>NQII01003951.1:132433-225566 GCA_002778355.1 Clitarchus hookeri
GGGGCTCCAGCGGCCAGAGGGGGGGGGGGGTCGTGCAACTTGGTAATGTGCGGAGTAGCCCTGGCTCATCAGCCTGATGGAGAGGATCCACCGTGCACCGTCGTGACATTGTCCCGCCTAGGCGGTCCTGCGCCTCGGGCGGCAGCTATGCAGGGGGAGGAAGGGGCTACCACGACGTCTACGTCGGAGCAGGGTAGTGAACAAGCCCATCCTCGCAAATGTGACGCTCTACCTTCGCGCCGCTTCCGTGCCTACCAACCTCGCCGCGGATGTCTCCTACTCTTTCTCCCCGTTTCTCCCCCAGGCCATTACCTCACGGAATTTTACCTTTGGTATTTTTGGGCCTCCAACGCTCCCACTTCTATGCCGACAGAATTAAAGAAAACTCGCTTGTAAAACATTGTGCAGAATCAGTATTTCCGCGTATACGCTTATCTCAGTAAACAAATGTTCTGGGAATATAAATTTTTTTCCCAGGAAAGGTAAAAAAAAAAATTGTTATCTGCAGACCAACACTTTTTTTTACTACCATATTAAATATATCCAAAGAAAAATTATCAAAAATGGTTTTAAAAAATAGCATTTTAGGTCTGTCCAGCACAGTTTCCTCAAGGGAAAGAAAAAAAAGTACAAAAAGTTAATTGTAGTTTAATCCATCGGCTTCCATTGCATGAATTATTAAATGACTGTTACATATATAATTTGCGAAAAATTCAGCTTCCCGAGAATGCATATTGTATTCTTGGGTCCTATCACAATTCTTCCTTTTGGCCAGATGTGACCTTGAGGCGTTTAAAATGGTTTACTAGGGATTCCCCTTAATAGACTACTTACTAATTGTTTTAATTATACATAATTAAGGAGCCCGTCTACTTAGAGTTTCTTTCCGCGTTTGAGGCCAAGGAAAGACAGAACGATAAAGGCTACACTGTTACGCGCATCGAGTGCTCCATCGCAACTAAGCGCGAGGCTCTGAGCTGGCGTGCAGTCTTCTCGTCGTGCTGCACATATCTATGAGACTCAAGGCGATCACGTTATCATTTTATTGGTGGAAAGTGTGTATGTAGCAAGGTTCATTACAGGGCACTTGCATATTTTTTTATGTATCTGACACGTTATTTTGAGATAGCGCTTTGTAAAAAATAACCATTTTTAGCTACGTAGAAGTGCTTTAAAATTGTGTGACTAATGTGCACTCAACAAGTCTCGTCTGAAGTGTGGGTGTAATTTTCGTACATCAGCACGTTTAATAAGTAGTATCGTGGAAAAACGTTTATTTCAAATACTTTCTAGTGCAATTCACGCGCCAGGTTGGTGAATCTCTGAACGCCACGATTTCAAAGCCGACAGGATTACTAGCTTACGCGCTAAACTATTTAAATATACATCTTAAAACAGTACATACATCCCTGAACCATTAACATAGTGATCCGAAGGTATCGTCCTAGCGACTGAAAAAGTCCAATTTTGAATTTAACGTAGTAGGATTATGCAGAGGGGTTAAAGGTGGTGTGAAATTCTGATTCAAATGTTCTCCGAACCACATTTGTACTGACTTGATGCTCAACAACTTTTCAGACATGCGAGACGCTGGGCTGAAATCGTTTCCTGTATCCGCTCTCTTCGCTATATGAGTTCGATGGCTTAGTGATCTCGGCTACCGACGACTCTCTAACAAGCTCGTCAATAAAGTCACATTTCTAATTTCAAAAATTATTAATTTGCATGATAGAACTGTGGAATCGCCAGTTTATCCAAAGCAGCCGTCATGCCCAACTGTTTTTGTTTATAATTAAGAGCGAATATGTTGGTACTAAATAATTACGGAAAACTTATTGTGATGATGTTCCTCTTTCCTTGTAAATGGTTTTAAATGCGACCTACCAAGAAGTTATTCTACCGAGCATAGTCTAATCATTCACCATAAGCGTAAAAAATATCATGTAACACACATAACTTCAACATGTGAATAACTGTTGGCATTCGTGAAGAATACATTGTTTATACACGAACATATAATGAAAAGAGACTGTAGCTCTGTTCTTTGTAGGAAGAATGCCACGAAAATATGGAATATTTCCTGCGTAATATTAAAAGAAGTAAGCGTTAAATTTAAGGAGGGATATGTATATTTCCAATTTCTTCCTTTCTTGACCATATGGAGCATTCTTACATATGACATTTAAAACATTTAAAAGGAATTACATAATAAGCATATTTTACAGATTTTTCTATAATTTTAACGTCTACAATCTTGTCCTAACGACGCAAGTTCGGGCTCCAGCTGGAGCTATAGTTTTGAAATCCTGCCCCGGGTTGTGGTTGTAGGTTACCCTAGTTACTGGTTATTTCCTGCTCATACTGCTAACACTACCCTCGAGGACTTGTGGGGGAAGTAAACTCTACTACGATCTTCTGAACGGTAGCATATTCTGTATCTACTTGAGATGCGCAGAAGTCCAGGAGAACTGCCATTGGTACTTACTAATACAGAAGAAACTTGATTTTCACTTTTTGTTTATAAAAAGCATACATACTTGTTGCTCACAGCACACAAAATCAAGGAAAAGAGTATCTTTTTCCAAGAAATATGTCCTATTTCAAGGTTTCGAATATTTCGCAGGATATTTTTTCTCTAATATCAGCCAATATTGCATATTATAATTTTTTCCCGTTTCTGCATTAAGGCTTTTAGGGAAACAGCAGGTTGTATGAGCGCACGATTATACACTCTAAGAAAATTTCTGGTTAACTTCCCAAACTGAATTGGAAGTTTTTAACCCATATATCCTATGGAAATAATACTACACATCTGGCTACAAATATTGAATGTTTAGCTTCGCTACTATACAAAGTTGGGAAGTTTCCTACGCATTTGACTATTTTCTGAACAAAGTAACGCTAGCATGAATGTATGAGAAATAACTTTACCATTCGCGCTTTCTCACTCTACGTATACACTCATATGGTATTTGTGAATAATTTATTAGTGTGTAGTTTTGCAGCAAACTACATTGATAAAGGTTTCGTCGTAGCTCATGTTCCAAATTTCAAAAGAAACTGTTCAGAGAATTATGCATAGTATGCACCTACTGAGTCCCAGAATATGCAGTTGTTAAACCTTCTGTGGTAAGGGAGGTTGTAAAGTAGTAGTATCTGCTTACGTATGCCTTAAGCTGTTACGATGTGCGGAGCTAAACTTGCAGTATTCAAAAATCACAATCTAGTACAGCTGTTGATATCTGTGCGCGATTTATGTGACGAGTACTGCGAATCGTGTCACATGGAGATGCAGCAATTGACAACTGACGAGTAACTTACATCCATGACCCATATTTTCCAATTGAACTCGACCTCTATTTTTTACTGCGTCAATGGGAGTCATAACATCTCTATACTCGCTGCATTTGACATAGTTGGCATTTCGATGATGCCTTACCATTAGACATGAATACGTATACTAAAGTTCTAATGCCTGTGATTATTGTTAATGTATATCTTGGAGAGCGCGTAATGGGCAAGAGCGAGTGAGTGAACAGATTTAGGTGGCTCTTAACATCAAGGTCTTGAGAGCCGATGAGAATGAAGTGAGGTGAGTATGGAGCAGCGCCGGATAAAAGGGGCAGGGGAAACGGAGATCCCCGAGAAAACTCGCCGACCAGCGTCATCGTCCGGCACGATTCCCACTTGCAAAAATCCGGAGTTAACCAGTCGGGGATTGAACCCTGTTCACCTTGGTGGAAGTCGAGTAGTCTAACAGCTCAGCTTGGCCCCAGTAATGGGTTAGAGTATGTTACATGGAAATTAGGCCAACATCCAAGACTGTTGTTTTAGCCCTCCGTATTACGCAAGCCAATCAGCATTTAAGAAGTCATCAAAATCTAAAATCGGACACCGAAGTAATTGAAGCATAGTGATATGATAATGGTGGCACAGAAAATAAAATATAATATAGTTTTTCCACCGTCAGTTTCGCATGTACTCGCGCCACAAAATCATCTTAAAAATTCTGAACACAATCATTTAAATAATGTGCATGATCAGTTGGAGCCACACGGTCATTATTAACATAATCTATAACCACGCGGACCGGCAGTTGCAGATCCCGCGTGTGAATCTATCACTTATACAGGTTGTTCCGTGACTCAACCAACAAACTTCGTCAGCGTGTTATACAGATTATTTGCAACACAAAATGTAATATACACAAGTAGGCTATGCAGCCCCATTTCAGAGTTACAGGGACGTAAATGCAATAAAAAGACAAATTGTAATTACTGAATGTATTTAATGCAATGGACATTTTGTAAGTCCCACACAAGCTGTTCAAAATATTCCCAATCTGACCGTAAGCAGGCTGCTAGTGTGGCTGGCGTGGTCAGTCTTTGTTAGTGTGTCGAGACGAGTGGTTGTGGAACAATACCAGGAAAGCTTACACGTGCAGAGTATGCAGACATGGTGTTTGTTTACGGATACTGTGACGGAAGTGGGCGTGGTGCAGCAGCTGAGTATCCGCGCAGGTGGATTGGAAGAGGTGGGCCAGTCTCATGGCCGGCGCGCTCTCCGGACCTCTCCCCGTTGGACTTATTCATCTGGGGCTACCTGAAAAGTATGGTTTACAGCAGACGGCGATCAGACACATGATACCAGTTGCTACAGGCGATCACCGACGCCACTAATCAACTCAGAAATGAACTTGCATGCATGCAGCGGCAACACTCTATGGTACAACGTATCGCAACCTGCTTACGGTCATATCGGGCACACTTTGAACAGCTTGTGTAGGACTTTCAACATGAATGTAGTAAATTGTATTAAATATATTCAGTAACTCCAATTTGTGTTTTTATTGTGTTTACGTCCCTGTAATTCCGAAACGGGCTGCATAGCCTACTTGTGATAATTAATTTTTTTTTCTGTATAACACGCTGCCGAAATGTGTTGGTCGAGTTGCCGAACAACATGTATACGTATTCATATATGTTTGCTATAATGTTTAACTCTACTCTTATTGTTTCAATACAGTACAGTTTTTAAACTCTACTTCGGTTATCTCCAAAATTAGCTCACTCTGACAGTGCTTTACTTTCTTGTACGATCAACATTAGTTTATGGGAAAACAATGAAATAAGTGGCGTTAAATCTGTTTAAAGGCGTATTGGTTTGAAAATGGACGAATGCAAATTATTGTAAATGTAGCGAAACTGATTCAGTAGCTCGAATCATATAAAACAACCCTTCAATTGATTATTAAGTCTTTATATCCCGCTCTCTTTTTACCTTTCCCTTTCTCTCGCTCGTTTTTGTGTGTTTATGCAGTGCATTTATTTAATGCGGTACGTCGGTGAGAGTTTTCTATTATTTATCAGAAGTAACACATTTACGGTGAAAATGCTGTGAAAGTTATGATTCGTTGAATAATACCCTTCGACGGAAAAGCAGTGCTCGCTTATAAATATCGTTAACTAGAATTACTAAGCATTGCAACAAATGCTAAATATGCGAAACTTTGTACTGCCCACATACCTTTACGACCTCTTTATCGTATAAATACGTATTAAATAATTACAAGAACGCGTATTTTTAGTTTACACTAGAAAAACATAAACTTCTTTGAGTTGAAATATTTACCTAGAAATTTGAAGTGAAAGTTTCCTTTTCTTATAATATTCAGAGTCAAATCAGTTGCACAGTCCATCCATTTTCTTAATTTTTTTTTAATTTTATAGAAGTTACTTTGGTAATTCCATAAATATTGCAGTACTATGTAATATTTCTGTGTTTAAAAAAATAATTATTTATTTGGCATACATTTGTTAATTCAGCATTACAAGAATTAACGTAGCTTATTAATTAAATAAATGAACAATGTTAATACAACTCTGTCACGAAACAGCTACCCCCATAATCAATGGAATCGCTTGTCAAAATGTTAAATGCCCCTCATATTCCTAGAGGTTTTTCCGAAGAAACATTGTTCGGTTTCCTAACATTTGCGTGTTTGATGTATATGATACATGCTGACGTACCCATCGTTGTTTTGTACTTAAATTGAAATAATTCTACTCTGCTAAAGCGTAATAAATACCGATTTTTTAATTGTTAAAATAGTTGTAGTTTTTCCCTTAATGAGGAATGTGCACACTTCTTATCGGCAAGTATGAAAAGTTATTTTCTTTACCACGAAAAAATGTATTGTTTGTTTCATAAGTTAAAATCCTTCCGTTACAAAAACCCTGGGAAGGGGGAGCGAATCTTCACAATTTGGTGGCGTCCAATTTCTCGCGGGACATTTACGCTGTTTTTCTGAAATATTGCGAACGGAAGAGGCTAACAACGCTGACTCTTGGCGGTTTCTACGGAGAGTTTTTACTACGTGCTAATGTTCACTGACCGTAAAATTTGAAGCACGAATGTTCATCTGCTGCAAGAAATATATGGCGGGGTAAGTGAAGCAAGCGTAGAGGAACAAAATGTATTTTCGTTCTGCTGGCAGCCTACGGGTTATAAATCTTCACCTACTTGCTTCTCGTGCGTGCTCGTTGTTTAATTGCCTTTGCCCAATGCGTTACTGAGATATACTGTCCTTGTAAACTCAAGTGCTCTTAGGCGTACGCACGCGCTGGAAATATATCTCAAAGCTGCGTTGTGCCTGGTAGTTAAAACGTCGGTAATGTGAAGGAACAGAAATTTCAATGGATTCCGGAGCACAGCGTGAACAAAAAATGTTCAGACAAAGGCGTGTGCTTATTACGTTTTCTTTAGTTTCTACTGTCGATTATGTTTTTTGGAGGGGAACCTTACTTCAGAAGTCTTTATCATGCATGTCTGGGTTTTAAATGATCAGTAAAAAATATTTTCGGGAATGAAAAATAAAAATAACCCTTCCCCTATTTTATAAAAATATAATGTCATGATTGTGATGCAAGGGATGTGTGAGTATCATGACAAGACTATGAGGTAGGTATAGTATTACGGGAGACATTTCCCGATAAACACTTATTAAGTAACTTTGTTCCCAACTTGGAAATTTCGATAGTTTAAAAATTAATTTTGTTGTGGCGTATTTCTGCACAAGAACTTACTCGGTTTGCGTTGCAAACGGATACCTTAACCAGGTGGTCCAAGGTGCTACAAGGAAAGGATCATTTGACAGTGGCTTTCTGTTGCCTTCTTCACCGTAGCCGTTTAGGAATGAAAGTATGCTCTCTCGCAGCAGTGAAAATTTGCGGCGAATTTAAAGTGGGCTGTTGGAAGGTAATAGAGCAGAAAGTGTAAACACAAGGCCATGGCAGGTAACGCAGCGCTTGTTTATTTTGTTCGCAACTGACAGTTTTGAAAAGCTCTGCATAGAAAACTGCCTTCTTTGATGCCCACGTGTTTTTCCGCCATATGTAAATATTAACATTGCCATGAATCCAAGGATCCAGTGACAATCGTGCGTTGACCAAGTGACACTACGCAATTGTTGCGTACGTGAGCACGTAACATAAAATAAACACGAACCGAAAGAAATAGTTGGCGCGTTCAGCGGGAAAAGAGCTGCTGCAGTGTCGCCAGTTAGTACTTACTGCTCCAAGAGACAATACGTTTGCTTGTTTAATTCTTGCTACGTGGTTTGGTGATTTGGAGTCGAATGTTTTAGAATATATCAAGAAAGTGAACTTTATATCAAAATATAATAATCTAGGGAGTTCGTAACAACGCAAAACATTTTCTACGTTTCATACGCGCTCTTGATTCTATTGAGTGACTTATACGTATCTTACCGTCAATAACACTGCAGGTACGTAATTCCATAAATATCAAAATATTAACTTATTTCTAAAACCATTTTCGCACTCCTCTCGTGTCGTTGTTTACTTGCAGCAAGTATTTTCGCTCCATCTGCAGCACGAGCACTGCCTTGCCATGACGCGGCTGAACGATACCATTCCGTAAAGCACTGCAGCAGTGCTATTCTGGCTGAAGGCGCCCAGTGACAGTGGCCAAATTTAAACAGGGAAACTTTAAAGACTATTTTAGACATACAACTAATTTCCAAAGTTCGCTACCAACTTTACTGGAAGCATGCCAGTAATTCTGAATGCTAAAATGAACGACGTCACGAGCAGGGAATTCTTCCAGATGTTGGTTCCAAAGTGCTCTCTTTTAACCCGTAACATCCCATAAAAACTGATTTATGGTACGTGAGAAAGAGAACTATTCACGGTATAGCTTTGCAGCTGCATATTATTTTTAATAATCCAGGCACTACGAGTAGTAATGTTGTGATGCCGCGGCGGTGTTGTGCAGACTTATCGCCTCCCACCACGGCGAACCGGATTAGATTACCGGCGAGGTTACCCGGACTTTCACATGTGGGAAACGTGGGTTTTCACAGGGCACTAACCGTTTGTCCCGTCCATGCATTCTGCCCGCTGCTTCACCGTCACTTTATTTCACACTCATCGGCCCCCAAGACCTCGTCGATACGCGCCGTCCTAAACCTCTCGACTCAACTAAGTCTGTTCCTTTTTATCAGAAACTATTTTAGTAAGAAGTCGTTCCTTTATCTGGCGGCGGAGAGGAAACTAGGCCTACGTCGATATTTCCACAAACGTCAATCAGATATTTTTAGCTAATTAAAAATATTATGGGTACGTCGAAAGATAGAAGTTAAAGACTGAAGTGTAACTTTAACGCCGCGCACTTAACTGTGACCAAGATCTTCCCTATAATGATGGGATCAAAATCACTTGATACACCGGTTTTGAGTTCGTAAATTATGAGTAATGCTGACGAGTGGGCTAGAACCGTCACCACTTCAACCTCCAGGCGTGTGTCTAAGAAACTGCTGCAGTCATAACTTTTAACTAAACAAGAAACAAAGCACAGCAATGTACACTTCAAGAACTCTTGATTACCCTAATAAATATTGATTTACCTGCGCCCATAGTGTTATCGACTCTGTTTTTCCTAAGATATTTACAATTTCCGTAAATTATATTGCAATTCCTAACCTTAATTTAAAGTTCGTAACAGAAACTGCGATCCCGTGAAACTTACCAACCCATTAGGCTGTCTACAATACAAATTGTTATCGAGTAGGAACACATTTAGTTTGGATTCAACAGTTCTTTCTCATAGCTGGATAATTCTGCTGCATATTTCTCCAAGAAATTTTAAGAAACTCTGTGGCTTGCACTGCTAGCATATCTCTTAAATCACAATAGGTACCTGGAAGTCATGTGGTACGCAATTGCAGAACTGCACAACGAGAGGGCGTGGAAAACTGTAACGGGAAGAATACCTCACGTTGCAAAAGGTCGGATTCGAACCTGCGACATCTTAAACGTGACGTAACACGCTTTGACAGATTCTCTCTGTAGTGATTGAACCGTTGTTCGCAAGCGAGAGAGAAACGGCCTGAACTGTTTTAATATCGCTGGTAGGGCTCTGCGATATTCACTTTTCAATATCGTTTCAAAACATGTTCACTATCTCGGTATCTGTGCGCTACATGCCGCTACTAGAGTGTATTGAAATTATATGGCAATATATTGAAAATACTACTTATATTGATATCGAAAATATCTGTCATATTGATACCGCAAATATCGCATATCACTAATATCGAGTATCTGCACTATGGCATATCGCCAATATCGCATATCGTCAATATAGCATATCGCATATCACCGATATCGCGTGTCACCGATATCACAAATAGCCAACATCGCATATTGCCAGTGTTAAAATCGTAAATCGATAATATCACAATGTCGCGATATCCAATATATTGCTCTACACTTCTAACCTTATCGCAGTTGTCTTATTCCAAAAATATAGTTTTGTGATCGATATAGTGCCATATTGCGCAGCCCTAATCGCTGATAGCAGACGTGTGTTGTCGACAGCGAGTGTCCATTTTGTTCACATCGGGACTAGGCACGACACGCCCTGTGCGACCCACGGCTCCCACATCCTCCTCCTCGACACGCTTTGTTGTTATTTAGCTTTGGCGAGGCGAGGTCGACCGGCATGTGTTCCTTCTCTCGAGGTCACGACGGGTCCACAGCTGAGCGTGGCCCGCGGCTCGCGACTCTGAAGGCCTGTTGAAGGGGGGAGGGAGAAAGAGAGAGAGAAATGCGAAGGGGTTTGTGAGGCCGCGTGCTTTCTCGACCACACGCGCTCCGACACGCGGTCTGACAACTTCGCGTTCACTTCCGTCTATGGAGGATTCGAACTTGCCCCGTCCGTGACCTTGGGTTCCAGTTTATTGCACGTGGCCCGCTGCGCTTTGAGTACACTCCCTGGGAAATGTCTGTTTGCGCGTATGCGCGATTCTCAGCAAATAAATTACATATCTGGGAATACGGATTTCTCTCCAGAAAAGTGCAACCATTTTTTTACTCATACCCCCTTCAATTTATTTAAAGAGAAAAGTAGTGAAAATTGTCAAGTACGTCTTTTTTCAGGCTTTCGTTTGCAGTTTCCATAAGGAAAAGGAGAAAAGTAAAGAAGAGGTATTAATAATTTAATTAACTTGCTAACACCGCATGTAATAATATCCTGCTGTTACAGATCTAATATGCGAGAAATTCAGCTTCCCGAGAGTGCTTATCGCAGTCTTGGTAGGCGCCGTCGCAGTCCTTCCTTACGGCCAGTCGTGACCTTGAGGCGTTTCAAATTGTTCACTAGCTATCGCCCTTAACAACACACACCTACTACTCGGCCAAGTGATCTGTGCAGCTAGGGAGGAGTGCGATCCGACCACTAGCAAAGCTATGGAGAAGGGGCCACGAACTCTGAGTAGGGTAATCCAAGGCGTTGACACAGGGAACCGGGGGGGGGGAGGAGGAGGTTCCAGGTTCTACTCCCCTTCTCCCAAATTATGAGGGACTCGTTGGAAAAGGACCGAAATATAGCTAGTTATTAGTTATCACAGAAATGTCAAGCACAAAGCCGGAAATCAGCTTCAAACTACAGGGAAAGGTTAACATTGTGCCACGAATTTATGGTCCAAGCTACACTAGCCATCTGCAGCGGGAATGGCAAATGACCTTGTGTAGTTTAAATTTTTTTGGTATGCAAACTTGTCTCGGTCGAGTAGTATGCAGAACGAGTTTCTGTAATTGGCTCTTCTCTCATACGTAATAATTTCTGTATAGTTCTGACCCAAAAACTAAAGATGATGTTGGCCGATTTTCGTCTTCTGTGCATGTTCTCCGATGACTCCCCTACCGCCAATACAACTGTCAAAAGCACATGGTCGAATGTGATGAACGTGTTTTTTTACGTTTTGTTCTTCAACAGGCCCACCTTTTAAAATGAATACCATATTTTGGTTGTCTTTAGTACGTTCTATTTGCTTTTAAACTAGTTCGTATTAACTGTAACAACTTATCAAATATTTTTCTTACGTAAACAATGTTCTAACCTCAAAATTTATCCGCTTTTGTTTTAACAGTGCTGTTGGCAAAAAAAAACAGTCAGAAGTAACTCTGAGAGTGCTTACTGTGCAGCTCGCATGCGCACTGTGTCCCCCCCCCTCCCCCATGTTTCCTCTACGCTCTAACCCCGAAGATGGAGCACTGTGTTTCAACCAACTACGCACCTACCATCTTCTGGTACCCACAAAGTTGTGCGTGAGCTACCACAGTGTAATGCCGCGCTGTAGAAGAAATCCAGCCAGACCAAAGAAGGAAGTTAACACCGCTTACTGAAGAGACGAAATGAGTTATGACACGTCGCCTGCTAGTAGTAATGGTTCGGAGGCCCTTCATTTATATGACGGGACTGCGTAAATCAGTGGTTCCAAAAAACAGTAGTCCGTTGCTAAGACCTAGGTCATCCGTGAATCTTCTTGTATACGCCATCAAATATTTCCATTGGTATGAGAAACCTAGTTTTCAATCTTCATTAAGTGGGTTGTTTCACTTTGTTGAGTGATTTATCATGTTATTTTGTGTTTTAGAAATATAATATTAAAGCAGTAAATTTTTTAATGAGTTAATAAATTTTCCACAGTGAAATAATAGTAACAAATATTTTATACTTCAATGCAGTTTAATGAGTTGTTAAATCATCAGTTGTACAAAATGGTAATCAAATAGTAAAGTTATCGCTAGATGTAGTTCGTATTGGGTTCACAGCCTACGCCTAGTGATCCGTGATAATGGAAAGTTATGAGAACCTTTGTCGTAAACCTTTGAATTATATGACGAACAAAGTAGTAAGGCATACTAGCGTTTTGAGAAACAGTTTCGTGACAACAGGGTTCGTTTTAAGAAGGTGGATATAAGAACCACAATCGAGTTGTTGGTGCTGCTGACTTCCAGTTTGGATCAAGTGACTGCAAATGAATTAGGCTCTATTAATCGCTACCATCTGAGACTTAGTAGATACATACGGAGTCAGAGAGTTGGAAAAACCGATGGTAAAGTTTTCGTGTATATTCCAGAAGGGCGATCGATAGTCCATGAGCGAAGCAATTTTTCAGCTTAAAAGAGTGCGATCGGAACATCGGAAATTGCAGGATTGCCGAGGCAGCTGCGCGTAAGGAACCAAATGTAGTCGACTCCAGCTGCGGAAAGATACGAAGAAAACGAGCATTGAGAGAAAACAAGAAAAACAAGGAGAGTAAGAGGTTTGTATGGAACGAAGCAGTTAGCTTTTATTCACTGGAGTAGCGATGTACAAAACAAGCATGACAATATGAACTCAAACGTTTATGACGTACCAGCTCCTCTGCAACGTGAGGGCAACGTTAACGCGCTCTTCTACTTCCCGTAGCATTTCCCATTATAATCTCCTCGAAAGAGAACGTAAACATTTTTATTTGTTTAAATGTCTATTTGTTGGTAATATTTTAACCAATATTGCCGTAACTTCCTCCTTTTATATTACTGGACTAAAATACAAAATTTTTATAACTACAGGCGTATTCGTTTTTGCATGAATTTCGAACATACATACAAAAATACAACAAACTAATACGATTAATAAAGATATAGGTATTTATTTACAGCAGTAATAGGAAAAAGTGTTTGAACCTAAGCGAGAAATTTATTTGGAAAGGGGAATATTAATATTATATGACTTCCGTTCTGTGCCTACTGGCTAAATTCTAGTTGGTGTATAGCATACATTAATCCCTACTGTTCTGTACTTGCGCCAGTAATGTGATTCGAAATACATGAATAGGCAAAAATCGAAGTGAGTAAGTGAAGAGATTTGGGCAGCTCTTGACAACGAGGTCTTGAGAGCCGATGGGGGCGAAGTGAAGTGAGTATGGATCAGCGCCGGAATGAAGGGGTGGGGGAAACTGAAGATCCTCGAGAAAACCCGCTGACCAGCGGTATCGTCCGGCACGATTCCCACTTGCGAAAATCCGGAGTGAACCGGCCGGGGATTGAACCCAGTTCGACTGTTAGGAGGCGAGCAGTCTAACCGCTCGGCCACTTTGGTCCCAAAAAATCGATGTATTTCGTTGCGTCTTTGTACGCTCTATTCGACGACCGGAGATATCATACTTCGTCGTCACGAGCGTAGAGTGCTTTTCTTAAGAAAACTGCATTATAAAGACAGCAACAATGCTCTCGCAGCCGATATAAGCAGATATTTTTCTGGCATGCGGCAATTCTTGTGGTCACTCTATAACGTTACGGCATAACGCAAACATATGGAGTTGTGCTCCTTAACTGTTTACTACATTAAAATGTACAGTGCTCAGTTTGTCTAGTACAAAATATTCCGCAAATGAGACCCAAAGTTCAGTTATCGTCAATCTTAAAAATTAGTTAGAAGGAGGCAACTTAAAAAATACGATAATATAATGTATTTCTTTCGTTGTAATTGTTTGCCTACATTTAAGTTGTGAGCTAAAACGAAGTGCCTTTACTCTCTTATTTCCAGGCACGTTGTATCAAACTTGTTTATATAGGATTTATTAATACTGTAGTTGGCTGTGTGGGCAGTAGGCAATATTGTACGTAGTAAAGAGAAAGTAAAACTTGGACTTAAGTAAATAACGACTATTTATACACATAATTTGCGTGTAATGCGTCTACTCAGTTTTCAGCTGTAGGAATAATATGTTTTAAAAAGTTAGCACTTTAAATAGGAGAGCATACCCAACTCGAATACCAATCAACAATGTATATGGCTTTGATACACCAGTCAGTTACTGTCAGAGATACTGACCTAAGTGGTATGTAAGAAGGTAGGTAAGCAGCTATCTGCTTTAACATACGCCTAAAATAGGGACGAATAACCAAGCAAAAAATAACATTTCCAATATATCCTACCAGGACCTATCTCGCACCATTTCGGTGTAAATCATACTAACAACACGGGAAACACGTATCTTTACGTAGGATGGTGCCGTCCTCGGGGTTCGAGCCTTTGTTCGTCTATCTCAAGTCCAGCTTGGCTGAAAAAGACCGCTTCCAGGCTCCCAATGAATACACAGTGGCATATGCTATTCAAGGTAAAGTGAGCACTTTTGAAAGCCCTCTCATTTTGAATAATAGTCAATAAATATATTTTATTTTAACCCTAGGCGTTTACTTCCGAGTGGGGTGGAATATAAAAACTATTTTTATTACCTACATGGCAATATTTATTTTGAAAGGTTGTTAAAGGATTAAAAAAATGGCTGAAAGAAAAAAAAATTACTAGGGTTTAGAAAGTGCTCACTTTACCGTGAACAGCCTTTACCTATGGATTTCGTAGCGAGTATATGGTCCGTGGTGGCCTTGTACGACAAGGCGTTACGCCCATTTCAGGAGACACTACTTTCGACATGACGATTTATGAACACGAGGCCGGTGACCAAGTCATTCGGAGCACGCTATATGGGAGTTACATCGTCGTTTGGTTTTAAGTGAATAAACGTGTGACGTAAGATTGTAACGTTGTTTACAGGAAGTGCGGTATCACGCTCGGATGTCACACAAAGAGTCCCACCTGTGCCACCGCTAAAGTAAAGGCTAATACCGAAACCTTTGTGTATATTTACAGTGTGCAGATAGGAAAATGTTGCACCGATGTCTTATGTTTCATGACTCTCCCCATCCTCTTCGCATAACTGACCTCTCTTCTGCGAGCTATAGAGTTCACCTGTACCTCGGAGCGGCAGCCATTAAGGCGCTCGTATACCTGGTGCTCAAACTGGGTTGCGGTGTGTTTGTAATGCACAAACTATTTCGCGTGTACACTTTATGTTTGCATGTGAAAATAAGTGATACTTCAGAATAAGGTGGAATACCACTTTCAACAGATCACGCTTATTGCGAACACTATAATGATTACCTCACACTTTTCTAAAACCCTGCTAAAGTTCTACTTTCAGGATATTCCTCCACCTCACATAAACAAAGTATAAACTAAACATTGAAAATTACACTAGAGGGACAACGTATCACATTCGTGCGTACTCAGTGTAATAATATTTTGCATAATAATTATTTATTATAGGCTGTTCGCGGTAAGGTAAGCACTTTTGAGGCCCTAGTTACTTTTTCCTATCAGCCCTTTTGTATCCTTCCACCACTTTTTAAAAATAAATTTTGCCATGTCAGTAATAAACACGGTGTGGTGTGTATATTCCATCGCACTCGGATGTTAACGTCTACGGCTACAATAAAATTTATTTCTTGACTATTATTATAAATTAGAGGGTTTCGAAAAGTACTCACTTTACCGTGAATAGCCTATACCTACTAGGCATTACCAACAGACCTATTTTCTTCCTGTTTTCATTAATATTAATTATAAACGAAATATTATAATTTATAGATAAGCTATATATATAATATTTCAATTTAACCAAATTTGCTTTTAACTCAAGTATAAAACGCTTGTGATACATATCATATTTAGGAAATAACCGAACACGTCTTACATAGGGTGATTTTTCAAAGGTTTGATTCAAAAAGTGTGAAAAAACCCGCTAGTAGACTATAGTTTGAAACTCTTCAACGTGGCCAAAATTGACACTGTCTGGTTGTTTTAGCTTAAAATATTCTGGGTGAATACCTGCGAAACTAGTCTAGGACCCTGCACTAAAATATGGTAAAAACTTTAGACCAGATAAATAATAGGATCACAGCTTAAAGTTCCATAGGTACACGCAGCATGACGAGAACACTAGGGGCCGCGATGGTTGAGCGGTTAGCCTGCTTGCCTCCCACCATGGCCGGGTCACTCCCGGATTTTTGCATGTGGGAATAGTGCCGGACGATGCCGCTGGTCGGTAGGTTTTCTCGGGGATCTCCCGTTTTCCCCACCTTTCCATTCCGGCGCTGCTCCATACTCTCCTCAGTCCCCCTCGTCGTCTCTTATTCAAGACCTCACTCTTAAAGCCGTCTTAATCTCTTCACTCGCTTACGAGAACATTGCACATCGATTCAGGGCCCTGCGCGTAGCAGCAATGGCACACTTGATGTTCGTGGTAGTGTCGCCGTTATGGCTCCCGCGCTTCTTGGCCTCGGACGAGGAAATCAGCTCCAGGTAGACGGGATTATTTGGTCGACGGGATTTCTCTTGAAGTACGAGGGTGTTGCGCAGCACGAAGGCTCTCCCACTCCGCCATCGACAGTGCAGGTTACTACAGCTGACTGTTTAGCGTGGCGACGACGGTGTTTTCACGCCTCGCTTGCCCACACGGCGTGTTGACTTGCGTAACGTAACGCGGGCGACGCGCTGCTTGCACGCGAGGTGGGACAATTGTCGCCGAAGGTTGTGGCGCGTATGTTGGCAACGTTCTCTCCCGCCGCGTCAGACTCGCTAACTTGGTGGTCCTTGTAACGGATTCACGGCGGCCGCTCGTGCGACGGCTGCTGAGGACACGGCGGCTCGCAGCCGCTGACCCCGCTGTGATGGGCTGGTCACGACACCTGGCTCCCTCACCCACCGGGAGGGTCTTGCGCCAGGCAACTCGCAATCATTACCGTACGATAAGGTACGCACATAGGGAAATAAAACACCTCGGTCATCCCAAACGACAGTTCTTGGATGACAAACTCCGAAGAGTGGCCTGAAATCCCTGATGTAATGAGAAAAAAACAATCATCCCAAACGACAGATCTTTGATAACAGACCTCAAAGAGTGGCCTCCAATCCCTGCTGTAGTAAAAAAAAACCCAGTCATCTCAAGCAATGGCTTTTGGATGACGGACGTTAAAGAGTGGCCTGCAATCCCTGGTGTAATACAAAACATCAGTCATCCCAAAGACAGTTCTTGGATGAGAGACCCCAAGCATTGACTAGCAATCCCTAATGTAATAAAAAAACCTCAGTCATCTCAAATGATGGTTTTTGTACGGGAAACCTCAAAGAATGACCTGCAATCCTTAATGCAGTAAAACCACTTCAGTCATCCCAAACGACAGTTCTTTGATGACAGACCACAAATAGTGGTCTGCAATCCCTGATGTACAGTAATAAAAAGTATCAGTAATTCCAAATGAAGGTTCTTGGATGACATATCATAGAGTGGCCTGCAATCCCTGCGTAATAGAAACCCTTAGTAATCCGAAACGACAGTTCTTGTATGAGATACCCCAAAGAATGGCATGCACTTCCTGATGTAATAAATGCAGGTTGAGCTCAGGCTGGCGTAGCGAAGGAATGCAAGGGCTGGATAGAACTCTGAGTAGACCCAGAAAACCGACTAAACACTCGATAATCCTCCGCGGTGGTTCTCATTCACAATTAACAATAAGTTACGGGAATTCGTGCGGTTAAAATAACATATTAAGTTCCGATTCATTCTTGGTTCCTATTCAAATATTTATTTAGTGTTGCCAACTATTGTTTCGCTCTTAATTGCTATGAGGCTTTTAGGGAGTAACTTTTATATCCGCATATAAAAACCGAGCACATTTCTTCCTGGCATTTAATATATAGTTACGTTACGATAAAAAATTTTACCCAGGATTATTTGCAAAACTACAATGCCGCGTGCACATAATTACGGTACAGAAATTTAAAAAATCTATTTGTAATGTTAATTGCTGTACTACAAAAAACATTCGGTCGAATTGTGCGAAGCTTGTACTATACATATATTAATGAATTATAAGTTAAATGAAATATGTTGGTTCACAAATTTTGCAGTTTTGGCTAAATACAACTCTGTTTCTTGCAAATAAAAGCAAGGTGAAAATAATATATTTTCAAAGTAATGGCATCTCTGCGCATATGCACAGAACACGAACTGAGGGGAAAACTAGAACATGGTTTGTCTTTCAAATTAAGCTTGGAATCATCGTAGTTGCCATGATAAAAGTAGTTAATTTCCATATGGCCGTATTTACATTAGTAAAATGATAGTTAAAAAATGTACTAGAGAATGGATAATATTCAAGAAAGTTGTTACTGCGAAAATCCATCGCAAACATGTTTCAGCGCTTGCCCCATTGGCACCAGTCTCCTTTTCCGGGAATGTCCTCTTCTCGTCTGGAACTTACTGTAATGCTTGAGACTGCGCTGTGATCAGTACAAATGCAAGAAGTTCGCCGAGCTCCCTCAAGCCTTCAAGTCTACACGTCAGGAGAACTCACGTCAGAGATATTCAATGTGGGGAACATGCTTGTGGTTACGGAGTGTGGTGCTGACTATAAAGTCGTTCCCCGTCGGCCACGTGATATGACGGGCATCTACGTGTTAGGTGTCGGCTTCACAAACAGTGCCAATTTACTACTGCTTTAGCCATATTCATGTGGTAATTCTGGCCGCATGGTTGTTCTCTCTTGGCACACCCGAGAGCTCGTTCGTTGCCAGTGATGTACCGAGGGGTTTAACGGAGGGGCAAGTTGTAAATATCGTCGGTGTAATTAACCGCCCTGCGAGCCCACGGTTTTCTCCAGCGCGAGAGCGAATGAGCAGCAAACTGGGCAATAATTAATGGGCAGAAGTTACAGCTTGTTTTGTGCACTTTGGCAGCGCAGGCGGCTTTCCCTGCTGGTCCGGGTCCGCGCCGCCGAGCTACGAGGAGTGAAGCGAGTTAATTGTTTCCCGGGGCAAGAAGCTGTGTTTAATTCGAATCAATTAAGTTGTTGGGTCTCTTCTATCGTCAGTTTGTTTGCCTCTCTTTCTCTTTGACATGTTCCCGTGTTTCAGAAGCGGCAGCGGCGCGGCGAAGTCAGCCAGTTAATATAGCCTGCTGCATTCCTTTGTCAAGTCAAGTACAATTGCTTTGCTCTACTTGAGTCACTTTAAGTGGTTCTCTGCCCATTGAACATTTTTTAAAAAAGCTTGGATGAAAACTCCTGTTAGCAACTGCACATATATTTCGACACACTCTACCAGCACGGCAAAGTTGGCAGCTAACCGTGAGAATCTTTTCTATCTGTTTTTAAGTTTTAAAGTGGGATGAAAAGCGGCCATTAAAATATATTTATTTTAGTATTTTACAACGAATCATGTGGACATACTAATATTTCTGACCATTTCAGTGTTACAGCCGTGCACTATTACTATTATTATTATTATTCATATTTCAGTAAAAGGTTTTACATGCAGTGAAAGAAAGCACATTGGGCAAAAAAGGACTAAGCAGGACTTTCACACGTATTCACTTACCGAAAACCAATTGTAGAAAATAATCTGTACTTAACTTAGAAAAGTTTAAATGTGTGTCCCGGCGGCC
The DNA here is from genome assembly GCA_002778355.1 of Clitarchus hookeri. Classification (NCBI taxonomy): domain Eukaryota; kingdom Metazoa; phylum Arthropoda; class Insecta; order Phasmatodea; family Phasmatidae; genus Clitarchus; species Clitarchus hookeri. Next base: position 152,073 of record NQII01003951.1, read on the forward strand.
GTGTCAGGTTTTCCTCGCAAACTCAAATGTATGTGAGTGGCAAACTACTGTATTCATTTTCATTGCCTAAAACTCTATATGTTAATTTCGGCTTAGATGTCGTTAAGTTACCGCCACGAAATATTATATTTACAGGTACTCAAGGTTTATTATTAACAAAAGAGAAAATATATCGTCTGTCTTCATAGTAAAACCTTGGTTCCAATTTGCTATAGTTCCCAAAGCGTTACAGTATGATCTAGCATAATCTTTACGACTGCATTAGCTTGGTCATGGCGTTCGCAGAGGCTAATTTTATTTTATATGCATGATGAAATTTACTTCAAATACTTGTCCTCGTTCATAGAAAAAATCCAACATCAAGCGTCAATTTATTGTCTTTGTTCTCAAGTACGCCGAGATTCCTGCTACCCAGTAGATAGTCATCGTACTAGAAAAAACTAATACGCTATGTAACCACGCCGGCATTCAAGTCAATGAGGAAATGGTGGTTAAATTTAAGCGTTTTCATAGTCTTCACGTGATAATCTTAGCTACTGTATAATTTGGAAAACTTTATATTCAGAATTGGGCAGAATTCGACCTAAAAATCTTCATGAAGTGATTCCATATTCAAAGACAAGTGGAAAATACGTGGAACACTTTCTACCTAAACTGAATAACAAGGGCGATATAAGCCCTTTAAAATTGCTTTAAACTGTTTTTTTTTTTTGCCAAATATCGGAAAAGAAGTGAAATTAAATTACAATTCTCAGAAAATTGTCTTACATTATCGGGATCTTCAACCTAAGTGTTAACTCTCATTAATATATACTTCCCAACATAATGACAATAACAGGAGTGAACAACCACGAATTGCATACAATTTTTTTACCATCAGGAATCATGAACTTTTAATGATGATGCAGTATGGCCTAATTAATAAAAATGGCCCGTGTTGCAACTGTAAAAGCGCACACAAAGCTTCGGCTGCAGCGATACAGCGCCTGGCACGTAGGCAATACTACCTACTTGCGCCTACGGTATGCTGCTGTATCTACTGCACAGATGATGTTAGAAGATATTTTTAACACTTATATTAATAAACTAACGACACTGAAGCTGCCTGTTGGTTTCGAGCAACAGTCGTCGTATAATTTCCTGCAGGAGGTGCTGGTATTGTCTATGCGCCTGAAAGTGTATCGCTGCTGCAGAAAGTTGTGTGTGCCATTTACACGAAAACAGTGGCTCATGGGTATTTGCAACAAGAGGGCCATTTTTGTTAAGTAGGTCGTACTGTTCAATAAACCAACATAAATCTTTCACTATTAGTGACGATAAAAAGTTGTCTACAATGAGAGGGTGGACACCCTTGTTATTTTCATTATGTTGGGTATTAATGATAGTTTGTTCCTAAATTGAAAAGCACTGTAGCATAAAACAATGTTCCGATAAGAGTAATTTAATTTCACTTCGTTCCCGACATTTCGCAAAAATACAGTATAAAAATTTGATTTTCGAGGGCTCATATTTTCCTTAATATTCTGTTTAAGTAGAAAAAGTACCATATATCACCCACTTGATTTTGCATAAGGAATCAGGTCACAAAATTTGTCAGTCGAATTCCGCCCCACAATATATATATACATACATACATACATACATGTGTGTGTTGTGCACGTTTGTTTCTCTGTTTTCTGTCAGTGAATTTATCAAGGACAACTGCCGCTTTAGATAAATATAAACCACTTGCTGTAAAGATAAATGGTTGTAAAATAATTCCATGGTGTAAGGCGTTCTGGGAATCAATTTTTGTGGTCTAGTGTGGTAAGCCGCTCTCGATTCACCTATTAACATTAAGCGAGGAGTGACAAGTGTATTCACAATAAAAAAAAAAAATTTAATATTTTAATGTTAACATTAAAATTAATTTGCCATAAATTTGTATTTTAAACTGCGAGCGCGATCTTTGTTTTTAAGAGCTATGTTTCTCCATAACGTACTGTTCATGTGCTGAATCCTGTTAATACAGTGGTAGTTTACAACATACGCTGGAATAGTAAAATGACAACAGTCAAGTTCGCGTTCGGAAACACTTTGTGCTTCATGTTCAGGTCGCAAATACGTTCGACTTAACACTCGATAGTCCATGTACTGACAATTCCTCGCATTAGGATTAAAAGCATGCTAACACAGTTGGCACTGTTTCCCGGCGAAGNGTGTGGTAAGCCGCTCTCGATTCACCTATTAACATTAAGCGAGGAGTGACAAGTGTATTCACAATAAAAAAAAAATTTAATATTTTAATGTTAACATTAAAATTAATTTTCCATAAATTTGTATTTTAAACTGCGAGCGCGATCTTTGTTTTTAAGAGCTATGTTACTCCATAACGTACTGTTCATGTGCTGAATCCTGTTAATACAGTGGTAGTTTACAACATACGCTGGGATAGTAAAATGACAACAGTCAAGTTCGCGTTCGGGAACACTTTGTGCTTCATGTTCAGGTCGCAAATACGTTCGACTTAACACTCTATAGTCCATGTACTGACAATTCCTCGCATTAGGATTAAAAGCATGCTAACACAGTTGGCACTGTTTCCCGGCGAAGNATAGTCCATGTACTGACAATTCCTCGCATTAGGATTAAAAGCATGCTAACACAGTTGGCACTGTTTCCCGGCGAAGCTTAACATGGCCTCTTCGCCGCCTATACTTAAATGCCTGTCATTTAATGAAATTGACCCTGATAATTCGAGAAACACTGTCAGATATAAAACAAACCTAGAGGACCTAGTTTTAAAAAGTATTCTGCAATCAGCGCCATTTCTTCCCTTTAAACCGATCTGAAAATGCGGCGGTGGTTAAGTTCTCCTGTCTTCTCATTATTCTTCCCCGAAAAAAAACCGTCAGCCAAAATGATAATTGGGTGCATTTGACCACAACTCGCGGGCAACTGTCCAACTTGCGAAAATTCTTCTCACCTACATCTCTAAATGTTTTATTTTTGCTGGAGTTCTCACATGAACCTCCATTAAAACATCATTAGACCCTAAGACTACGTCCAGCCTCTTGCATACATTCTAGCTTCTAATGCTCATAATTGAGCCGTTACTGTGTTCATACCGCTTGTCTGTGTGCGTCTTTAAAGCATACACCTAACCCTAGGTGATGAAAACTGGCTTTGAGAAAACTATACAGATTAATTGGATCGACTTTCCAAGGTCATGTTTACACTTGTTTTAACGACAACACTGTCCGACTGACNAACTATACAGATTAATTGGATCGACTTTCCAAGGTCATGTTTACACTTGTTTTAACGACAACACTGTCCGACTGACTTTTTTCGGAATTATATACAATAGAGCAGTAGCAATAAACCCTAAACCTAAATCAGTGGTNACACTGTCCGACTGACTTTTTTCGGAATTATATACAATAGAGCAGTAGCAATAAACCCTAAACCTAAATCAGTGGTATCAATCAATAAAATACCAGTAATTGAATGCCAACTAAAAAGCTGCTACCATCTGGTGAATCTGCCGAATGAAATGAGAACAAATGCCTCTAAGCAGTGGTATTCACTAGAATTCGCCATTATATAATTTAAATTCAGCCCGCAAAATGATCAGTAAACTGTCTCTGATTCCCAGAGGGGCTTTTATCACTTGTTTCAATTATGGGAAGCCATTTTGAATATTTCAAGCTTTGTTTATATTCCACGCTTCTGCAGAGCGGCGTGTTGTCTATTAGTTTTCCCAGGAATTCGATTTACGCATCCACATTACTGCAGCAGAATTATCATTACCCTAAAATAAAAATTTACGGTTGCGTTTATCTAAAATTTCTTATATTTTTTGTCGTTTGTACTGTTAGTATTGCATTATAAATACTGCAGTTATAGGCTTGTGCTTTTCAAAAATCTGTAGAGGAATTAATGCTATCGGATTACCTTCAATCAAACAGTTCATCCAAAATTTTGTGCCCTAAATTTTATCCTAGAAGACAAAGAAAGAAACGTTTTAATCCTGTTGATTTTATCATATATTGCAGCACAAAATAATACAATTTGGTTGAATGTTAGCAGATTTTGTGGCTACGGGAATTCAACCACGAGTCATAAGGTAACAACTTTATAACACTAATGAATATATATCGTATAGAGGTTGTAAAGGGGCTGGTTATATGTTTGCGAGTTGTAACCATAACAAGTATGTTTATCTTCAAAATCATATTTATCTTCATGATCAACCCATACGTCGAGATGGCACCTCCACTGGACACAATTTAAGAAGATATTTGTGCATTAAATATTCTGCTCGCTGACCCGGCAGGTAGCACACTGACGTCATATTCAGGACTTTCTCCGCGCGTGGGAAACGTGACGGACGTTGCTGATAGCCCATCGTCGTTGGAACCCTTTCTCCCGTTGTGCTTTCCTTATTGCTACTCCACCGTGGAGGGCCATATCACGCCATACATGTCACATAAAGTGAGAATATCGAAATACTGGCATTACGTCGTCAACACTGACAGTCACGAAATGGTCATTACAATCAAATATTGTTTCCTATTATCGAATAGCTTAACTAAGGAAAAGAAACTGATGGAACTGTTAAACCCTTTCTGACCCAGTTTACACAGTTATGTACTTAACACACGGGAATTTTATTTTTGCCAGTAATTTAAAATGCGATGTTCAATGCCCAATAAAATTCCATTTGGATAACTGATTCGTAAACCGTGTTATTGTTATGGGATAATAATAGTCCTTATTTCTATAGCCGAACACGAAGCCTGTAGCCCATTAGTTGAGATAATGAAAAAAAGTATTGCGTCGGCACGCATAAAAACTTCCTATTTGCAACACCTGAAAACATAAATTAAATACGGTCTGAAAGGATTAGGGATACTTTATAGCGTGTTCAGGGTTGATTCAGCATTTTTGTAAGCCCTGCTCATGATCTACTTTTCTCCTCATTTTTAATCCTTCCGGTGTAAAATTAACACCAAACCACGGTCCGAATTATTTTATTTGTGCGTTGGTTAATGGAAAACATGAATTTGTTAGGAATGTAAATGTATGAATAACATCCAAATTCGTATGCTTATATGTGTTAAACAAAACACAATCGCCAATTTTATTTGACATAAATTTAAACATTACACTCACAATGCAACATCAATACTGAGAACTGTTTTACTTAATTCGATGCCAACTTAACTGGGAGACTGCATGCCGGTGTACACTGTAAAGATATGCGTAGTAATTTTTTTTTTCAAATGTTTATTTCAAAAGTGAAGAACCTCTACCAGTTAGTCATCAGCCAACCCGCCAGTAGGTGCCAAGGAACAGCCCCGCTCAAGTGAAGTGGAGTGGAAAAGATTGGACGGCGATGTCTTGAGAGCCGATGACGATGAAACTAGGTGAGTATGGAGCAGCGCCGGAATGCAAGGGCGTGGAAACGGGAGATCCCCAAGAAAACCCGCCGACCAGCGGCATCGTCCCGCACCATTCCCACATGCGAAAATCCGGGAGTGACCCCGCCGGGAATTGAACCCGGTTCGCCTTAGTTGGGTGCGAGTAGTCTGACCACCACACCAACGCGGCCCCCAGCACCGCTCATAATGCGGATATCTGAGGACGGGCAGCTCCCACTGCAGTTGGCGACCTTGGTGGCTCGCAGCCTCTGCAGTCCTTGGTTCTTGCGGCGAATACCAACACCTCCGCATTGCCCGCGGACACGGCCTGCCTCGCCCCTTCAGTCTCCCGCTGGGAGGCCGGTTCTCTCCACACAGCAACACAGTCACTCTCGTGTCGAGCTTGATCCCCATTTACACTAGTCACGCCAGACAGACAAGAGCGGACACTACCTACGGGTGTTCGCATCTAAAAAGATTTCTTGTACTACCATTTTAGTATTTGGTTGAAAGATGTGGTTATGACCACGATGGCTCGTTAGTTATTTCAAGTACCTACCAATTTAGTAATTTCCATTGTACGAATTTTTCTGATTTTCTTTTATACTTCCAAAAATGTTTATAGTTTAGTTCTACCTATCGGTGTATCTCCAAACTACATTAGTTTAGTAAATGTTTTGAGTAAAACTTATAATTGGATTCAAATATTTTATTATAAACACATATGCCTACATTTAACCATCACAGACAACTACACCAATATACGTTGATAAACCGTGACATTATTGACATAAAACACGTGAAACAGTGAACAGCTTAGAAATATCGGCGAAAACTGCTCTCCCCGCAAGCGAAAATTTCGGTGTGAGCTCAGCTTTTCGGCGTGGCTCATGTGGAAAACGAGGAAGCTTTATAATTGGATGTTTCAGGTTTCCGCTCTCTCTGTTCGGCGTCACTGGCGTGCATGTGAACCAGGCATAACACACCTGTAAGTTCTCCTCCACACGATACGTATAGTTACAGGTGCAATCACAGGCATGACCACAGCAGACAGTTATGATGTTATTATATACTAGATTACCCGGCCACGCGTTGCTGTGGCATAAAAGATTTTGGTTCTGTTCATTTCTGTGAAATTAATTGAAAGAAGTATATGTATTTTCAAACACTTTATTATTGAAGTACTTGTTTGTATACAATGTTTTTAGTTTTACCATCATCCGCGCGTATGAATAAGTTGGATGGTTTTCCTACTCAGAACACGACACATACAATTGGCCGTGCGAAAAACATTCTGTTTCTAAATCTATTCCGCACATTTGCAATGACTGCCCTTGAGCTTTATTTATTGTCATTGCAAATTCCAATCTGACTGGAAACTGTGTTCTTTTTAAGTGAAAGGGAATTTCTGATGGAATAAATGGAATTCTGGGAAGAAGCACATCTTCTCCTTTGAAAGCACCTTTCAAGGTGGTAACTTCTATAGTATTGCCCATCATTTGTTTTATTGCAAGGCGTGTGCCGTTGCAAAGTTTTGGTGGATTGATGTTACGAAGTAAAATGCTGCAGCTCGGCGATTGCGACGTCCGATGTTTGTTCTTGCGCGTGGCATTCTGAAAACAATCGAAAAAAAATTGAGAGCAACAAACTGAAATGTTCAAACAGACAGCTGTCAACAAAGGCACTTCCTGACGCGAAAGCATGGTAAAATGACCTTTTTGCAGATTTCAGTACCTTTGCAGGTAATACAGATAAAAAAAGAAAGGTGAACAAACACTCGTAGGAACGAAAGAAAGGTTTATAAAAAAAACAGGATGAAAATTGGTTGATTTTTTCGGGAGTTATACGCGTCCGAACAAACAGACAAAACATATGTGTGTGTGTGTGTGTGTATATATATATATACATATATATATATATACTATCCACGTTAACAATATTTCGATGACACCAGCAATGTATTCTATTGCTATCCCTATCAACAATCTTGATGGGTCGTGGCTGCATAAATTTGGTTCCTGCAACAATTTTTTTTCTCAGCCTAACAGCTGAAAGTTCATCAGGCGGGGGCGTCTGTAAATACTATAATTCACTTCCATAAGCTTAGTAGAACATAAAAACAAAGACATGCCAAAACGTTTCTGCTTTTGCTCGTGATTTTTAATAAATTTTTTTGGGTGTTGCAATGTTTTAAATCTCACGTTACAATGACGACTGAAATAATTGTAATATCTAGTGGCAGGTGTGAAACTACGTCAAACAGCATACCCAAGTGTTACTGACCATAGGAACTACAAAATATCAATAAACTTCGTCAGACAGGCCTACCATCTTAAGTGCCATTTTGCCATCATCACAGATGTCACACTCTTTCACGCTCGCGAGAATCAGCCAGGTATTTGTTGTTGCTTGGGCACTCAACTCCTAAATATTTACCATCAGTTCAAAGTCTTCTAGGGCGAATCAATTTAATAGTGGTCCAGTACCGTGTTAAAATGACTAAATGCAACTTGTTACTTACACTGTCTTCAAATATACTGTTAACGCGAACTCGTACGGACTTTGAATGTAATGTGTCGTGAATAAGTTGAAGACTCTACGCTCTGATAGAAATTACATCATGTGTTTTATTTTTGTACTTAAAAAGTAATATTCGTTGAGTGAGTGAGTGGGTGAATGAAAAGATTTGGGCGGCTCTTAATATCATGGTATTGAGAGTTGAATGTTTGTTGATATACCGTTGTGTGTTGCATGTTTGCTTTGATAAATATATAGTAATTAAAGCTTCAGCATATTATTTTCAGCAATAAATAACCATCAAACATACTCAAAGTGACAGAAATTACCCACGTGGCTGGTAACTAAACAAACAAATACAGTGTACATTAAATACATTATAAAATCAATAATTACTGGAACAACAACACATTATGCTGTGGACACTTACGTAAATATTATAATCTTCCTCTGCTACCATAATGCCATACACTATTAAGCCACTATTACTATTTAATTGTTTGTAAGGTGTAGGTGCGAGGTAAATGGGACACCACATACATTTTACCTAGATACTGATTCTAGTAATATCTAAATTTTCAATTAGTTATTTACTATCCAGAGGTAGACATAAATATAATAAATGGAAGGCGTATCAAATTGCAGTTTCAAAAATAACTCTTAATTAACCCACTTGAATGTATAGACAAAAATAATTAATACACGAGTTAATGATTCAAGGAATAATTGCAGCACAAAAGAAAATAAATCCTGAAATGCTTATAGCCATGGAGACCTTGAAAACCTTCGAGTTCACCCCGCACAATCTACCTATCGTTAATTTACAACACAAAATGCGTACATTCTTTTTAATTGGTACATGATTCACATTTCAAAAACTCATAAATTTTATTATTATACTTTACGTTACAGACGTTATGAAAATAAAATTTCATCGATCACCGACGTGGTCCAGAAGATAACCAGATTAATAAAAATTTTCCATGATTCCACTTAGCTGATACTTCTCCAGGCGAAGTCGTGCAGCAGGAGATAAAAAAACCTTGCTCCGGACAGCAAATAAAGAGAAGGCGGGCAAGTAGTTCTCAAACGAAATGAATATATGAAAACTTGAAGAGTTGAAAACTTAAATTATCCAAATTATTGTATAAAACTTCATCTGAAACTAGATGATATGAAACTTCATCTAAACTTTGAATAATACTTCGTCTAAACGTTGAACTTGGAATCCAAAACGTGCTATAAAACTTCTTATAATATTTCGTCCCACTGGAACACATAAAGAAAAATAATCGCTAAAATTAATTACTTGTTCCAGAGTCAATTAAACATGACACGTACTACCGGAGAAAGACTGATGCTGTACTCGCCCATCTCGGAAGGAAGAGGTGAAACTGCATAGGAATATAAAGATAATTAACAAATTTAATTTCCTATATATTTGCTAAACTATTATCTCTGCACAATTCTACGTGACGCTTCTACTACTAAATAAAATCCTACATGGGAATCATCCGCCTGNCTGCACAATTCTACGTGACGCTTCTACTACTAAATAAAATCCTACATGGGAATCATCCGCCTGCAGCAACCTCCCCGAACACGGGAGCACACGGCGAACATGTCATGCCGCGACCGTGTCTGTGCAGAGTCAGGCAAAAAACAGTTAGCAACGGTGGAAGTATACAAAATCAAAAAAATATTGTAGTGCAAAATTTTAGAAAATTTTACGGCACATTGGTAATAATTCAAATGCCTTACAGGGTATCTAGAATGACTTTGGACACTTTTTCACCTAAAAATGCGCTCAGTTCTTTGTGCAAGCATTGAATGCGGTTTCCTTTTTTAGAGTTTGTCGAATACCACGTCTCCTAGACAATATGCAATTTTTTGTCGTATAGTTCTGAATAAAATTTTTATAACGTATTTAAATGTTCGGTAAACCTTGCTATGATCCTCAAAAATGGATGAATACAGAACAATTACGCGCGTTAAAAACTTATATTTCAAGCTTAATAATTTTTTGTGGTGTTGACAATTATTTTAATTGCCGTTGAAATTAACCGTGGATGCAAATAAAATAATTGCGGGAAATACGTTATTTCAGAACACTGTATTTGATGATTTATTGATGAATAATTGCAAAATTCGCGATAACATCTGAGAATAAACAAATCCGGTTTTAGGTTTTCTTGCTATTTTTTATATATTATTCTTTGTAATAGTGCCACTGGACTGATCCGGAATGAACTTACTGGCAAAATGTGCACTTGCAACCATGGACGCAGTCGACTGAGATATGCTGACTAGCAACGCCCAGGCTTCCCGTGTGACACACATTTGCTTACCCGATTTTAGAACTGAGATGCTTTCTTGCCGTAGACTGGCCGGCTCCCTTAACTTCGCCGCGGAAAATGGCTATGCATTCTTCAATCAGTGTAATATTTTGCTCCGCAATACCTTCGTAGGAACCTATTTTCTTTTATGTTGGCTGCATGCGGTTAGCCCAGTGTCATTAAAATAACGCTGATCTAAGGAAATTATGTCCATTCTGTATCTAATAGAAGTCTATAGTATGCATTAAAATTATAGCCCGAACTTTGCTGGGACTATAATCAGGTAGCTTAACGTATAAAGACAGAAGGCCCGAGCTGTGGAAAACTTCCTCCCGGGTTCGATGTAACGTTGTCCCTTCACCCACATATTGCGAGAGGCAACAAGGGACCAGTACATTTTCACTTCGCCTTGGATACCCTAGACGCACCTGACTTCACCTGCGACCCGTCTGGGGCTGCGACGCTCAGATACTACTGGGTAACGCCACATCACGACTTCCTGTTTACTTGGTGGCAAGTGTACACAAACGAAGACGCTCAACTTTTGCGCCGGCGGCTACGAAGCGCACCAACCTGTTTAAAGTGTCGAGAGGCGCGAACAAGGTATGGAAGCAAGAGAGTGAAACGGGTGGCACCAAAGACTCGTCTATAATCGGTCTTGCCTGTGTAGGTAGTCGTGCTCCAATCTCGAAGTCAGTTGACGTCACATTGACGCAGTCCGAAAATNAATCGGTCTTGCCTGTGTAGGTAGTCGTGCTCCAATCTCGAAGTCAGTTGACGTCACATTGACGCAGTCCGAAAATGGTCCGTTGTCCGAAAATGAGCTTTCACAATGTAACACCGCAGTAAATTCTGCTCTTGATTTCTGGTTGCGTGACCATTTTGATATTGCTCGAGCGCTGATTATTTAATGTTTGCGAGGTAGGAGGTGAATGTTTATTTATCTTGGCGATGCAACTGCTTTATTGTAAACAAGCTCGCCGACTGACATCCAAGAATTTACTTTGTACTTTGCGTCTTTAAAATTTTTTATTTTTAATACCAAATAGTTTNCTCGCCGACTGACATCCAAGAATTTACTTTGTACTTTGCGTCTTTAAAATTTTTTATTTTTAATACCAAATAGTTTAGACTGAAATCAGGTAGCACTAATTAACATTTCGTCACATTAGTCCTTGAAAATGCCAACCATGCACGTCCATTGTTTACAATTTATGGCGTATACATTCCACAAATGTGCGCGAAAGTATCTGAAGTCTTCTTTGTTTTCTATCATCTCAGGACACAACTTGGGACAAAAGTTCAATTTTCTGAATGCTATGACTTGGGACACGGGAGGTTGGCACAACGCCATGACGCCAGAAGGTCAGTTGCACGAATCAACGTATCCTTGGCCTAAGCCACAGGTTTGGATAGCACAATAAGACTTGCGCCGTATATCTCCTTATGCACAAGGTGTGCTGCGTTTCCGTCGCTGCGCTGCTTTATGCAAATTAAATATGTTAAATATATGAGACAGTGGAACTTTATTAATAGCGTTGAAAGCCCACATATTAAACTACATACACATGGTTGTACTTTTCTCCTACACTTAAGAAAACTGCGCAGACTAGCTATAATAATGAGTTTTTTTATCACTTTCACGATAATTTTTCTTTGAAAACACTTAACATGATAACATCAAAACTATGAGACCTCAGGTCATTGGTTTTTACCTTTCCTGGAAAAAGCCATATTTCCTTAATATTTATTTGTTAAGATACGCATAAAACGCGCAAACGACGACTTCGCAGAAAATACCTGCGGACCCCTTCGATATGATGAATATTTTGACGGACTCGCAACCGTTTCTTTAATTCAAGCTAAGAAAATATTTTCACGCACATAACCTACAGTATTGGTTTTTCACTTTAAACTTTGCTGTACTCTCAAGTTTACGTACTTTCCAACAAAATTTGCAAAATCCAGCTTCATTAATAACCAAAAAGATACACAGTTACAGGATAGTTACAACCTTTTTATTATGTATTTCATGATGAAGTATAAATAAATAAATAAAATATAGTTTCACTCGCGGACCCCTGACTATAAGCTGAACGACTCACATAGTCCGCAGATAACAGTTTAATATTACTGTCACAGTATATGGGACTATAAAGGGAAAATAGCAGTAGCAACTCTCCGTGTCCCAACATTAGCCTGCTTTACTGCCAATAATAGTATCATAAACGACGTGAATGAGATTTAAGGTAAGACATGTTTGTATACTTCCTCTAACCAATTTGTAATGAAATAATGTTAAATTCAAATTGGTAAAAGTACTTTATTCGGTCCAGCTCGTCTTTAGTGTATGTTAGGAGTGTTATAAAGTGTCGCAGGTAGAAGTTAGCGAGTGTGTCGCGGCGAGAGGGTTTGGCGGCGGAGAAAGTAGTGAGGACCCCGAGCACGCACGCACTCTCGCGCCTTCGTGACCGCGCATGCGCGTTTCCGCGTCCGTCTGCATAACCCCCCTTTCCCACCTCCTTTCTCCTCCACAAAACCAACACAATCCTCCTGCTCGTGCACATACCATGCCGCGGAGGTCGCCGCTGTACGCTGGCATTGCCCGCAACTGTCGCTGCCGGCACGTCCAGTCCCCCGCAGCTTGAATACTGAAAACGAGTGCCTTACTGAAGGAACGCGGAGTTGAGGTTATACCTACCCATAGGCTGTTCGTGTGGTAATCTGATCACTTTCCAAAGTTCTACTTAACATTTACTTGTATGCACATTGTATATTGTTCCGCCACACGCAAAATTGACATTGCCTGGGCCGTATCCCTTTATTTATGAGCCAGGCAAGTGAAACTGCGAAATTATTAGAAAAGTAAATAGTATACAAATTTTCTAATTTTTACAGTTATATGCGTAAAAAAAAAAAAAAAAATATATACAATTTTAGTATCCACAAATATGTACCTATCACTTTTAATTAAATTACTTCCCCTCTATCGTTACCAACTTTACTGGGTGCATTTCATTAAAAATATATGCAGGCAGGGGCAGTGACATTTTTTAAAGGTTGTTTTAAAAAGTGCTTAAATAACCGTGAACAGCCTATAAGCCTTTCAGTCTCGGATTAATAAGTCGTTTTAGTTGATGCAGTCGTTGTGTTGGTAACAGTACTTGCATCGGTATGAGGCTCTCTCGCATAATAGAACCGATAAGAATACTGGTAGAAGCTGTTTAGGAGACTGAGGAATATAGTCTCAATAGCGAATGATTACTTCCGCGCATGATGAACATACTACATTGGACGCTGTTTTCTGCTATGTACAGTACGCACCATTAAAGTCACTTCCCCCTCATAGACTAAGGATGAGGTAGACCGATTCTTCGTCTTCTGCGCATGTATCCAACATTGACCTACCTCAAACCAACACAACTGGCAAAGTCACGTGGTCAGCAGTTATGAACGGGTCTCGTTATATCCAAATTTTCAAAATATATGCCCGTTTATATTAATAGGGCACTTTTACCGATTTGATTTAATCAAAATGCACAAAAATTGGTTAGAGGAAGTACACATACATCTCAAAGCATTTATTTACTAAACATAGTTTTAACCTCAAATATTATCCACTTCGTTTACGATGGTCGTGTTTGGCAGAAAAGCAGTTCAATGTTGGGACACGGAGACTGGTTGTGCGCAGCCAGCGAAATCGCTCTACTCCATATTAGCTCTACGCTTCCCCTGCAACATCCCAGATATACGACACTGTGACTTGAAAGATTACCAACTTTTGTAGTTGGGCGACAATGTTACGCGAAACTGCTTAGGTTTAACCTTCAGACCTGAATATTCCGCTTTCGCATTCCTAGCAGGCCGTCGACGTATATGCCGTTTTACACTAAAGTTTATGTTAGTTTAGAGCATTAGCTATCCCCTAAGCCCAATAATATTGAATAAAATATTACTTTAGCTAAAAGTACTATCTTGTATTAAAACAGAGTATTCATTTACAAAATGAACTATTTTGGAAAATCATTTTCAGTGAAACAGAAAACCGTTTTCGTAATCCGGGTGTAGAATTTGGATTCTCGCTATGAGCCACCTTGCACGTGACTAATTTTCACAATATATAAATCTGACAGTAAATTTACACGGGGATCGGCAGTGTAATTAAAAGACAGAGACTAGCATAAACAAAAGAAGAAAAGGCTGTATGCAAGCTAAGGTATCGAGCTAATGAGACGAACGGACAGAACAGGTGAAAATTCACACCAAACCACTACCATGAATCAAAATATGAACACCTATTCGGTATCGGTTAGCTTAAAGCCCAATAAAATAATGTAAGATTCGTTGTTTAATAGCCATGTTTGCTGCATCAGCTGTTTATTTGTGTCACAATCGATTCGTTTTCACGCATTTATAAAGTGAGTGTTTTAAAATCTACGATTAAAATGTGTATTCTGACACAAAATTGATGTGAAATAAAAAGGCAATGAATACATTTTTCTTTAAAAAAACACACTGCAAAATAAAACGAACATCCACTTGAATATGCAGACATGCGTCTATGGACACGCCAATATGATAAAGTGAAATTTGTGATTTTGAAATGTTAACGGAAATGAGTAGTTAATGGAAACGTGATGTGTAATTAGTACGAAACACGGACGTTCTGTCCGAACAGAGGAAATACGAAAATTCTCTGTATATTTGGGTGTTGGCGATGAACATCGCTAAGATGAAAAGAAGCGTTCTTCTCCGCACAGCGCAGAGATAATCATTTCTGGGACAGTTTCGTAATTTTTGTTACTTTAGTCTAAACAGTTGAGCATTATCATTACTAAAAATTATTTATAACAGCCAGCGAATAAATACCTATACCATATGACTAGTATAATATGGCTAATGTTATAATTTTATAAAACACGTTAGTTTAAATAAAATTCGTTTTGTAAACTTTTTTGGTATTAGGTATCAGACGCAAATCCTCGACACTTAAAAAATTGTCGAAACTAATTTTTTTATTGTTATAGTTTTTCATCAAATTAATAATTTTGTAATATATAAGAATTTTTTTTCTATATAGCCAGTGTGAGTTAGGTGAAGTGTGGTGTTGGAAATGAACTGTTTAGTTTGTATTCATCTCCCAGTCCGGAACAAACATTCTTTTTAATCATAGGCCTACTTTGCAAAGAGTGGAAACATTCGTACGCTCATTTATCTGTAGCCTAGACTTCACAGCCTGCGTATTCTCGAGCCGCTCTGATATGTTCCTCGGCTGCTGACAAACTGACAAACTATGCTCATGCTTGGTCGGGTATTTGTCGGTTATCGGATCCTTTATTGTTAATTTTAATAAATGGCTCATATCCCTTCCGCAGTGTGTCAGATCATATGTGATCCAATCACAAAAGAAACAAACGCAAGTTTTCTAAGTCTATGAATTCGCAAAATTTCTCGGCCTCTTCTTATCTGTACTCAATTAATCACGCACATACCTTTTTTTTTTCAAGTACAGCTTAAAAACAATGGCAAATGAAAAAAAATAGCTGATACTTCAGTAAAATGGTTACTTTATTTATATATAGTAGGTACATAAGCTCTATAAAATCCCGAGTGTAACCGTGACTGACCTTGCGTGTACTTACACGAAAATTCCAGGGTAAATGTACAGGCGTTAAGTTTCCATGGAAGTAGGGAATTTAGTTTGTCTGAGCGCGGTATAGGTCACGTTGCAAACAAACGACTGCTACAAGGTTCTCTTCTCCAGTTACTGCCGGGTTGCAACTGTAGCCCTGTGTACTGCTGGGTCACGTCCCGACGTAGATTGGCGTGCGGGCGCTGTTGTTGTGGGGCCCGCGCTGGTCGGGTTTACACAAGCACACAGCGACCCTGGTGTCTGCTTACTGGGCCGTGTTTCTTGTTCCACCGCCTCTCCCTGTCTCCATCCCCACCGTCACGACCGATACCAAAAACAAATTTGCCAAAGATTCGCTCTTATAATTGCTTGGATTTTCAGACCGAAGATATTGTTCCAAAATATAAGTACACGCTTATTCTAGCTTTAGCGCATTTTATCTTAGTTAATCACCTTGTTTCAGAAGATTACGAAACGTGTGTCGCCTTCCTTGAAATAATTTATCTAACTGCCTTGGCCGCCAAGTGTTACACAAAGTTTCATTATCCAAAATTTTTTTAAGAAAACTAACCAATATTTTTTATTTATATTGATTAACGGATTGCGTTTTGATTGTCAAACGACAACTAAAATTTTAATAAAATTATTTTTTACTCAGTTATTGTTTAACGTGTCCGAGTGGTCTGCCTTTGAATTTCACGTCCGAAAATTATTTTCGTTTTCTTTTTCCATTTTAATAAGTATTTTTATAATTAAAAATTACAAAAAAAATCTACATATATTTTTAAGTATGAAATCCGTGCAGGACACTTTTAGCTTTAATATGACACCATGAAATTATACGGTCACAGCTGGAAGTCACATAAACGCTATTTTCTGGCGGAAAGACTGCGCACGAGTTAGTGCACAGCGCGTAGAGGCGATGAGGTATCTGAGCATCGTTCCTGAGTCACCCTTAAGGTCTCTTGGGCTTCTAGGTTACTCGAACACGCCAGCCAGAACTGGCTGACCTCCACAAAGACCAGATGTAAAGAATGACTTGTAGACCTGTGGTAAATTTCGAACTGATAAACAGGTTTACTTGTGAGTGGAAGGAAGCACACTCCCAATTTAAGATTTATTCCCGAAGATTATTTTATCAGACATTCAATTGCGTGAATAGACCTTAAAAATTAAAAAAAAAAATACATAGAAGAGTTGTTAGTGTCCCAGTAACTTAGTTAAACTCAATTCAATTCTAATACAACCCGGTTCTGTGATGTGCTTTAAGTGGTGATAAAGATTTTGATGCACGTGCTACTTTCGCTCTTACAGCGCTCTAACTTTGATGCATCGAAAAAGCAAAATAGTTTCGAGCAGGCAGACACCATCACTCAGTCTAACATAAAGTCAAATACCATGAGGTGTTGGTGTATTGTAATTATATTTCCATATTTTGCCGAACTGCGCAGTTTAAAAGTGTTAGTAACTAGTCGGTAGGTGAATGCAGTTATTTAAGTTTGACAACATTTTATATTAGTAGTGGCTGTAAATTCATGTAGAATTTGTTACGAGCGATGGTACTTTAATGTTAGCCCTGTATACATGAGAAAATATTTTGCAATACAGTTAAACTCGGAAAGTGAGTGGTAGGCCCAGCGCCACTGATGGGGTTGTATTACGCGAAGTGGACCATAAACACTGCAGTTTAGGATGAGCCCTGTAATGGAACGATGAAAGGAGTGAGAAGGGGGTTGGGAGGTTGTGTGTAAGAGGAGCGTGGCTGGCAGCGTCCCCGTGAAAGTGAGCGCGCGCAGTTATCGCGATGGGCGCGCGAGTTACGTAAAGCGGCAGTCCGAGCAGGGAATACAGAGCGCGGATCGTGGTCAAGTGACGGGACACCGCTCCTTCTGGTGGAGCCGCGGACCCACTGACCTGTGGGCCTTCGTGACACCTAACCCTTCCCCCTACACACGCCCAATTGCTTCTGTTTCCGCCTACAAAAGTTGCAATTTTGGCGGCTCTTAACAACGAGGTCTTGAGACCCGCTAAGGAGTGAAATGAGGTGAGAATGGAGTAGCACCGGTCTGCAAGAGCGGGGGAAGCGGGAGATCTCCGAGAAAACCCGCCGACCAGTGGCCTCGTCAGGCACGATTCCCTCTTGCGAAAATCCGGGAGTGATCTGACCGGGGATTGAACTCTGTTCGCCTTGGTGGGAGGCGAGCAGTCTAACCGCTCAGCCACCGCGGCCCCTCCGTGTATAATAAATCTCCGATATCTCTACGCCGCTCCAGAGCACNCCGCTCAGCCACCGCGGCCCCTCCGTGTATAATAAATCTCCGATATCTCTACGCCGCTCCAGAGCACGGCAGCGTCCAACAACGTGATGGGCCCACCTGGGTTCGATTCCCGGTGGGGTCACTCCCGTATTTTCTCACGGAATCGATCGTGCCGGACGATGCCACTGGTCGGTGGGTTTTCTATCGGGGAACTCCCGTTTCCCACGACATTTCATTCCGGCGTTGTTTCACCCTTATCGGTTCTCAAGAGCCGCCTACCTCTCCATTCTCCAGCAACGTGACCACACTCTCGCGAGAGGCGAGTACATGTTTCTGTGGCCGATACGAAGTCTCAGTACGCAGGGTGTTGGTGCTAAGACATTCAATTTGACAAACGTAAACACAAACACATATATATTACTAAAATGAAGAAAAAAACGTTTGACTAACACTTTCGTTAATGTCAAGTGAACTAGAGCGAAAGAATACTTAACATTTCCCTGAAATAATTTACGCACATATCCCGTTGAGTTACACGTCTGTTATTCTGGTCGGTTCGTAAAGCATTTTCTTCTGCAAGAGTTGAAGGCGGGGAGAGATATTTATGACATCTGACAGACAAAATGTACCTTGTTTGGATATGTTAACATATAAAGTAAAATGGAATTACTAATCATATACTACGATTGATAGGATCCTAGAAAACCAAATCTGGCTGTTGCTGTGTAGGAGACACGTCTGTGGGTTTTACATGGATACTAGTGGGTGGTATTTTCTTTGGGATATGGGAAGTAAATAAAACTAACGAAAGGGGTACTTGGAATATATGGTTTAAAGCGACATATCTAGACGAAATTTCACTTGGCACCAAAATTAGTGCTAGCACATCGGAGTCGCCAGACGCGCATGCTGCCCGGAAACTTTCGCCCACTCCCAAAATTACTGCCAGACGATGCCCCTCCCTCCCCGCGTCATACGTACGCGCGGCGCCAACTCAAGGTCGTGCTAGTATCGCAGTCGTACACCCTACCTGATCGAACAAGGCCACGAAGTTATAGTGTAGGAATGGATCATCCTGCAGATGTTACATCACCGTTTCCGATGTATAGGTCTGATTTAAAAAACTTACTAACGTCAAAAAATATTCGGAAAAATTTTTTCAAACAAAATGTATGACTTAATCGTATATGATTACATTTTTTAAAAAATGTTGTGTTTGTTTAGCCACATATAAACACAATCTGTCTGAGACGACTTGACTTCAGACCGTATATTAATTTGATGTTACAGAGCAAAATACGTAATATTTTTCTCTGGACTCGGTCGTAAGTTGTCAGAGCGATATACAGACCACGACCATCGTCTCTCGCCTGGCTACCTCCTTCGTTTCGTTAAGTACACAAATAAAACAGCTTATAAGTGTGCGTAGGCGAGCTCGTTAGTTGTCTTCCTGCCCACGAGATCACACTATAACTTATTATCTGGTTGAATATCCCGACGCAGAATATCATAATACACAGAAGCGAAACTGAGGCGTGTATCTCCAGTTCCCCCCGTACTGACCCGGTAAATGGCTTTACTGAGCAGCGGCATGGTATGGCGACATTTACCAGGCATTGCCTACAGATGGTTTTGCCAGACGCCCGACTCAATCAATAGAGAACCTTCCGCAGCACTACAAAACCAATCAAACATGAGATGAATTGTTAATGTCTACACGGTGCATTTTCGCTTCTCTGCGCATTCTTTATATATGTGATTCTAGCTCTGTCGTTTCCTTCGGAATGAAGTGGTCCGAGTTAGACTCCCCCAAGGGAAATGGATTTGTGAACATATTCTATATCTGTTTTCTACTTATTTCAGCACGTAAGCTGCCACCAGGTTGCGGCGGTGAGAAAAAAGGGAGGGGGAATATGGCGAAAGACTGCACTGGCGTGCAACCACAGTGAAACCATGGTAGCATCAGCCGAAGTGCAACAAACGTTTTGGTACAAAATGCAGCCTCTCTGGACGAGCCAGGCATGGCAGATAAGCAACAAACTCCATAACGAACAGTGTTCCTATAGTGATCACACATTTTCAAACTACACAGAAAATTGTTGCATACCACTTGTGACTTACGCCTGCTGTATCGCTACGGTAACACGTTCTGTTCACTAGTTCTCAATCACAGCAATGCAAGAGCTGATAACGTTACGTTGCCGTGGAGTGACAGGTGCAGAAATGTGGCATAATATGCTAGTATTTGCACGAGGTCGGATGATCAAAACGAGATTGGAGTCTAGAACTCAGAAGGCGGTTTCGTATGCAACAAAGACAAATAGCAAAACTATAGCCAAACCGCGAGTTGAATTACTGCGGTGTTTTATTTTGTAGCGTGTATGATTCCATTGCAAGTTAAGTTTGGAATGTACCTTATTTTCAGGGGCATGCATTACCTAACAGGAGAGACTTAGTAAACTTACAGTAAAACATACCATCATCAATTTGGCTGCATTTTTAATAAATGACAGACCAAAATTCGCGCACATGATGGAAAATTGTACGAAACGTGCATGCAGGGAAAACGTCAGGTTCTATTCAATTCTTCTTCATCAAAATATGGACCTTAAGCCAATTTTCTATGGGTAATAAAACATTTTAAAAATATAGGCATATGAATACAAAAAAATTGTAATTGTAAAGTAAGGTAGGCTAGGTGTTCAGTGTACGAATTTGAAATTTAGTGTTCTATGTAAAAATTCAATCAGCAGATTTGTTGCCCAGATCTTGCACGCCTCATTGTCATTAAAGGTGTATGTATGGGTCGTGACGATTTTTCTTTTCGTAAAATTTGCTTTCGCTCTAAAAAAAATTAATTATGCGTTATTTTGACTTAATAGAAGTTAATTTGCTGGCTGCAACAGCTATTTTGGCCTTAAAATGCTACCGAAAATAATGTAAATAATTAGCTACAAAGAAAAAATTTTGTGGAAAAGAACATAAAAGCCAAAGAATTAATTTGCCGTTAAAATGGTTTGGGCACATTATCAGCAGCGTATACGAAATGTACTTACTCGCTTCGCTATGATTGTGATACACATAAGGTTTCTCATTACTTATGTTGAAAACTTTCGCGAAGTTCGTTGAGGAGCTGTCATTTGCACTGAGCAGGAACTTATCAATACCGACCGAGTTCGCTGATAAGTTAGCAACTCCAGTAAATCTGAANTGTCATTTGCACTGAGCAGGAACTTATCAATACCGACCGAGTTCGCTGATAAGTTAGCAACTCCAGTAAATCTGAACATGTAACGTAGAATTTTACATACATTTGAATATGCAGTTCTATTTAGCTTTTCGCGCCCTGAAGGCGCCAGTTATTCCCAATGGATATTGGTTCTTAAAATGAACGATTTTGGCATCNATTTAGCTTTTCGCGCCCTGAAGGCGCCAGTTATTCCCAATGGATATTGGTTCTTAAAATGAACGATTTTGGCATCTGATTTAAACTCGGTTGTTATACAGGAACAGTTTCAAAGACGCACACAATCATCTCAAGTGTGGCAAATTATCGCTTTACTTCACACGGCTGTGCGCAGAAAGGATAAAAGGAACAGGATTTGCATTATTATTACTATTTTACCTGGATTACTTGAATAGTTATTTGGTTCTCATAAATTATGTCATACAGGCGGTTGGGGAAGAGTATCCCAACTATCATCGGTTCGGGTGTCTAATGAAATGAGCTCACAGGACCATCAGTGACTCGTAACTGAGCAATGAAAAGTGACTAGAAAGAGAAAATTAAAGATAAAAATTTATTGAAATAAGATGGTGTGGTTTGGAAGAAACTAGACTACATGTCGGTTAACAAAAAAATTATGAACATAAGATTTACTTGTTTAAAATNTCGAACAAGGCCACGAAGTTATAGTGTAGGAATGGATCATCCTGCAGATGTTACATCACCGTTTCCGATGTATAGATCTGATTTAAAAAACTTACTAAGGTCAAAAAATATTCGGAAAATTTTTTTCAAACAAAATGTATGACTTAATCGTATATGATTACATTTTTAAAAAAATTTTGTGTTTGTTTAGCCACATATAAACACAGTCTGTCTGAGACGACTTGACTTCAGATCGTATATTAATTTGATGTTACAGAGCAAAATACGTAATATTTTTCTCTGGACTCGGTCGTAAGTTGTCAGAGGCCGTCGTAATATACAGACCACGGCCGTCGTCTCTCGCCTGGCTACCTCCTTCGTTTCGTTAAGTACACAAATAAAACAGCTTATAAGTGTGCGTAGGCGAGCTCGTTAGTTGTCTTCCTGCTCACGAGAACACACTATAACTTATTATCTGGTTGAATATCCCGACGCAGAATATCATAATACACAGAAGCGAAACTGAGGCGTGCATCTCCAGTTCCCCCCGTACTGACCCGGTAAATGGCTTTACTGAGCAGCGGCATGGTATGACGACATTTACCAGGCATTGCCTACAGATGGTTTTGCCAGACGCCCGACTCAATCAATAGAGAACTTTCCACAGCACTGCAAAACCAATCAAACATGAGATGAATTGTTAATGTCTACACAGTGCCTTTTCGCTTCTCTGCGCATTCTTTATATATGTGATTCCAGCTCTGTAGTTTCCTTCGGATTGAAGTGGTCCGAGTTAGACTCCCCCAAGGGAAATGGATTTGTGAACATATTCTATATCTGTTTTCTACTTATTTCNTGAAGTGGTCCGAGTTAGACTCCCCCAAGGGAAATGGATTTGTGAACATATTCTATATCTGTTTTCTACTTATTTCAGCACGTAAGCTGCCACCAGGTTGCGGCGGTGAGAAAAAAGGGAGGGGGAATATGGCGAAAGACTGCACTGGCGTGCAACCACAGTGAAACCATGGTAGCATCAGCCGAAGTGCAACAAACGTTTTGTNATGGCGAAAGACTGCACTGGCGTGCAACCACAGTGAAACCATGGTAGCATCAGCCGAAGTGCAACAAACGTTTTGTAACAAAATACAGCCTCTCTGAACGAGCCAGGCATGGCAGATAAGCAACAAACTCCATAACGAACAGTGTTCCTATAGTTATCACACATTTTCAAACTACACAGAAAATTGTTGCACACCACTTGTGACTTACGCCTGCTGTATCGCTACGGTAACACGTTCTGTTCACTAGTTCTCAATCACAGCAATGCAAGAGCTGATAACGTTACGTTGCCGTGGAGTGACAGGTGCAGAAATGTGGCATAATATGCTAGTATTTGCACGAGGTCGCATGATCAAAACGAGATTGGAGTCTAGAACTCAGAAGGCGGTTTCGTATGCAACAAAGACATATAGCAAAACTATAGCCAAACCTCGAGTTGAATTACTGCGGTATTTTATTTTGTAGCGTGTATGATTCCATTGCACGTTAAGTTTGCAATGTACCTTATTTCTAGGGGCATGCATTATCTAACAGGAGAGACTTAGTAAACTTACAGTAAAACATACCATCATCAATTTGGCTGCATTTTTAATAAATGACAGACCAAAATTCGCGCACATGATGGAAAATTGTACGAAACGTGCATGCAAGGAAAACGTCAGGTTCTATTAAATTCTTCTTCATCAAAATATGGACCTTAAGCCAATTTTCGATGGGTAATAAAACATTTTAAAAATATAGGCACATGAATACAAAAAAAAATTGTAATTGTAAAGTAAGGTAGGCTAGGTGTTCAGTGTACGAATTTGAAATTTAGTGTTCCATGTAAAAATTCAATCAGCAGATTTGTCGCCCAGATCTTGCGCGCCTCATTGTCATTAAAGGTGTATGTATGGGTTGTGACGATTTTTCTTTTCATAGAATTTGCCTTCGCTCTAAAATATTAATTATGCGTTATTTTGAGTTAATAGAAGTTAATTTGCTGGCTGCAATAGCTATTTTGACCATAAAATGCTACCGAAAATAAGGTAAATAATTAGCTACAAAGAAAAAATTGTCGTGGAAAAGAACATAAAAGCCAAAGAATTAATTTGCCGTTAAAATGGTTTGGGCACATTATCAGCAGCGTATACGAAATGTACTTACTCGCTTCGCTATGATTGTGATACACACAAGGTTTCTCATTACTTATGTTGAAAACCTTTCGCGAAGTTCGTTGAGGAGTTGTCATTTGCACTGAGCAGGAACTTATCAATACCGACCGAGTTCGCTGATAAGTTAGCAACTCCAGTAAATCTGAACATGTAACGTAGAATTTTACATACATTTGAATATGCAGCTCTATTTAGCTTTTCGCGCCCTGAAGGCGCCAGTTATTCCCAATGGATATTGGTTCTTAAAATGAACGATTTTGGCATAATTTAAACTCGGTTGTTATACAGGAACAGTTTCAAAGACGCACACAATCATCTCAAGTGTGGCAAATTATCGCTTTACTTCACACGGCTGTGCGCAGAAAGGATAAAAGGAACAGGGTTTGCATTATTATTACTATTTTACCTGGATTACTTGAATAGTTATTTGGTTCTCATAAATGATGTCATACAGGCGGTTGGGGAAGAGTATCCCAACTATCACCGGTTCGGGTTTCTAATGAAATGAGCTCACAGAACCATCAGTGACTCGTAACTGAGCAATGAAAAGTGACTATAAAGAGAAAATTAAAGAAAAAAATATATTGAAATAAGACGGTGTGGTTTGGAAGAAACTAGACTACATGTCGGTTAACAAAAAAATTATGAACATAAGATTTACTTGTTTAAAATGTATCTTAAATAGGTTTCACTTTGTTCAGGAGCAATTGAAGATTTTTCTGACCGCCATCATTAAACAATCGGAATGGATTTCCTGCATATATCAGTTGCGCCCATGGGTTGCACTGTTGAAGGTCGGCAGTAAAGACACTGTTAAAGATGTTGGAGAATGAACAAAAAGGGTAAAGAAAATCTTAGACAAGCGAAGGTGCTGTTTTTACATATGACCTGGGGTCAAGTTCTTGAACGTTGTGGATATAACGTGAAGCGTTTGTTACCTTTACAACCCGATAATGATAGCTTCTGTGACAACTGGAAATTTTGCATCACAACTTAATATGAAAGTGTGGGTCTTATACTCTTCTACACTGTTAGAAATTTATGTAGATTTACGGAAACTTTTACGGAGGTGTAGAGTTAATTTACGGAAAGACACTCCGTAATGCGAATAATGGAAATGAGCTCCATAAATATAGACTACAGAAGCTCTTCGTATTGTTATGGCTTTAATTTTGAGACACGAACAATGCAGATGATACCTGAAGCGTATAAAATCTCATCTTCACAAACTACTTGGTGTAAAATAGTATCAGGTGAGTGCGAATCACTCGTGGAGTGGAAATTCGTTGATACTTGATCAGATTCCGCTACAGGACAAAACCTTCTGTTTACACAGTAAAACACGCACATAACGAAAATAAAACAATATATTCGCAACCTCGTTTTATAAACAGCAAATATGGCAAGCGCTCTAACACGACTTGAAACTAAGACAGGCCGGTTCGTCACTTTCATGTAAAATACATATGTACAAAATATTTCGTGTAAATGTGTGGTAGGTGAGTCTTTCGAGTTATTGATTGTTAATTTTTCGATTTTTGTTCAAATCCCACTACAGGAGTAAATATTTAAATATATGTTTAGTTTCTCTGTTATACACAGTGAAATACATTACGGAAATAAAACTCTTTTTCTTACCCATGTTCGTAAACCTGAAATTAAAAAAAAAACAGAATCGCACAAACTCTGACATGACTAGAAACTAATAGGTACATGCATCATTCCATATAACTTCCGTATTTACAACATTACCTCTTGTAAAAGCGTGGTAGGTGAGTGGATAATGTGTTGGGCAACAAATTTTTTTTTCAGAGTTAAAAGTAAGCCACCGAAAAAAAAAAATGTATAGTCTTTTTATACACAGTGAATCGCCAACATAACGAAAGTAAAACTTTTTTGTTTCCTCTTTTTATAAAGAGAAGATTAAAAAAACAAACTTGCAAGTTTGTGGACACGTTCCGTGAATTCACGAAGCTTTATGTGAAATTTACGGAGTAAACGTTATTGAAAAAAAAAAAAAAAAAAAAAAAAACCAAGAGATCGTAATTTAACGCAGATGTCTGGATAATTTGTAACCGGTATTTTCCGTGTAATTTTACGAACAATTTTTATAACAGTGTACGATATGGTAGACATACATTATAAATTCGAGGCACTTAATATTCGCAAATTTTAACTAGATTTTAAATCATGTAATATGTTAAAAATGATCCATCACAAATAATTGAAAAACTAGTTTTCAAGTCACTGATGGAAGTTCACTGGTTAAAATTTGTATAAAACTAGTAATAGTGTACTGGTTCATCGATGAACATTCGCTTTTAAAACCAAGTAACACAACTAGTGAAACAGTTATTTTAACTGACCAGTTCAAATTTGACTATGATTTACCCACGAATATATCGTAACTTTGTATCATACTTGGAAAAATTAACAAAATAATCTAACTGAACAAAGTTAATTTTAGAGTAAGAAGAAGTTAACTGATTAAAGTTAGTAGTTAAAATCCACGCAAATTAACTGATTAAGGTTAAAAGTTAAAAAAAAAAAAAACAACAAAAATCTTACAGTTAAAATAAAGTCTCAAAAAAGATTTTCGTCGATGTTTATTCAAAACATAAAAAAATTCCAGTCGCAGAAATAAATTACCACGACTTGGTTGCTGTATGATGGATCAGATAGTTCTACTTATCAAAATGATGAATTAACAATATTCTACAAAACCATTTGAAATAAAACTTCTAAAATGAACTCTTACAGCACAAATTAGCACGAAACCAGACCAGTGCAACGACTACAAAAACAATCGAAATGTGGATGCCGCAGGAGAACCAGCAACTCTGTGAAAATGTGATTTTTGAGTAGTGAGAGATTGTATCGACAGATCGCTACAGTGGCATCTTGCCTACCTCATAATCGCGTTGCGTGTGACTAACGATGATATTCGATTCAGTACATAACGTTAGTGTATCGATCTGTATATCGTGGTGTTACACTCGTTGGCAGTCAAATAAGTTGCGTATTCTTAAGAAGTTTATCAAGATATTAATGGCATTTGCATATATTTCGTTGTCATCTTCGGCCTCCAGGCGATTGCAAAGTTAACTAACGTTAATTTTAATCGTTAACCAGATATTCTAACGATTAAAAGTTAAAAGTTAATTAGTTTTAAAATGAACTAATGAGTTAAAAGTTACACACTTTTTAACGATTATTTTTAATAGTTAATTTTTTAATCGTTAATCCCAAGTGTGATTTATATACAAATGTTGTAGCGGATAACATTATTACTTCTAAATAACAAACCTGTATTACAGCCACTAATTTATTAGTAAGTAGCGACTTGTAAAATACATTTTCCAGTTGTCGAAGGAAAAAAAAAGCACTGCTATCAATAGTTTAATGAGCAGAAGACAGTTTACAACCGGCTGTTAAAATTATCCAAACAACGATAAAAAATGTACACATGTTTTAAGAATTTGATAGTGAATTACTTTATGTTCCAGGTGACAGGAATGTGTTTTCGAAGTTGCTAACGTATAATACGTAAGGGCTTTGCAGTAAACTACATAATAGCATAAATTAACTAACAAAACAATTTTACGACATACACAATAAAATCAGACAATGTATGACGGCCTCATTACCTACATTATTAGTACAGGTGCCTTCAAGTGAGTAACATAACTATTTTCTGTGAGTAGTTGAGTACTTCGCCAAATGAAGCAGTTAGAAATTCTTTTGTCGCGGCCTAAAGAATCCGAAACAAGCACGAAGTAAACATTTCCAGCGTGAAATTTCATGATGTACAGCGAACTGACAAGAAATTCTCACGGAATCAGCTCCATGAAACGTTATATTTACAATGCTGTTTCCATGTGCCGATTTAGTCAACAGTTGTAAATTCGTCACACTGAATGATTCTACAGAAACAAAATATTTCACAAATTCAAATAACAGAGATAAGTCAATTGACATATTATTTCATCTATTATTTTTTGCAGCTGGTTTCCCTAAAAATGAGAGGACACACAGCAGGTGTGAGCAGAATGCTGAGAGATTAGGAGCGGCTCTTAACGACGAAGTCTTGAGAGCCGATGAGGGTTAAATGGAGTTAGTATGGAACAGCGCCGAAATGCAAGGGCGGGGGAAACGGGAGATACCCGAGGAAACCCGCCTACGAGCGACATCGTCCGGCACGATTCCCACATGCGAAAGGAAGAAAAATAAGTTAGATTTCTAAATAACTCTTAACCGTTTCATTCCCACATTAATTTACGATTTCTGGTGTTGTAAATAAAAATTTTTTTTTATTCTTGCTGTACTTAAGCTAGCTAAGAACTTTTTTTTTTGTTATAACATCCAACAAGCTGTTGGCTTTGTGTTCGGTAATCTGTAACATGAACCCGCCATAATGTATGGCAGTAGCGCGGTTTACGAATCAGTTACCCTCAGGGAAGAAAATTGGACAGCGAGTCTTGCAGTGTACAGCACTGGTAAAATATAACCCTCCCGTGCAACACGTTGACAATCGTCTACATTTTACATGAAATAGTTATCCTGTTTACTGTGCCTTGATAAGCTTGATTTTAAATATCGGGTCTGGAAATTAAGTCGTGGATGATTATACGTGAATGGACGGCGGGGGGGAGGGGGGTCTTTCCACGTGCCCTGTGCTGGAGCGTCGCGCCACACTTGGCGATGGGCGGCCACTCGGAGCGCCACGGGGAGAACGTGCGTGTGGAAGCGGAGTTCTCTGACCGCGACGCCTACTGCTGTTCCTGCACGCGCGCATCTTCTACGGCGACCTCCGTGACGATGACCTCTGCCTGCGGACCGGCGCCGCTGGCTCCGAACACTCTGTAATCCGTGGGCGAACTGTCTGCCCTACTTTCTTTAGCTCGAAGGCTTCCTT
Source organism: Clitarchus hookeri (assembly GCA_002778355.1). Lineage (NCBI taxonomy): Eukaryota > Metazoa > Arthropoda > Insecta > Phasmatodea > Phasmatidae > Clitarchus > Clitarchus hookeri. Next base: position 181,220 of record NQII01003951.1, read on the forward strand.
CTCGTAACGCGAACGCATTGAACGCCCGGTATTAAAGGCGATCAGCCCCGAGCGTCTTGGATTCGTCCATACGGTGTTCTGCTACAAGTTACATTTAGAAACGTTTAACGAATATTTTTCGCGTGGCACGGCATAAATGATAGCTTCTCAAGTTTTATCAAATTGTTACAGCTGCACGGCTTTTATTAGTTTCTGATATACAGTAACTCGAAATACGAACTTAATCTTATCGGAACCGCTTTAATTTATTGTTTCATGTTTGCAATAAGACATTTTTATTTAAGAGCTGTACTTATGCTGATCGATTTCTTGTTTCACTACCGCAGCCAATGAGCTTTAGAATTCCTCTTCGGTCCCGACGACACGTGCTCGGCTCGCTCTGTCATATCACCACACTTGTTATGCAACCACCGTCCTATTCACACGAAATAAACAAAAAAAAAAAAAAAAAACACGACCAGTCGACAAGAAGTCAGTGTCACAGTCGTCATTCTTTTTTTTTTCTATCCACTATAAATAAAATATGTGTTTTAAGAAACAAGATTTCGAACGAGCTTCTCTGCGAACATTTTAAGACGACCAGTTTCGTGAATCATGGGGAAACACCATCACGAAATTAATACCACCCACTGACTGCAACACACCACGCCTACAACAAGGTCTATGAGTTGTGGGCCCACGCAATTTCAAATAAACCTAGCAGAAACCCTTGCTGTGGACATGATGTGTTGTAGGCGGCAGACGGTATTAGTTTCCTTGTGGTGTTTCTCGGTGATTGAAGAGACGGTTCGTCTCATCTTCTTACATTTTATCGAATATATAGAAAAAACGGAGGGCATTAAATGATGAAAATAGGATTTATACGTGGTATTCTTCAGATAAAATATAGTTATATGTTGACGTAAGTACATGCAGGTAATTTAACAGTGTCCAGAATATTTTTCAATTTGTCCTTGTGTTACTAGTTTACATAAAGTAGGTCGGCAGTCTGTGTAATCAGCTGATCGCGTAAATGAATGCCTGTAGTTTTTAAGCCAGTTAACAACATATGACTCGACAAACTCTTCGACCTTATTCATTATTAGAAACCTGCAAAATGTATGTCATTTTTTGGTGCCACGCTATAATTCACAGTTATAAATGCACTTCAGCCGTTATCAAATGTTCATTGGCTGCGTCTAGGTGAGAAGTAATTACCTTCCTTAGAGGACGCCACGTCTTTCGTTCGTGCAAATATGAAGTGTTCCTTGATTTGCGCAAAGTTACCCAGACAATGCCTTATAAATAAAATGTTGTCCAATAACCAAAGAAACGCAAACGCACGCGTATTTATAGTATAAACTGCCACCAAATAATAACGCGGATTTGGGAGGTCTCTATTTATTACAAGCTACCATTCGTTGTTACAAAGATGTTTGTGTGCAGAATATCATGTGCCCACTGTCTCACTATGCTAAGTGTGTGAAAACAACACACATACAACAGATGAAAATTATGAGCATTTAGCGCCCTTAACGTTTCAACTTCGACTGTTAATTTGCCAAGTTTGTGAACGCCTTTAAACCGGTTTACCATTTGCCGATACACACGCAAAAAGCATGAGGACACGCATAACTGCAATCATATTAAAATACCCCGTTTATATCTCCATTTCAGTTGCTCAATTTCTAAAGTAGAGTATTGCAAACAATCTGGCATTTTAGGAGGAAAAGTTCACAAATTACTGCTGTAGGGCACGGGTCAGTCAATACACGTATTCTATCATGAATGGTATTATAGCCCATTCATGCTTACTTCCATCTTTTCTGAAAACCTGATAAAGTTCTTATTTCGAGACATTCATCCGCCTCGTGCAAACAGAGTTTAGCTAAGTATAGAAAATAACACCAAATGCACAACGTACCACATTTAATAATATTTTGCCATTTTTACAAGTCATTACCAACACATCTATTTTATCTTAGTTTAAATGCGTATTAATTGTAAATGAAATATCATAACTTGTCGTTAAATTATAAGAAAAATTTCAGCTGAACTAAAAATAAGATATTTTTGTGTTAACAGAAGTATAAAATGCTTGTGATACGTTAAATAATTAGGAAACAAGCAAACACGTCGAACATGCGGTGATGTTTCAAAGGTTTGGCTCTAAAAGTGTGTATATAAGAGGGTATATAACAGCAGCACCATGCCGAACACGACGCTGGTGACAGGTGACAGCAGTGCTGGGAACAGATGAGTTTGATGAGAGGGGAGAGGGGGGATTGTGGAGGGGAGCGAAATGAGGATGTCAGCGGCGCAATCATGGGCGCGGGAGGGCGGAGGTCGCCTCAATTACCCTGATGACTGCAATGACGACCAAGTGGCCGGGTCCTCGGACAGATTGCCGCTCCCACTGTGGGCTGACCGCGCTCCGCGACTTTGCCACGGCCTGCTCGACACCCCCTCCTGCACGCGTGCAAGCCAGGCACCCCGCAGAGCATACTTACAACTTGCCAACGCTGCGTGCGTCACTCGTACTTCCCAGATTTTTTCCAAAACCTTGCGTTGCTCCTGAAAATATAGGCGACACTATCAACCGGTAAAAATTAGAATAAACCTATTCTGTTAAATAATCGAATGGGAACGATTATATGATACAGATACTTTCCTCGTTAGGATATTTTTTCTTAAAATCTGTCGACTGTTTTGCACCGGTCAGTTGTGCTGTTCTAAACATCTACAAAATGTTGGCCATGAAACAGCACTGTCTTCAACGAGATTAGAAGCAAGTTTATAATAAATTGGTTTTCCTTGGGATACTATAGCCTACTTTCTACTGGGGTTTGGTAATTTTCAAGCTACATGTGTAAAGTTTTTCTTGGCTGTAGGAAGTAGTTGTTAAAAGAGAAATAATGAGCAAAGCCTGTACAGATGTTGGCTGAATATTAATTTTGCGTTGCATCCAGTTTTGCTTGAGAAACGCTATATTTTGGCTTACACTTTTAGATACTTCCCTGTATTAAAAAGTCATTATTTGTTATAAATATGCACCATAGTTACGCTCGTGATGTTATCCTCGTGGCCTTAAGAGCTATGTTTGTGAGATAGTTTCACTACATGATTACGGCAGAGATCTAAGAACCCCTGCATGTCTGCACTCTTATTTAATTTGCATAGATTTACAAGTCTTTCTAACTCCGGTTGTACTTTCAACGAAAGCGTCTTGTCAAAGCCAGCTCGTTCATGCCCATTTGCCAGCATTCTCAGGACATGACTGGAATTACCGGAAGATAGAATATCACGTCAACGTAATCACATGGCAGTGCTATCACAACTGGTTGGAGGGTAACGAAGAATTGAAACTGGCTCTTGTGGAAATCATCATGAACGTATTGAGGTGGATTCACAACCTCTTCTTAACGTACGAACATACGTACGTTTTCTGTTGGCAGATATTCAAATAAAAACATAACTTTGAGAAGTGATATTATTATTTCTTGTTTTGGTTGTATAGACTTTGTGCAAAACATTGTACAGTTTTAAATCAGTAACCAAATAATACAGAATTGTGTGTATTCATGTTATTATCTTAATTGTTTTAATTTTAATAACATATTTATTATTAAATCTGGCATTCTGATTGGTTGAGAGTTCAGCCTTACGTACGTACGTAGAAGTGGAAATTGAGCAACTCTATCTCTTTTCTTCGTTCGTATGCTAAGTGTGAATGTGAATGGATGCATTAAAATATATAGTGTTCAACTTGTATTCGTACGTACGTAAGTACATAGGCAACTTGGAAGTTGTGAATCCATCTTTAGTGTCTCACCGCCCAAATCTTTCCACTCCACGCATTAGCGTCTCGCCAAAACTTCACTTGTATATTTGTAAATGTGACTTAAATAGTGCATACGACGTGCTTGAGTAGAGTTGTGAAACGTGATTTTTGTAATGTTGTGTAATGCCATTAAGTGCTTAATGGCATATTCGCTGTAAGCAGTTACGTCTATTCTAATTTTAAAAATATCATGGTATTCCTATGTGGTGTCTTGTTCAGGACAAAAACGAAGAATATTTTGTTTCTAATTTGGAAATTTGGTTATATTTGAGTTAAGAAATTTGGGTGGCTCTTAACAACGAGACATTGAGAGCCGATGAGGGTGAAATGAGGTGAGAATGGAGCAGCGCCGGAATACAAGGGCGGGGGAAACGGAGATGCGGCATCGTCCGGCACGATTCCCACTTGCAAAAATGCAGGAGTAACCCGGCCGGGGATCGAACCCGTTCCGCCTTGGTGGGAGGCGAGCCGCCTAACCGCTCAGCCACAGCAGACCCAAATTTGGTTATATAAATATGGTCGTTGAAAGTATCAGAGTCAGCAAAAATCGGCGTAAGTAGCCCTCTGTTTACGATATTCATTATTCAGCAAAACAGTGTTTCAAACTGTAGCGACAATGCTGTGTCTTCTCTGGACAGATTGTTGTCACCGCTTTAAATTCTTAGGAAACAAAATTCTGGTTTTTGCTATTTCGTATCGCCTTCGCGATGCTTCCTTGCGGCCGGGCGTAACCTTGAGGCGTTTAAAAAAGCATACAAGCGAGGCGCCTTAGCTGGAGTGTAGGGATGTATAGGCTGTTCGCGGTAAACTGAGCACTTCTGAAAGCCCTAATTAAGAACTACGTTTGTGCACATCGCGTATTCTTCCTTCATATGCAAAATTAACATTGCCAATGGCATGATCACTTTATTCATGCGTCGGTTATGTGGAACTGCGAAATTGTTAGAAAAGTAAAATATTTTACAAGTTTGTTCAACTTGCATAAAAAAACATGCATAAAAAATCGGAAAGCAAAATAAATTATTTCAGTATTTACAAATGAATACTTAACATTTTTAATTCAACGCCAAAACATGGAACTACTTTCCCTTCGTCGTTACCAACTTTACAGGGCACNTGTAGGGATGTATAGGCTGTTCGCGGTAAACTGAGCACTTCTGAAAGCCCTAATTAAGAACTACGTTTGTGCACATTGCGTATTCTTCCTTCATATGCAAAATTAACATTGCCAATGGCATGATCACTTTATTCATGCGTCGGTTATGTGGAACTGCGAAATTGTTAGAAAAGTAAAATATTTTACAAGTTTGTTCAACTTGCATAAAAAACATGCATAAAAAATCGGAAAGCAAAATAAATTATTTCAGTATTTACAAATGAATACTTAACATTTTTAATTCAACGCCAAAACATGGAACTACTTTCCCTTCGTCGTTACCAACTTTACAGGGCACTTGCCAGTCAGTGTGCCCGTTACAATATATGCTGGTAGGGGCAGTTACATTTTGCGAAGGTTGATTTCGAAAGTGCTCACTTGACCGTGAACAGCCAGCCTTTAAGGCTGGTTTACACGTATTAAGTTACTAAGTGATTAACTAAATTTTAACTTAACTTTAAGTTAATTTCGATTGGCCCAGCGTTTGCACGTGGTTTTAGTTAAGCTGTTTAGTTCGCTCAAGATGGACGACCAACTACGTCTTCAAGTCGTAAATTAGGTGATTAAATCCGTATTAAGTGAGATTTTGGACGAAGTAAAAGATGAGATAATTAGGGAAGAGAGAATACCTAAAAGACTGTGGGTGAGAAAATGGATTACTAGGAGAAATAAATATGGCGCAAGTACGACTTTGTTACATGAGCTACCAGGAGAAGACAAACGAGAGTAATATTTTGCACTGAAGATGTCAGAAGACTCTTTTGATTACTTACTGTCTAAAGTTGAACCTATGATACAAAAAACAGATACTGTAATGCGATGCGCATAGGAGCAAAATTAAAATTACATATTGTATTATATTTTCTGGCACTGGAAATAGTTTTCGCAGTCTGTCTCATTTTTCTAGAGAATCTAAATCTATTATATTAGTAATGCTGCATGATGTGCGTGAAGCTAAATACCAAGGTTTGAAGGATTTTATAAAGGTAAGAAAGACGACTTTCGTATTAATCATGTATTATCAGAATCAACAAACCACTTCTCAAAATTATGTAAAGGATGTTATAATAAAAATAAGTAACAAATGTGAAATGAACAGAAGAACTTTAGATGTATTACTCCTTGTCTACAATAGAAGCTAATGCTTCTGATAAAATATCGTGTCCAGTGATACTTTGTGACGCATCGCCAGCTTGGGAATATACTGTAATAGTATTTTGTGATTCAGCTTGGGGGTTTACTGTAGACAGCGCAAGTTGGTGGAGATGGCGAAACTGTACAGTTCTCAGAATAAACTGGTTGGTGTGTGATCCACGATGGATATGGCCCTGGAGATTAAGCATAATATGCAGTTGAAGAAGGCGATGGAGTAAAACGGCTAGTAGAATGCATTGGAGAAGGTGTACTTCCGCTCGTCAATTCTTGTATAAGCAATTGACACAAATCATTTTGTATGTGCTATTGTGCTTGCAGCGCGAATGCTAGGGGCATGACCTTTAACTGACCTGCAACACTTCTTGCAAAAAGGTCAAACTCGTGTTCGGTAGCTGCTGTAGAAGTAGTGTTCATAGTATTGGTGATGCTACGCACTTTACTAGCCAGTGAATGCAACTCCTGGAGCCTTCTTTTACGACTGGCGTTAGTCGGGTTCGGTGTCACAAACTGATGTTCCCCGGTAGATTCTTGTTGGCTGTTTTCATCACTAGTAATTTGATTGAGAGAATTCTCTTTATTATTGTCCTGTAACAAAGAAAATTTATTTTACAGAAATATTTATTTATATTCATTTGTGTATTCAGACTCCTACCACAAGTGTGGATTGGAATGTAATATAATCAGGATTTCGTAGGAAATAGAATTTTCCTGGATGTTGCGGTGCTATCGATGGCAAGCATGTTGTGCTCATAGCTCCCCCTGGTTTAGGAAACTTTTATTATAACTACAAACATTCAAACAGCATAGTACTTATGGCAGTAGTGGACGACGACTATTGTTTCATTTGCATCGATGTAGGATGTAATGGAAGAGTCTCAGATAGGGGAGTGTTCAGGAACTGCAATCTAAGTGCGGCTCTGGAAAACAATTGGCTTCCAGATAATCATGTCATTGTTGGCGATAACGCTTTTCCATCAAAACCGTACCTCATGGAATCATACCCAGGAGACAATTTAACTTTGAAACAAAAAGTATTCAACTATCGGCTATCAAGAGCACGATGCAAAGTTGAAAAGGCATTTGGAATTTTGGTTGGTCGGTTCATAGTATTTGAAGGACCCATTCCCGTAAGACCTGGCAAAATTAATAAGGTTGTCAAAGCTTGTAGTGCTCTGCAAAATTGGCTTCGTAAAACATAAATTAACGTAAACGCTCCTACAATTGACTTTGAAGACATTCGTAGCGGCCGCATTACTCCAAGGAAATTGGAGAGATGGACCTTCGGAAGGGTTTGTAGGTCTACCTAGGACTACCCACAACCATTCATCACGAGATGCACGCATCATTCGTGACAATTACGCTGATTAGTTTGTAGGAGAAGGCTCGGTGAATTGGCAAATACGAATGATACACTGAACTGTTTACAAAAGCTATTACACATATATCTAAGATTATTATGTACAATACTTTAATATTATTGTAAATAAAAACAAATATTTACTCACCAAATTTCTTTGTGCTTTTTTTTTTGTTTCACAAATATCTACAGATTTTAATTTTTGACACATCTTCCGTTATTCCAGAATTGGTAATCCCCATTGCTGAAACTATATCAGCAAGCCCTTGCTGTTTAGCTAGTTTTGTTTCTATAATGTGGGCTTCTAAAATCCCACAAAAAATCATTTTTCAAATATTCTTCTATAAATTTTAGTGTTGTATCTTCCGTCCACTTCGACATTTCGAAAAAAACAAACAAAATAGGCACGGGCTGACGACACACTCTGCCAAACTTATCCACTTCACTAAATTGTGCGTGTCCCAACGTGTCTAGTGATTAGGCCACGCCCTCCAAGTTAACCAAAAAATAGACGGAACTCTATTCTACTTGTGTACTTGCGCACTACATTTTAACTTACTACTTATTACTTAACAGATTGTTTACATGCATCGATTTACTTAAAATTTATTTACAATTGAGTTAATCACTTAACAACTTAATACGTGTAAACCAGCCTTTACACGAGGCGACAGGCTGTTGAGGCGCGGTAGGCCCAAGCGCAGGCACGGCCGCGGGGAGGCGGGCGGCAAGCAGGTGTGGCAGGTCGTGTGGGTGACGCGGGCGTGTCCGACAGGTGAGGCCCTGCATTGTACAGCGGCGACCTTGCCCGCCTGCTGGTCAGGGGCCATGGCGACCCCAACACGCCGCCGTTCGGGAGCCCTCCATCGTGTAGGGCGGGCCCAGCTTCACGCTGCGAAGTCGAGGCACGCCCGCAAATATTAGCAGTACGCACCGCATGACATTTAACTCCTTCAGCCATGTACAGGTTGGTCCTGAACTACAGGTACAAACGCTGCGATGTGATTCTCCTTAGCAAAATGAGAGAGAAAACATGATACAACCTACTGCGTGACCTACAGTAATTCCTAAAGGAGGCAGGTGCACTTTGAAAATGAATATTTCAAACTAGTTTAATTCGAAGCAATAAAACCTACTAGATATTACACAATAATTCCGTGTATACTGTTGTCTTGAATCGAGATCTGAAATCTGTGAACAATTGTTGGGTAGTATCATCTCCATTCCTTGAGAAAATTAGAGATTAGCTTTTATCCAACAAATGTGTGTAACCTAGGGCGTTTATATCTTTAAATGATGCCATAAACATGTGTACATTAATGTACAAAAGCCGTTGCCATGATGTAACTCTCTCAGGCGAACGGTTGCCGAGGAAACAGAGGAAGTTTGCAAGGGCGCAAGTGGGTTGCCGAGGAAACAGAGGAAGTTTGCAAGGGTGCAGGTGGGTTGCCGAGGAAACAGAGGAAGTTTGCAAGGGTGCAGGTGGGTTGCCTGCCAGAGACCCTAACAAACTTTTTCTGTTCCTTGACAACGTTCACCTGAGAGAGTTACACCATGGCAACGTGTTTTGTATTGTCTATTCACTGTTTCTTCACACTTTTTTAATCAAACCTTTGAAAAATCTCTCCATGTATTACGTGTTTGGTTATTACTAAATGTGTCATAAAACACATGCTTATTATTATACTTCAGTTACCATAAAAGTCTCATATTATTGGTTAAATTTAACTTTTAATTATATTTTAGTTATAAAAACTAATAATTCATATGAACAAAAACAATGAGAAAATAGTTGTGTTGGTAATGCCTGGTAAGAAATAGTTCTCATGCAAAATATTATTAAACTGAGTGCGCACGAATGCGGTGCGTTGTCCCTTTGGTGTAAATTTTTAGACTTGGTGGAACTTTGTTTGCATGAGGCGGAGGAATATACACGAAGTAGAACTTAAGCAGGGCTTCTGAAAAGTTTGAAGTAACCGTGGATGGACTATACATTTGTACACAAGATTACGACGTCATTTAAAGCCATAACACCCTAGGGTTACACACATTTGTTGGAAAATAATACGGCAGCCTTTATTATCTCAATGAATGGGGATGATATTACCCAACTATTGTTCCAAGATTTCAGATCTTTATTCAAGACAACGGTATTCACGGAATTCTTTCATCTTAATTAGGTTTTATTATTTTGAATTTTGAAATATCTATGTTCAATGTCACCTACCTCCCTTACAAATTGCTGTAAGACATAGGCCGTGTTAAGTTTTATATTTCATTTTGCATAGTAAATCACCTCACAGCCTTAATGCCTGTATAGATACGATGGTTATAAAAACCCATTAATTTCGCAAATTCTTCCGGTGACAGGGTATGCATACTTTGAGGACGTACTTATATCGAATGTTCTTTTTATAATTGGGCAACACTTGTTCGGAAACACCCTTGATTTCTCTTTAGCCAGACAAAAAAAGGAAGAAATTATATTACCGTAGCATGTGCAAACAGTGCGAATAAAAAAAGAAGTGTCTAACCACAGCAGTAGCCAACGGATTGACAGTTATGGCCCGGGAAGGTAAAGGACAGAAATCTAGGATGCTGCCGAGTTAATTCGCGAAATTCGCGTGTCTCTAACGACTGTTTATCGTGGGAAAATCTGGCAGATTCCTAGGTCTCACCGCACTATGCCCTTGTCAGCAGATTATATTTCATTATTGGTTGTCGTATATATAGTATGTAGCTGCTTTCCCATTTCTCTCAGCTCATGAGAATTCTGAAACTATTAAAACTTAATGATTTGATTGCAAAACTGCAACTAAGATGAAAAATGCGTCACCCTTTTATAAAATCATCAGGACGTTTCAGTGTTTTTGTAAAATACACTGACTTTTTGTTTTATGTTTTTCCAGTGTTTCTAAACATTAGTCCTGTATAGATGTAATACTTTGAGTGCAGTACAGATTTGCTGACAATCGAGAAGCTCGAAGTGAGTTGCTTTCTACCGCAACTTAAACACCAGTTATATTGGCCTCTGTATTCCTACTCACCATCGTCTTGTTGGACCACATTACACCGTGCTGCAGAGGCAGTAGCGAAATAGCGTCGCGGTTCATTTGATGTGGGCGAACCCATTCTCTCATTGACTTCGCGATACTCTGGAAGTGGGCCCTGTGTCTGACTGGCTACTGCGTGCTGTAAAAGGTTCCCTATTGGCTGGGCCACCGGCTTGCGAGTAGGCTACCAGGCGCTCATTGCTGCTGAACAGTGACGCCATTTTGCTAGCATGTACGGCCGGCGTTCCTTCTATAAGCGGCTGTTTCATCTCTGTGTGTAGAGGGATTATGGGGACTTTGGCACATCGGGACCTGGGACCGGAGCGTCAGAGAGAGATGTTCGTGCTCTATCATTCCGGTCGGCCGGCCGGATCCATGATAAATTGACCTTGACCTTAGTCACAAAACATAAAAATTTAAAAAAAAATTATAAAAAAATTGTAATACAAATATTTACAATTATTAAAAAACAATTATTAAAAAAACTTACATTTCCAGAAGTCTCCAACACTCCCCGCCACCCATACTCATTCTACCACCTTGGTAGGTACAATCCGCCATCTTGGTAGGCGTCACAGTCACTGTCCGCCATCGTGGTAGGTTCAGCCGTCCGCCATTTTGGTCGGTGCAGTTCGCCACATTGGTAGGTGTAGCCGTCCACCATCTTGGTAGGTGCAGTCCGCCATCTTGGTAGGCGTCACAGCCATCGTCCGCCATCTTGGTTTTTTCGTTTGTCATTTGTTTATACATTACTGGAGTTTGTCTCTCAACTTCGTTCAAACACCATCTTGGTTTTTTCGTTTGTATGGTTTTAGGGGGTTTGTGGGACATCCGGAATTTTAGGTTTTTTTAAATAAATTTTAAAAATAATTTTTAAATAATGTCTAATATGTTTTAAATATAATTTTTATATGTATTTTTATTATTGGGATTTTTTGGGTCATGGTCACATGGATTCAAGAATGGCCACCGGCCGATCGGCATGACAGAGCACGAACAGCTCCGACGCTCCGGTCGCAGGTCCTGATGTGCCAAAGTCTCCATAATTCCTCTACTTCTGTGTACTCACCTACTCTGTGACCGTGTCAAACATTGTACAGTGCAAAGTTTTTTACTGGGCGGCTGTCAGCCAATAGGATGGCGATTTGCCAATGTCCCAATTAAATTATATTTCCTAATTAACATAGTCTACAATAGATTGTATTTATTTGCATAATTTATTCTTTAATTACTGCCAATGTGTTATTACGTTGCCATTAACGTCATGAAAATTGCTTACCAGGTAATATTTCGTCGCTAGTGTCTTCAAAAAATTCTGGCGTCTTTATATTACAGCACCGAGCCAGCAGGTGCAGTGGTTGAACTTCGGACTCGCATTCAGAAGGACCTGGATCAGAACACCAGTCCGGCCACCCTGATTTCGGTTTTCCTTTGTTTCCAGATATCACTTCAGGTGGACGCTTGTGTGGTTCCTTACTACAGGCCATGGCCGATTCGTACCAGTTTCTGTTTCTCTGATAGGCTTGCTCAATCTCTAAAGACCTCGCTGTCGAAGAGGCGTTAAGCTTCGTATACCTACGGACCTATCTTTATATTACACTGACCTTCATATAACTGTATTAAATGCATGCGACGTTATATTACGTCACAAGCACTCAGGGTGCTAATTTTCGGTGTTGTGTCGAACAAAGTTTTGTTTAGAACTATTCTAGTATCAGCATAACGCTGTCTCATATGCTGGGAACAATAGAAGTGTGTGTGTTTGTGTGATGTTATTGGCAGCAGCTGTTTACATGACTATGGAATGTAGTGAAAACAACGTGAGGGACTTCCCTAATTCGAAGCCACTTTATGCTGAGTACAGTCGAAGTTGAATATAAATGTACCCAATTACGCCTACGCAATTTTTTGTTGTAACAGAACAATGCAGTTCCCTAAACATGTTTCATAACTAATGAGACAAATATATATTTTTCCAACAACTAGAGGCGGTGGTATAAGTTTAACTACGAACTCCAGGCTAAAAGTTACAATTTTAAGCTTTATTCAAAATTTGCTACACAAAAATTTTTCTCTATTATTTGACAACAGAAAAAAGATTGTTAGAGTATAATTTTCTCTAATGACCATTTAGGTACTCTGACATACCACTCAGGAATTTTATACCAGTAAACACCTGCATAAAATCGTTTAGAGTTGCGATTGAGTAACGGACTTTTGAAATGTTTTTGTCCAGCCTCGTCCATCCCTTCCCAGCAGACACTCTGCCGGCTTGGTTGTCTGTCAATTTTCTGACTGAACGAATATATGTGTTTCGTGTAAACACGGTTGGGTTGGCATCAAACAGAAAAAAAAAACACACACACAAAAATGTGTGGTTACCGCAGACACATCACACGCGCGCATTTGTAATTACGTACCACGTTTCAATATCGTCCCGGAGCCAGGTGATGTTTGGAATTTTTTAAATACATATTCATCTATCATTCAGCGATTCGTAAATTCCCCTTCGCAATTGGGATTTTAAAAACGGAAAAAAAGGGGGGNGGGGGGGGGGAGGACAAATATCGCCGAGCGTGAATGTCACGTGATATGTTTTATGGGCACGGAAATATGCGTTTTTATTTGTTTCCATTTCCCTGCTCTGCTCAAAGCGGGAATTTTTTATTCCGTGGGGGGGGGAGGGTGCTGCGGAACTAGGAAATATCCGACAGAGCTTTGTGTGACCTTGCATCTATTCGAGTTCCGTGCGGTGAAAATGACTTTTGGGAAATAATCAGTTTTCCAATTTTACAAAACATTTTTTCCCGCCCTCTGTTTAGATTCCTTGCTGTTGTTTTCGTTGTTTCTTTGAGTCGTCCAATTCATGAATTATGAGTTGTTGTTTATCTCATTGATCACCGAATCTATTGCTGTTATTAACAATCGTCATTCTGTGACAAAATGCCTATGGCGTCTCGAGGTTCCGGAGAAGATGGGGGTTTAAATTACATTTAAATAAAAGAATCATACAAAGTTTTTCTCAATTTATTTAAAATTCTATAAAATTTCTTGTAACACTTTGTTTTAAGGTACATACGTATGTCTACCCTTTTTTAAGAAATTAAACTGACAAAGTTATACGGTACTATAAAGTGCACAGAATGTAGAGCCTAAAATATATTAACTAATATAAATGAAACAGGGAGAAAATAGGCACGTTGGTAACACCTAGTAAAAAAATATTTCTTATGTGAAATATTGTTACACTGAATGCGCAGGAATGCAGTGGGTTGTCCCTCTGGTGTAAATTGCTAGACTCGGTTAAGCTTTGTTTGCATGAGGCGAAGGAATATACTGGAAGTAGAATTTTAGCAGGGCTTCAGAATAGTTTGAAGTAACCGTGAATGGACTATATCTGAGTCAAGAGACACTGCCGAATGGAATATAATAATTTTTTTCATTTTGCTATCCGACCTAGTTGGAATTCCACAGATCTTTATACGTTCATGCTAACATTCTTTGACGTACCATGATGTGACGCAAAACATTTTAGATCTACAATTCCCTTTTCCCCTCCTCCACCTTACTTAAGCACACATGACATTTTTCAAAATATTACTTTGATTGCAGATAGTTGTGTACTACTATGTTTTCAACTGCTAATACTACTGTTACAAACTGACAAAGCTATACGGTACTATAAAGTGCACAGAATGTAGGGACATAAAATATATTAATAAATATAAGTAAAACAGGGAGAGAATAGGTACGTTGGTACACCTAGTAATATATATTCACTGATTTCCACCGATTACAGACTAGTAGGTTTTCAGAGCAATCCACCTCTCTGGAATTTATACATTTATTGAGCTATCTGTATATGCCTTGGTAAACGCCAGTTTTTAACGATCAGTCTTATAATTTCCAGGTGTATTTCATCTCTCCCTTTAAACAGGGCAGTTCCTGGCCTGGACCGGTATCTTCAGTGCTATGCAACGTTATCTCAGTCCCAACAGACGTCACAGCTGTAGTCTTATGCATTTAATTGTTCTTTGTAATTAATCAGCAGACAATAGCTTAGAATACCTAATTATAAGCTATATTTTAAATGATATAATGTAATACCCGTAATTACAATTAAAAATTTACACGCCCTATCCTTTAACATATTTCCCTATAAGACATGTTACAAAATGACGTACTTGCATCAGTTTTGTCACTGAAGTTCTCTGTGTTTGACACCCACTTATTGGCCACTACTAATGCTACTAATGCTAATGCTTTCTAATAGCCGAGTAGAATAGGAAAATTTGGTCTGGCAATATTATTAATCAATAAAGAAATAATCTCTGCTGTATTATGTAAAAACTTTGCAGTTAAAAGTGGCTACAGATTATGCTGCAAAACATTGGGGTTTTAGTAATATGTATCTGAAGTCGTCAGAGTGGACCGTGGGATAATTAGGATATCGAGATTTATTTGGGTAAATGCAGTTTAATTACCAAATACTTTTCCACTCTTATTTTGCCCAAGAATCTAACTTCTATACCATATAACCCAAATAATAATGTTCCTTAGATTCCTAACGTTATATTAAAATATGTATATATATATATATATATATATATATATATATATATATATATATNATATATCCGACAACTCCTGTTTTGCTACTGTCTTTACTTATTGGTTTAACAATCAAAAGCTCAAGCAGTGATTTCAATCAAAGAAATCACTACCCACTGAAAATTCAGCTAATGATATGCTGCTGACGTGCAGAATCAGTGAAATGTTCTAGGGATAAGTGCTTCAGGCAATGGAATTGACTGTGTATCAAAATAAATAATAGTCACGGCTACAAGACGAAAAAATAGTCACATAAATATTACAATTTTACATACTGTAGTTGAGCAATTTTAACTTGTTAGCAGACACGTTGCATTAATTTGAAGTAATGTATAATTTTCGGGAGGAAGAATTAAACTTCTGTGGGACGCAGTACAATTATTTTCGCGTACATACTGGTCGGGAATTTGTCCAGACACGTTGTTATTTACTTTTTTCACNGGGAATTTGTCCAGACACGTTGTTATTTACTTTTTTCACTCCTTTGCGACTACTACTTGATAATCTAGAAGCAGCTGTGAAAATTTTCATTTGTAATTAAAATGTGACCCACTCTTGTTCGCCCGGCTATAGTTAAAAGTCCCGTGTTTTCTTGAAGTTACATGCTAGCGCTGTCTGGTTGTCTTTTTCTTTCAATTGTGCATAATCCACTCCCTCCGCAACATGAGTATTTCACTCGGGCGAATTATTTTCTCTCTTTCCCTGGCCACGTTCTTAATTAAATACCTTCGCCTTCCGCTTCCACCCTCATCTTTANCTCCTTTGCGACTACTACTTGATAATCTAGAAGCAGCTGTGAAAATTTTCATTTGTAATTAAAATGTGACCCACTATTGTTCGCCCGGCTATAGTTAAAAGTCCCGTGTTTTCTTGAAGTTACATGCTAGCGCTGTCTGGTTGTCTTTTTCTTTCAATTGTGCATAATCCACTCCCTCCGCAACATGAGTATTTCACTCGAGCGAATTATTTTCTCTCTTTCCCTGGCCACGTTCTTAATTAAATACCTTCGCCTTCCGCTTCCACCCTCATCTTTANGCGAATTATTTTCTCTCTTTCCCTGGCCACGTTCTTAATTAAATACCTTCGCCTTCCGCTTCCACCCTCATCTTTATCCGCCCGTCCTTTGCATTTCCTCCGTCCCCCGCGCTGTAAAAGAAGAGAGGCGGCTAGGTCCTCTTGATGCGTCGCATTCCTGCGGAATGGAGACATAACCGTCTCGCGACGACAGTTCGGGTTCTTTTGAATTTTTTTTTTGCCCCGAGTTCGTGGTGGTGCGCGTGGATGACTCCTCGGAGGGACGGGGTTGAAAGGGAGGGTTGTTCGCCAACTGCAGTTAGCGGGAATCCCGCTGAGCCAACTATCATAACGAGCTGCAACTGTCGTCGCGAGTCCCCTGTCGCCATCCGGCCATCTCCCTGGGACGGCACACGAACGCCTCAGCATCAGGCCCACTGCTTTCTGTGGCTCCTTCGTGGTGAGCTGAACGCTTTCTTATACGTAGTTTGTTGAAATTGTCATCAACCCATTCTTGTGGTTGATATCATTGTGGAAGAGTACCTGGGGTTAATAAATATAAATAAAGATATTTCTAAATGGCTATATAATAAAACAAATGGAGATAACATTAAAAAAACTATTATTTCGGGGGAGGATAATGTTAAGTAAACATCAACTACTTTACTGAGACATGTTAGTCAGTATCCGAAGGCTGGTGAAGTACGAATCACAGCGGTCGCCACAGCAGGCTTCTTGTGATGTCTATCACGGCCGGCGTCACATGGAGATAGACCTTTGCCGCCGCTCTGCATTGACATCATATCGGCGTGGCATAACGCAACACGGCCTGATTCTCGGGCAGGTAGGGGGGGATTCCTGCTCACCGCTCACTGGGATTTGGGCAATGCGCGTCCCGATTGCTGCAACTGGCTGTCCTGACTGCAGCTCGTGTGCGATGGCGCGTTCAGGCAGGCCGTCGAATTAAGACCTGTTCACGCCATCGTAACAACTTCTCATTTCTGACTTCGAAGAATATCACTGGACGTAAATGTTTACTTTCTGACACACACACTGGCCGTGGTATTTAGAGTAAGGTCAACGGAGCATTGTAACAGAATTTCTAGCAAACTTCCTGAACTGTAATGGAAGATTTATACGTTTACATTGTATGGAAACAATATCACTTAACAAGGCTGCAAAATAGGGATGTTCAACGTCGCTACTTTACAAAGTTGGCAACTTTTCTCCGCATTTGACTCTTTTGCGAGAAATTGTAGGAACGGAACGATCGCTACCGTGGTTATAGTCTATTCGCGGTTTCGTCACACATTTTGAATCAAACTTTTGAATAAACACTTCACGCAAGATGTGTTTGGTTGCTTCCTAAATGTGTTACATATCACAAGGTACTTTCATGTTGACACAAGTAAAAAAACTACTTCGTGACCATTAAAGTATCTTATTTTTGTTTAGTTAAACTTTTACTTGCATTTTATTCATAAATTACAATATTTTATTTATAACTAATATGAATAAAGACAGAAGGGAAATACGTGTGTTTGTAATGCCCAGTAAGAAATAGTTCTTAAGTAAAATATAATTTCACTGTGTGCATACGAACGTAGTGCGTTCACCCTCTGGTGCAGTTTGCTAAGTTTTGTTTGCATGAGGCGGAGGAATATGCTGGAAGTATAACTTTAGCTGGGATTCAGAAAAGTTGGAAGTAACAGTGAATGGACTATACATGGGAAAATAATTTACCATACGAGTCTTTTCACTATACATATATTTATCAAATAAAAATATGAGGTCAAACCGATAAACTTCAATTAGCAGCGTAATGATTTAGCTAAAACCAAAGATCGCGTAATTTTTTTTTAATTTCTATGAATCAAGATTTTAAGTTTAAATGCTAATATTTGCCCTAAAAACACATATATTTTTACTATTTGGCATTTGTATCAATACGTTACCGCCGATATCATGTTACAAAACTATAAAGTATCCCCAAATGTAGAAAAATGTTCGTCCCTTCTCTTCCTGAGAGAGTTAATAGATGCCTTAATAAGATGTGTCAAGGGTGAAATGGAGAAGAGCGTAAGCGATAGATAACCTAAGTTATTTGTATTTCCATACCATGACGATACGATAAAATTGGAGCAATTACATAGATACCTTGTGTCGGAAGCGCGAATTAGCTCCAAAACTGCGGAGGAAATTCTCGCGGCTTCATTTCATTCTATGGTCTAATGTGACGGTCTTAAACCGCCACTACATTCAGTGACTTTTCAAACTGCCTCTAACCTCTTATGTATACTTTGGAGACAGTCAGACACAACTGATCGCCGTTCTCGCCCAACCTCCGGCATGATACGACTCAACTTAGTGGTTCGGGGCCTATTATGACTATCCGAGATACCGTCGTCTTTCCCTTATTTGCATAGCCGTGCGAAGCAAAGTACAAACATGTTTTATAATCATTAAACAACAGCAGTTTTATTTTACTGCATCCTAGTGTTTCCTAGGAGAGGTGACTGCTGCCGTATTTAACTTCAAACATTTATTTTTAACGCTGATTTCCCAATTTTTACTGAATTTTCGGGCTCGTTAAATTATGAAGCACTGTTTTTAAATTAAGCGTTTGGCTACTGCAATCTGCAAACGAAAGTAGCAAATATATTTTTTTCACAGAATCATAAAAAAATATTTATGACCATAAAAAAAAAAGGATATTACATTGTCGAACATAAAAATTGAATCATACCTTTAGTTTGAACATAGAAACAAACATTCTAATCAAAAGTTGCTAAGAAAGAACAAACTAAAAACATAATCGTAAAGCTTATGGGTTTGCCTGTAAAATTCCACCAGATTTGTATGTGATATCGCATTATTTTGAAATAATCAGTGTTTAAAAGAAAAGTTCATAAATTACAAGGGAAAAGTAGAATGTACTTAAAATTAAAACGCAAGATTATAGAAACGAAAACTCCATGAAACATAGTATTTGTGATTCAGTATTTTGCATTACTCCCCCCTACCTCCTCTACAACCACTACGAACACGAAGAATAGCGCGATATTCGTACTCGTGTCAGCGTGTGCAATAATGATTTATCTCATTGATATGTGATATCGCAACGGATATTGTGGCATTGTAAAAAATGCACGGCCGCGGTTGACGCAATGGCTGGAGCTCTCGCCTCCCACCAAAGCGAACCGGGTTAGATTCCCAGCGGAGTCGCTTCCGGATTTTCGCACGTGAGAGTCGTGCCAGATGATGCCACTGGTCGGCGGGTTTCCTCGGGGATCTTCTGCATCCCTACGCCCTACGCCCTACGTTCTAGAGACTCCGTTGTTAAGAACCGTCCAAATCTCTCCACTCAAAACATTTTTATACAATTCGAGACCTGAGTGTTGCTGCTTTCACAGAATATCAAGCAATCCAATTATATATATATATATTTGCTTAAAATGGTTTTAAATATGAAATAGAATTTTGAGTAAATTTTTATTGCTCGCCAGTATATATTAAGCTACATGTTAGACCGAAATTCTGAATGAAAAATGCTATGAGAAATAGCTACCTAAAAATACGTTATATGAGCCAACTCAAGACTATAGGCCATTCACGGTTACTTCACACTTTTCTGAAGCCCTGCTAAAGTTCTACTTTTGGTTACGATTACATATCCTTCCACTACATGCAATCATAAACACTGCCATGTGACTTCTACGTTTTAACACTGAAATGCTTCTTTACTGTTTTCAGCTGTTCAAATAATTTAGTCATATTGCAAATACCATTTCGTACGAATGTTCACAATTTAGCCCTATAACAATATTTAGGTCAGCTGTATGACTTTTTAGCAATGTCTATGTTACCGATAGCTCCTACAGTTATTATTTTACATTGTTAACATATTTTCTATACACGACATAGCACATTACACATAATACACGTTAATATTTTGACGCGACTGTTTTAACACTGTTATAACTGCGGGGAAAATAACTGTAGTATTTACCCTCTTTTTATTTATATGTGTTGGGTTTTTTCGTTAAAAGGACGTCTTAGTTGGAATAAAAATTAAAACGAACGAACAACCAGTCCAACGAAAAGACACAGTAAATTCAAGCACGCAACTCGTGTCGCTTATTTTTTGTACGCAGAAACGACAAACTTAACAGATAGTGGTAAACATGAACACAAAAATACGCCTACCGTAATTTTTATTCCGTTCATATTTCTATATATTGGTACTTACTGTTTCTAGGTTTATTTCATTATTTATTTAAATTTTTCTGGCTGAGCTTAGTGTTTTGTTGGGGCTGTGGCAAACATTCAAATCACAGAAACGTAAGCATGTTACACAATTGTGTTTCAAACACCTAGGACAAGGTTACAACGTTGTGATAAACAGACGTGAATTTCAAACAATTAAATTCGTAATAAAAACAGTTCACGATTAAAACGTATAAATTTCACACGTCCTATGTTTTTAATCACACATACACGCTGGTCCAACGTAACGTAATCGCAACAATACTATTTCACGCACAGTATTACGACGCACTTTACATTATATTTATTCCTGCCGTGGAAAAACAGATTTATCACATCGTAACTTGCCTAGTTAGGTTTAAAAAACATAACAAGTACGAACTTGAATCTTCGTACAGAAACAGATCACGCCATGTCATGTCGGCGTCGCCAGTCGCCACTTCTGCCAACTTCGGATTTATAATCGTCCCACCATCACATCTAAATATATTATACAGTTGTAAGTTAAACATTCAAAAATCATTATTTTGCTGTAATAAGTATGAAATATGCCAAAATTTATAACATGTACAATTTTCCTGCTACTACAGGCGGTGCGAAACTTCCCGAGAGAGAGAAAGAGACAGGGAGAAAGGCAGAGAGAGCGACAAGCTCCACCCCGCCTATTGAATTTTCTTCCTCTAACAATGAAATGTTTTTCCTTCAGGGCTACCTAAAAATTGAAATATAACTATAGGCAACGTTTAATTTACAAATAGCATACCAAAAAACTAGGTAAAAACAATATTTTAACTGTGGATTATTTCTTACTAGCCGTTCCCAACACATCGCTGCTCTCAGTTTTTAATTCGTGTTTAGTACGAAATAAATATTACAAGTTAATCACTGTGTTATATGTTTGTGGTAAACCAGTTATTGAAAAAAAAAAACAGGTTGACATGTTTTGCCTAGGGTGATTTTTCAAAGGTTCGTTTCAAAACATTCGAAGAAACCGTGAATGAGCTTTATTTCGTTTGCTTTTGAAGTATAAGTTTCATTCATTCCGGGAACATGCAAGAATTATACTTCCAGCCAATCCTCAGAAAATAAACAGACTTTAGGACATTAGTTTCATCGTAAATCGCCTGTCCCAGCTGAGAGAAGTTGAACTGTCGACCGCTGAGATGTTGCTCTAGTGTCCCGTTTTATTTACTGTAGGTGCCGTCATGACCTTGGCATATTGAAGCGGAAGAGTGAGTTGAACAGGGTGTTGTGTGGCATTCAAAATACTCCGCCCGCAAACTGCTTTCTCGACAAATTCCGCGTCATTCGAGGTGAAGGTCTTCCTGAAGTGACCTTGGCAAGTCGAGAAAGTGCGCCCACTAGCGGTGTACAAGTGTCTCGTCAAGATATACTTGTATCTAGTTAGCATCTACATACAATTATTTTTAAAAGTGCTTTTTTTAGCAAAATAATGTGCGTATAAAGTACTTCTCGTTAGCACATCTACACACCTGAAGCATTTCTTTTTAGCTTCTTGTCAAGCGATTTATCCTTTTTGACTGAGTTATTCATAAATATATTACCCAAATAAGCTGCTCAGTGACTGGAAATCTCGCGGATTAATTTGGCAGCAGTTTATGTTCTACATTTCTCTGTATACTAGAGAAATAGTCCATGGATTATGGACTGCTGCCACAGTGAGGTGTTTTTGTACTGAGATACTCGTGTTCTTCACACTATTACTTCCTCGTAATTTATGGCTCCGTCACAAGAGACGTGTATAATGAACTATGATCCAATCATGGCAGAAAACAATTTGTTTTTGAAGTCTACCTTACCACTAAATGAATTCGTAAAATATGTGCGTCTGAACCCATGCACTACACCTTCTAGAGCAAAAATAGTTCTGAAGAAGGCAGCAGTTATTGAAAGTAGCTTGAATATATAGACTACTTTGAAGTTTCTGAATCTACGCAATTTTACTGAATGTTTAGTTTGTAATTCGTATCAGAATAGTAAAGACGTGTCTTACACGTAAAATAAAGTCATAGCGTTAGTCAAATAACAATGGTCCTTATTTGTTTATAACTGAAATTATCCTCGTATCCGGACACTTTTCATATGTAACAGTCCTGATCGTAAAAAATTACTCCCTTTGGCAATAAAAAAAAAAATGTACTATATGTGAAACATTGTGTACGCAGTAGAGTTTACAACTTGGTAAATAGATTTAATTATGATCTGCTTTTCAAGGTATGTACCAAATCCGTCAACTAGCAGTTTTAAAGTACTTACGTTTTAAATTCCTTTTCCTTTTGTTTTCAGCCCTATTATAAAGTGGCATCATAAGCCAAATTCATCATGGATGCAATCGTCCACACATGTGGTATGAGTACTCATTACAGTTCTAATGACAATCGTATCAGATAACGTAAAAATAACCATTACGCGCCATTCTTTATCAGATAAAGCCCTCCCTCTGGTATGAGACCTTGTGAACAATGGGAAAATGTTAAGTGTAAACACATTTTGTTCTAAAATTCTTCCATTCTAGGGCTTTTACTGTGTGTACTATTATTTCACGGTGTCAATATCTATAAATGTAAATTATGTATAGTATTTTCTTGATTCTTGCGTTCAGAAAAATGGTCATTGTAGCTTTGCAATTTTTGGGTTTAATTCTCGATACGTCAAGTGCAATACCACATGGTGGCTTCACACTTGTTTTGATTCCTCTTGAAAAATTAATGCAGTTGCGTATCGAGCCACTCAAGCCCCATAATCCTGAAGGTTTTATCGGTTAATTAAGTTACAGTGCTACTACAAAGAATTTATTCCATTGCCCCTTTTATATTCAAATTCATACTTTTAGTATGTCACGTCATTTATTCATGGCATTCTTAATTACGTCCACCCGTCTAGTTGGATGGCTCTCCTAGGGTCTGGAATAGAATATTTTGTTCTTAACAACATGCTCCGTCTACTTTTTCTTTATGCCCTAACAATAACAGCATTTTGTTACTTGGGTGAAAAGGTGATATTTAGATTATTAAACAAACACCTGAGTTAGACGTTAAATGGTAATATTATCTCTTTTACTGTCTAAATCCTTGACTGAACAATATATCATGCACAGTCTGTCAAAATGGTAGTTCAACGTTCTATTATTTCCTGTTTGCTGTTGGGTAAATATCATAGCTGTGTATATGAACTGACAGTGCGTATCTAAAATATAGTATTTCCTTACTTCATGCTGTGGATCATTTGATACTTTAATCAATTCATGTGGGTAAAGTAAGTTCGACGGCCTCTACAGTTGGCTGGTATAGCTAAAAAACTTTCCGGCCTCAGCTGCTTCCCAAAGTGCCCTGCAAGTCCAGGTAATCGTATGAGTCGCGTTCAGGCTAACATTCACAGCGATAGAGAAACTATAAAAATGTCTCGTGGTTTTCAAATGTTTAATTGCTTGACACTTCGTTGACGTAACCAGTTAGTTGAACAATCATAAGCGGGGGGGGGGGAAATATGTCATGCCCGTATAAAAAAACACATCCCAGCATTCAAAACACAAAAATTCCAAAATTATAAATGCTGGATCGAGAATATTATTAGGGTCCTCCCAAATGTGGAGCCTAGTGTGTAACCACTGTGCCATCTCCCTAGAGGTTTGTCGTTAATAATCGCAATGGTGTGCGACCGACCATCGTCCAATTGCATCGAAAAACACGGATCACTTCACTCGGTAACTCGTGCTGGGGTGTATTTCGGTGGGCTTCACACTCCGCTAACCGAGAAACGGATGACAGGTCACTGTTCCACCTCTGTACACGCTTCCGTGGGAGCGGCCACCTCGCACAGTTGATGTAACACAGCCCGCGTTACCGCACGTATTTCGCGCTCAGGAAGACTTCTTTCTTTTTCCGGTGGCAGTTAGCTTGGTCCAAAGACTATGAAGGAGTCGGCGGGGTTGAATGATACGGAGCGATGGCTTATGAGCTGTTTCGCTTGAAAAACATATAGGTTTTGTATCACGCAGCTGTGCACAGAAATGCTAAACATGAAGGGCTTCTTGACAGTAGTAGACTCCTAACTACGCTACTACCGAAAGTTGGCTGCAGGCTGCAATCGATCAGGCCTCCTGGCCTAATGATAAGCCTGCGCCTTAGCATGAACGGCTAACAATAAATTTATGTGCAGCGGTCGGTAAGCGAAAGGTCACCGCAGGTGCTGTGAACATTCACAAACATCAAAGATGCACCACGCCCACTTCACACATAACGTCAGCTGCGTAACTACCTTTTGGTGGCTGGTACGTCGGCACGTAAACTATCCAAACTATTTCTTAGCAAACAGCGTTGCACCTCGGTTATTTCCCAGTAGCGCGAGATCGCAGGACACTCGACCATGAACGGAACAGTGCTCATGAACTCCCTACCGTTCTCGTAATTACGAAGGCTCACAATATATCCATGATGCAACCTCATCTCCCACCCGGGACTGCTGCGGCTAGCATGCGCGCCTCCCACCAAGGCGAACCGGATTCGATTCCCAGCGGAGTCGTTCCCGGATTTTCGTACATGGCAATCGCGCCCGTTTTCTCGAGGGAATCTCCCGTTCCCCGTCCCTGCATTCCAGCGCTGCTCCGTGTTCACCTTACTTCGCCCCTAACCAGCTCTCAAGACGCTGTTGTCAAGAGCCGACAAACCATTTCATTCCTCTCCACTCCACTCCACTCCACTCCACTCCTTCCCATCCTTCTAACGCCCACATACTTCACTCGACCTGTTCTTCCGCACTTTCGCCCCCAATAAACGGGGTTTTACACTTGTGCAAACCCTTTGTTACTTCTTAAAATTTAAGCCGAAGTCGCTAAGAATTAATCTTTGGACTGCAATTTTCTAGACGCGGGAACACTGTAAAGTAGATGTCTTGATGTCGCAAGTGCGTATTGTTTATTTTGTTTTTCTCATTCCAACTTTTTGGCATTTTTTTTTTTAAATTTGGAAACCGGTTTGCTACACATTCCAATTCGGATTACAACGGTTGTTTCAGTTTACAGGGACAGTGAATTCAATTTAGTACTGAGCTGAGGCTTTTGCTACTGAACTAAGTGGCGTATAGACACATTGTGCAATGTTTGCCTTGAAGGGGTAGTTTCCTAAAAGTGCAACTGCCAGGGAAGTATCCTTTGGTTTGCACAAATGGCTTGTTGTAATCGAGTTAAGCACAGTGTTCCTTTGCCAGCTGGATACAGTTGACTGCACCGAATACAACCGTCGTAATAAGAGCAGTCAAGTTGATCGCATCCGAATTCGCCGAGGAATTCCGGCCCGCCAAATATGGACCTTTAGGTTACAGTACGATTAGAGCGATGTGCCATTGGCAGTTACACAATCAGCTTTCTAATTAATCTGCGGTCTCGGTCCGCGATGAACCAAAACCGGAAAACACATGTATTTTTGCGGCCGTTGCGTTTTTGTAGAAATTACTTGTTACTTGATGGTGTTTTCACAATATTTTCGGGCATCATGATTGTTTGTCAGAGCAAAAGCTGTGCTCAAAACCATTGCTTTTGTTACCGGGACCGAAGAGTGCAGTCTACAATCGCGTTGGAATACACCTGTTACTACTGCAATTGCAGCCACCTGCACTACACGACGAAGGATGAACCCTTTGTGGCATTCCTCGATTGGTGTGGATCGTCTTAGACTTAATTAAGATATTTGCTACAGTCGTCCTCCTCGTCCTGGAACACAGGTGCCTTAAATGTTATATTTATATTATGGTTTTGGGACTAGCTATGGATGCGCATTGTGGGAACTAGGAAAGACGTGTCGGAGCTCTAAAAAAAAAAAATCTTCGTAGTCGGTATTCTTATCTTGAGCACTCATCTTCCATGTAGCGGACACAAATCTCGGAGTGCGGTTGAGCAACAAATTTAGTTTTTTTACCACTCGTTCCATAAGAAAATGAACCATACCCACGCAGGTAAAAGAAAGTAGAATACAAATTTAGTTTATTATGCTTGTAGTCTGTGTCACTACTGGGCTGTAATGGACTGTAATTACTGTGCCTCGGTACTCGCTGGGGCTGAAGTTCATGAAGCCTCGACTGCTGCTTCGCACGAGTGTCTTATGTCGCGATAGTATTTGCGCTTTACGTAAATGTTATTGGACGTCCGGTGCTCATCGTTTCTGGTGTATGCGTCGTTGCTATGGCTGTAGTTTATTTAGCTGTTTCTCATGAACCATTAAGCGAAAAAGGCAGCGTCACTTAGTGAATCTGACAAGCCCTATCCTTGGAATGTAGGGAGAGAGGCAAATATTCGGCCTAGTCACCGACGGAACACAGAGAAATCGTGGTCGGCGCGTCTTGAGCCAAGTGTTCACAAAATATCGCAGGGAAATCGTTGCGCATATTCCACATACACCTAACACTTCACTCATTATTCGAGTGATAGCATGTCACTAATAGTATAGCTTATTTTGTGTTATTTTGATTTGTGATTTAACATTTCAATATTACCTGGTGAATTAGACGTCATTGTAAATTTGTGAACACCAGCAACCTGCTAAGATTAAGATGTGTAGTGGGCCATTTTTCGTCTCCCACTGACTTCACTTTTACATACACATATTTCAAATTACAAACGAGACAACAGCCAGATGGTATTCTGCATTGAGGTCCATTCAAAACACGGCTAATCTTATATGTATCTAAAGCTCAGTCTAATGTTACAATTGCTTTGATAAAATGTTGCTTTTGTAGACACGCGGTTAACTCCTCCGACTCCTCCAATGGAAAATTCGTAAAGAACGCTCTGTTTATTATATTTTGTTTTAAAAATCGTAACTTCAGAATAAACTAGTGACAAAAGAGTAATCGTTTTTTTTTCGTTCGATTGTAATGTGTGGGTTACAATAATACGAATTAATGAGAGCTCCTGATTAATGAGGTATTTTGAAAGTGTATCCAGACTGACGCGGTTATCCACGGGTGTATCGCAGCTCATGTGCGATGCCCACAGATCACACTGGGCTCCTGCAGCAGTTGAGTGGAGGTGGTCGGCATGCAATGTGAGTTGTGCTTGTTGCCGCGGGAACAAAGCGACCGACCTGACGGAAGAGCGTCCTTGGAGCGTACAGCTGCGACCAAGGACAAGAGAACTTGCAACACACTCGTCGCGGTGGCCCCCCGGGGCTGCAGCGTCACTTTCTACTGAGCTGTTCCAAACAGACTGGGCTGTTCAGGGCAGCCCTTGATCGCTTAAGGCCGCAGGTTCAAGCCCGATAAAAAAAATACGACGGAAGTTGTCACTGCCTGACAGTTACGTCACTAGGATTTTTATTTCTTTTGAGATGAATAAAGATATTTTCTGCGCATTCATTTTCATAATTTATATTAATATGTTTCCCTTACTTGACTGCAGGACATTTTTTTTCCTTCTCGATTTCAAGTGTACTAGCATTTAAAATTTTCTCGTGCAAAATAGTTTTTTTAAATTTTATTGATTCATCGACATACAGGTCAGTAAAATTAACTCAAATTAAGATTTGTCCTCTGCTGAAATGAACTGTAAACTAACAACTCGATTAAATACAAGACGGCTTTGTTCAGTCGCCTGAAAGGTGGCATATTAGTCACCAATACGTTACGTAGTGAAACGGCAGCCGCCAAAAACAAATACAAATCATCTGACTCAGAGAGAAAGAAAGTGTGAAGCATAACGATGGCCATGAATTCTCCATAAAAGTGACGTTTTTCTCACCTCAGAGTGACCCGGGCAGCATGCAGCGCCCAGAATTATAATAACATAGCCGGTTCAGGGTTGATTAAACGTTTTTGAAAATTTCCCTGCCAGTTGCAGATACTCTAACGCTAACACTGACTACCATATTACATAGCTACATGAATATTTGCAGTAAATCAATTATTAAAATATGTTATAAGTCACTAAATGTGTGTAATTTTAAAGTGACAACAAATTTGCTTGCGTGTCTGTTCATATGCACAATGGTTTGGCAACGAAATGTACTAAAATAACTTTAGTATAACGCGAAAGGAGAANTGCGTGTCTGTTCATATGCACAATGGTTTGGCAACGAAATGTACTAAAATAACTTTAGTATAACGCGAAAGGAGAACCATCGGTTGCAACTGGGGCTAATTTACATGACATTAAATGAAAATGGCATTTCGAGCGACCGTTCTATGTCAACATCCGTGCCGTAGTTTGTTGGTTATTACACCTGCTTACTGTACGAAGGACCTGAGCTCGAATCGCTGGTACACACTGGAGCTGAAATCAGTAATTTCAACATGACACCTAATTCACTGAACGTGTGTTGTAATAAATTGCTACGAACACGTTAATCGGCGGAGTTCTGGGAACCAGTGCATGGAGAAGTGTATTAGTTATTGAAAATCACAGTTAAATCAGTGAGGCTCGGTCAGATGAATGTATAGATAACACTTTTTAAATAAAGAGAGTGAGAGAGATAGAGAGAGACCCCATCGTTACTCACAAAGACGCTCAGATGCTTAAAGATTGGTGGGAAAGAATTTTCCATTGGTAGCTGAAATGTAATGTCGGTAACAACGCATCAAGATGTTGAAATATCGGCAATATTGGAAAAGTTTTAAAATTCTACGCTTCGAGCTATGATAAGTTGTTATAAATTTTATTAAGCGTAACGCAACACGTTATACATATTAAAAAATTAATCGTGCTGCAAGAAATTTTTTAAAAATATATCACGCCGTAGACAGAAACGTATTATTTCACATGACTCACATTTAGGAAGTCGTGGGCTCAATCTCGAACATAGAGTAAATCTGGTAGAGTGCGCAAGCCAGTTGCACAGGAAACGGCTTTCGAATCCCAACGATGAACTTCTTTATTGCCCTAAGAATTGTCAAACCCCATAGCTTCAAATAAGTGTAACTAATTATTCACACAAATGCGTGTTTTTAAATGTCCGCGCGCCTACTCTGATCAAGTTTTACAGTCGATCCGCGGTTCCTTCGCACTTTTTAAATCAAACCTTTGAAAAATTACCCCACGTATAACGTGTTCGGTTGCTTCCGAAGTATGTCGTGTTACAAACGTTTTATAATTATGTTAACTTAAAATTGGTAATTGCTAATTAAAGTGAACTTTTACTTATATTCTGTCAATACATTAAAATATTTTATTTTAATTAATATGCATGGGAACAGATATAAAGTAGGTGTGTTGGTAATGCCTAGTAAGAGGAGGTTCTTAAGCAAAATAATATTAGCTGGGCGCACACGAATGCGTGCTTTGTCCCTTTGGTGTAATTTTCTATACTTGGTTTAGCTTTGTTTACTGTGGTGGAGGAATATCCTGGAAGTAGAACTTTAGCAGGGCGGAAGTAACCGTGAATGGACTATAATTTAACAGGATTTATTCCAGCTAAGCTTATTTTTATAATACTAGTAAAATGAAAAAAAAAAAATTAAGCGAATTCCCGCTATACTGTATGGACACGAAATTGACAGCTAAGCAGGCGAATTTTGAGAGAATGTTGTGAAGACGCGCAGAAGAGGAAAATCGGTTAACCTCATTATTAGTATATTATCCCGACCAGCTGCACTTGAGATGACGTCTATCCCCCTTCCCCCTCGACACCTTCTTCACCTTCTTCTGTTATTATGGAAATGTTTTCTACGTGAATGTTTATGTAATTATTCAGTATGCAGCTCCCCATTAATCCAGACTTTAGTTTTATACCCGTGTTAACAATTACGTGTCGAGAGATTGCATAACTGCCACGGCGCAATCGTGCCGTGACTGGGTGCGGGTATGGAAACACCGCTGTGTAACAAGAACCATGGCGAGGAAGGACGCGACCTTGGCTGCTATGATACGCGAGTATATATATGTCATGATCCTACATATTTACTGAAATAAAAGTAGTAGAGCTGTTTAAATGTGCAACAGTCACTTATCCGCGTATAATAGGGTTTTGTTTATTGATTTTTCGGTTCGGCTCTTCCCTCTTTTTGTTTTTGTACGTGTTTCAGAGGTAATCGCTGGAAATTAAAACTAATGTATTCTCGAAATCTGTTAGATAAAAAAATGTTGAAATAAAACATGATTAATGCTTCTTGACCAAATTTTATTTTTATTTTTATTTGACGCTATATTTTACCATGATTCCAGTTTGTAGTTACAAAAATATAGAAGTTACTCTCAAATGTATGTTCTACAATTGAGGATGGTAATATATACGTATACAACCCTTGTTTCACAAAGGTTAAAAATATTCACACATGATAAATGTATTTTCCGTGACTAAAGAAGTTGCATTTTGTAACACGTGGTTACAGTGGTAAGGTGATATACATATATATATATATATATACACTTTTTTCTCAGTTTGTTGATTTAAAAAAATTTGAAATAAAATGGATGCGAGATAATGTTGAATTTTATAAGAAAGTAACGTTTACAAGTTTTGATTATATTTAAGCTGCTATTGGGACCATCGTATTATTTATGAGGACAGGGATGATCTTACCACAGTTTGTTTTTCAACGACTTCCATCAGAAGGTTAGTAAGTTAATGTCTGTCTTAATACAGAGGTCCATGGCTAATAATTGGAGTTATGCTTGTGTTAACGCATCAGCGAACAATTCATATTAGTATTTTCTGTTTGTTTCGTTTTTATTTTCTTTCTTCTTAAAAATTTAAACTATAATTAGGTTTTTCAGGTTTTTTTTATGTCACATGCTACTGGTAAAATGAACGCACACTATTACAAAAATGTTATGCTTCCAACTAAGTTCCGGCGCCTATATATCTATATACCCCTGAGAAATTTATGGCATAGTTATTGTCATTGGTTGACTGTTTGACTATATTTAAATGGCATTTAAAAAATGTAGCCTTGTAGCCAGCACACGTGACAACTTTAACTAACACGAGCCCGTTTGTAACTGTTCACGAATGCAGATATTTTGAAGGCGTTTATGAACGTTTCAGTATTTCCATATATGTTTAGAACGCACAGTCGAATGTGCTCGTAACTGAAGACAGATGTTTCTTTTTAGAGAAGCAAATTCGACTGCCAGAACACGCATTCACTTTTCTTTGTGACTCGATTTTGTTGTTCCGCCTAATATTTTTCATCTCCACGATCCTAACATGTCCGTGACAAACCTTTGAATAGTTACACACTCGGTGTAAGTGTACTACTAGTGCCGTCCGCTAACGTCAATATTTCACTATTGCTACTGTGCGAGGTGCAACTCTGCTTCTGTTGTGCTCTGACGGCACCCTTGTCCATTCTCCTCTACGACGTTCAATGACTTGAAATCCCTAGGTTGTGAAACGAAGCTATCCCCACAGGAAGTACTCGCGTGGTAAATATTGGTTGGAATGACTTCGTTACATCTGTTCCTGCAGTCTGACACTGTTTCAAAAATGTTGTTGGCTAGTTCCGTGGCCGAGTGCGCTATGGCATTATATTTGGCTCGTGGTGATCTCAGTTCGAATCCTGGGGATGTTCTCGATATGTGTACTGCTTTTAACGTTTCAATAGGTTAATTTAATATTTAAACAAACTCCCAAATAGCCAAATTTTAAATTAAAATATTAAGCACTAACAGTCAAAAGATTATTGTTATTTAGACGTAAAGTCATGCTCGTATTTTTTTGTAGGATCATTTTCCATATTTGGCAGTGATCTGATTTTGCACCTGCAGTAGTTTAAGTAATACTTGGAAACACCGGAGAATGTACGGTATGACACATACAAAGCTAAGTTTTCTTTAAAAGCACAACTATTAAAAATGTATATTTCAGTGTTTCATGAAATCATGCCTACAATGTTAATTTAATAATCGACTCGCGTGTACACTGTATGGAGGTGAATAAGAGAATTTACACCTTTATTTTGCATATTTCATTATATACAAAACACGAATCACGAAACGCGCCGTCATGTTTGTAGCAGGAAGCAAGACTGCGTTAAGGGAAACATTGGCAGCACGTCTGGTTTCCCACCGACACTGCAAGTGAAACAACGAACTAGCGTAACGGTCTTCCCGGCTGTGCAGAGTATCCGTGGCTACTGTAAACCGCTACTCTCACTGAAAAAAAAACTCTTATTTTATTGGCATACCTATATTTATACTTGTGGTGAACACAAAAGTTATTTAAATGTCATTAATAAACTTTTGGGGCCCCTAAAAATATTATTTTGTTCTGACTACAAAAAGTTAAGCAGGGTCACTTCCCTGCAAAATATTTTCTCTCCGCGTATCATTTCGTTGGTGTAATAAATCCTGTAGCAAATTTCAGGTCAGTCGCTGAATACTTTATAAAAAATATATTCTTTTTAATGAATGAGCTTAAAATCTTTAGTAATTTTTACACCCACAAAAATGTGAAAAATCACTGTGCCACATTTTTTTGGTGATCACAAAATGAAAAGGAAGTGACCGCTAAACACGCTGTTTTGCTGGAGACTACAAAATGAGCATCACTTTTGCAGTAATTTACAAACAAATAAGCGGTGTTCACTAGAAAAATTAAACGTCCATCACAAAATGCAGGGTGTATTTTCACAAAGCGTTTGCCAATTATAGCGACCTCAATTTTCTTTGAGTTTATTTGTTTCAATGTAATCTTCAGAAAAACGATTCAGAACGAAATGTGACTTTTTCAGGTTGTAGTCTGCAGGGTTGAAAATACCCGCAGTTTTTTTTAACATATAATTTCAAATACTTTGCTACGTATTTCACGCATCAAGTAGGCAAGCAAATAGAAAATTGAAAAATGAAAATGTAAAAATATGAAAAAACTAGCGGAATTTTGACTTATTCTCCGTATCACAATATCGCAACGGATAACAGAAATGTTAGTATCGTTTGTATCCTTAATCTTTAAGTTTCTGCTGCAAAATGTGAACTGCCTCCCCGCAGTAAAGATGAATTAAAGGCCGTGACAGGTTTTGGCGCTGGTTTGCCGCTCCGTATATTCCGTTCCGCTCGCCACGGAGTAAAACCAACTGCGACCAGGGAACCACAATTTTTTTTTCCTTTCTCGAAGCGCTCCCTTGGCTCGGTCACCCAGGCTGCAAGAGAGCAAGCAAGCCACGATTACAAACTCTTCCTCGGCTGTGAATTCAGTCCCTGCAAGCATTTTTCCCACGAAATTTCTTTTTATCTCGCAAAGCTCTGGAGTTTCACTTTCAGATTTTTTTTTTTCCGCCGAGCCTCACACTGGTTGATTTTTCCAGCGGTTGTTACGCCTGGCGTAACGTGACCTCGGGCCTGTAGTTGACGATGCGTGCAGAAAGCTGCGGGAAATTACATCTGGAGATATCTCGTTTCGAAACCAATTCCAGCTGGCAAGCACGCGTCCTGCTCACAAATTCACGAGGCAGTTTGTCTTTGAAGTGCGTCTTTTACGTTCAACAACACCACCACGTGGCGGCCGGGATGTGAATCATCCAACCCTTTTATAGAGCAGGTATAAAAATTCGTTGATACTATTTAAATTTCACGTCGTTAAACTGTGTACGAATAGATTTCTGGCCATGCTATATTTATTTGCGGTAGTTCGTTCGATAATTGAATTTGGATATCAAAATCTTTCGCAATTGGAGAGTTTTTTAATTCCAAATAAGGAATGTTTAGAAAGTGAGTTAGAGCAAATATTTGCATCCCTCTCCTCCCCGATATTCTGGGTTTAAAGAAATCTACCAAAAGTCCAGTTGTATACGTAATCCAATAATAATCGCACCAAACGCATAACAGTGCCGGTTTAAATAAGTGTATCTTTTATTGGTAAATTTACAAAGCCGGCGCTTATGTTATGATAAAAAAAACAGCTTGTTTTCCTTCCACAGGATACTAACAGTGAATTTCAGATAAAACTCTAAATACTTGAACATTACAGAATTTAGAACATACGTGCCATCGCCAATTTTCAAGAGTTCCAGAAACCAAATTTTACGCCTTTTTTATATTTCAAATACGCATCGGCACTGAAGTAACATTGATATTGTTTCGTCGTTGCAGATTCATGTGCTGAATATTAATAAATATTTTCCTACTGAATTTAAGTCAAATAGCAATGATCATTTTAGCTCAGTATTTCGGCTGCGCGCATTTACCAATTTAAGAATGGGTACCACATGTCCAAAGCACGCACAGTGGCACAGATACTGCATTTACTGGTCCAAGAAACGGTTGTTCTAAAATAACTTTATAATGCGATTGGAGCATTTCAATGATTTATTCGTAGGTTTTTCGGTATATAAGTTACACATAAACGCTAAATAAACCGGGCCCTCCTAGCTGTGGTGGGCTCCAAACCACTTTGCCTCCAGCTCGATGCTTACAAACTGAGTCTTGTCGCAGGCTGTACGCCAGCCATCACTATTAAACCTCCTCGTCACATGACATCGCCTTAGCGATAGTATGAGTGTGGGTAGGTCCTAGTTCGGCAACGACCCTGAGCATGCCATCGCACACGAGACTGCAACCAGTCCGGTGCAGCTGTCGGAATTCTACTGCCAGAAACTTTGTTACGTGAACCAGTAAGAATCCCTTCCACCAGACTGAGAATCAGGTCAGGATTGCACGATGTCCCGGCGATACAGAGCACCGTTACTCCTCACGCGGGGTATCGTCTCTGCTTGACAACGGTCGTGTAAGATGGACCAAGGAGATGTCAAGAAGCCTGACNCAGCTGGCAAGCACGCGTCCTGCTCACAAATTCACGAGGCAGTTTGTCTTTGAAGTGCGTCTTTTACGTTCAACAACACCACCACGTGGCGGCCGGGATGTGAATCATCCAACCCTTTTATAGACCAGGTATAAAAATTCGTTGATACTATTTAAATTTCACGTCGTTAAACTGTGTACGAATAGATTTCTGGCAATGCTATATTTATTTGCGGTAGTTCGTTCGATAATTGAATTTGGATATCAAAATCTTCTGTAATTGGAGAGTTTTTTAATTCCAAATAAGGAATGTTTAGAAAATGAGCTAAAGCAAATATTTGCATCCCTCTCCTCCCCGATATTCTGGGTTTAAAGAAATCTACCAAAAGTCCAGTGGTATACGTAATCAAATAATAATCGCACCAAACGCATAACAGTGCCGGTTTAAATAAGTGTATATTTTATAAGTAAATTTAGAAATCCGGCGCTTATGTTATAATACAAAAACAGCTTTTTTCCTTCCACAGGATACTAACAGTGAATTTAAGATAAAAGTCTAAAGACTTGAACATTACAGAAATTAGAACATACGTGCCATCGCCAATTTTGAAGTGTTCCAGAAACCAAATCTTACGCTTTTTTATATTTCAAATACGTATCGGCACTGAAGTAGCATTGATATTGTTTCGTCGTTGCAGATTCATGTGCTGAATATTAATACATATTTTCCTACTGAATTTAAGTCAAATAGCAATGATCATTTTAGCTCAGTATTTCGGCTGCGCGCATTTACTAATNATATTTTCCTACTGAATTTAAGTCAAATAGCAATGATCATTTTAGCTCAGTATTTCGGCTGCGCGCATTTACTAATTTAAGAATGGGTACCACATGTCCAAAGCACGCACAGTGGCACAGATACTGCATTTACTGGTCCAAGAAACGGTTGTTCTAAAATAACTTTATAATGCGATTGGAGCATTTCAATGATTTATTGNCTGCATTTACTGGTCCAAGAAACGGTTGTTCTAAAATAACTTTATAATGCGATTGGAGC
This sequence comes from Clitarchus hookeri, assembly GCA_002778355.1. NCBI lineage: Eukaryota > Metazoa > Arthropoda > Insecta > Phasmatodea > Phasmatidae > Clitarchus > Clitarchus hookeri. Next base: position 217,392 of record NQII01003951.1, read on the forward strand.
ATTTCAATGATTTATTGGTAGGTTTTTCGGTATATAAGTTACACATAAACGCTAAATAAACCGGGCCCTCCTAGCTGTGGTGGGCTCCAAACCACTTTGCCTCCAGCTCAATGCTTACAAACCGAGTCGTGTCGCAGGCTGTACAGCCATCACTATTAAACCTCCTCGTCACATGACATCGCCTTAGCGATAGTATGAGTGTGGGTAGGTCCTAGTTCGGCAACGACTCTGAGCATGCCATCGCACACGAGACTGCAACCAGGCCGGTGCAGCTGTCGGAATGCTACTGCCCGAAACTTTGTTACGTGAGCCAGTAAGAATCCCTTCCACCAGACTGAGAATCAGGTCAGGATTGCACGATGTCCCTGCGATTCAGAGCACCGTTACTCCTCACGTGGGGTATCGTCTCTGCATTACAACGGTCGTGTAAGATGGACCAAGGAGCAGCCAAGAAGCCTGACTGCCGGCTGTCGCGACCGCCTGTAACTTCATCAGCCTGCGGGATCAATTGTGAGGATCCCTACCTAGAAATTAGTGCAGATATAGACCTAGCTTACATAGTTTAAATAGTGTTATATAACGTAAAGTCATCCTGAATGTATGAAATCCTCTGTAATTGTTGTAGACTTTTATCCTTTATCTAATTATATATTTATTTGATTATTTCCTCTCTTTTATTTTAAATTAACGTGAGTCACCCAAGCCCTCAACTCACTCCCTGAACCCTAGAGTACAAATTGCTCTGCAACTTCACAAAAATAAAGTTAACTATAAGATGGCCACCGACGACCATTTCACATGTGAAAATTAACCTCACCATTCTTTAACTCTCAGAGACAAATCTGTAGGAAGATGTTCGCTTCACTGCTGCACCTCGGAAGAATTGAGCATGGCTTTAAATTATAGCTTATCTGATAGAGGTATAAATAAAAGTTAAAATTGTTTTTATAGAGCGTTATATGTGTAAAACTCAGAATCAAAGGCACGTTTGTTTTTGTTGCGAACAGTTGAATTGAGGCCATGACGAGCAGTATCATGAACCATCAGTTCCAGGAGAATGCACAGGTTCGGTTATTCCAAGCCCGAAGCTGCCAGAACGAGGTTGTGATTTAGCCGCCCCGTTATCATCTCCGTCCCAACTGGATAATCACACAGGAGTCCACTGGATACCAGTTAACATCACCTATTTTCCTTCTCCCCTGCAGACTCGGGAGAGAGACAGAGAGAGAGAGATAACGATAGCGACGAGGCCCTTTATCAGCCAGCGCTACATTTGCCGGCTGCAGGGTGTTTCTGAGATCCACTTTTTTTTTTTTCAAGCGGACTGCTATTTCCCTTTTCCAATTGTAGCAGGCAACTGTGTTGGGGTTTCCTCCCGAGCGTGTCAGACTTTACAAACACGTTTTTTGCAGGGACTTTTTCATGTATAATGAAAGTCTACACGCAGATGCGCACGCACACTGCATTTAAATATTTAATTGTTACTGGTGTTAACAAAGGAAGAAATTTTGTTGTATACAGCGGTTAGACTCCGCTCAACTGAAATACAATACTAAATGTAGCTGGTTCGAGTGCAGCATCAGAAATGAATGTTCAATTGCATTTATACTTGGTGTGTAAGATGATTTGCTGGCAACAGTTTAAGTCACTAAGCAGGGTACATTTTAAAATAGCGTTGTTCGGTAAAATACTGACAACGATTATTTAAAGCATTTATTACCAAAAAGGTAATTGCAGTAATTTTTTTGCCCTTCAATGTTTAATTAAGAACAACGCACTTCTAACATATTCTCGCTCACTTTCGGGAGACGCCCTCAAATAAGTTTTTTGATATGCGCTTTAAAATCACCATTAAGGCCATTACCACAGTCGAATCTTCGTCCTTTGGAGTTTTTTTTCGTAGTGAAATACAAAAAAAAAGTTCACGTGGTTTTATATCTGGACTATTAGAGGTGGTGGGGAGCGGTAGAGATGCCTTCCTCGATCAAAAACGTAACAGCCGTCGTGAACGGTAACTTGCAGCGCGAGACACTGTAGAGTCACCATAAGCTCTACGAATATCTTCACGCGTTTCTGAAGCTGTCTTGTTAAACAGAACACGAAACTTGACTGAGTAATTTAGCTCTCGCGTTTCCGACACAGTACACTTTAGAGGCGCCTCAAGCAGTGACTGCTACTGACGGACAATTGAGTTCAGACAAACGTAGTGCTTGGTGGCAATCTGCATTCTCAGTCTTTATTCAACAACCCTCGTAGGATTAACATTCCCTTATTTCCTTTTCTGGTTATTCTCAGAGTTTTTGTGTGATTTGTGCGTTGGCAAATGTATTATGGCACGACTTCTAAACCTCCCTAACTGTTGGCAGAGAGGACAATATCTTAATAAAATGTGATGTGTATTTTTGTACGTGAATTATATGCATGTTCGGCGCACTTCATTCGAGTGTAATCGTGTAAAAGAAATTAAATAGCGCGCAAATTCCTGTGACACGGCGTTGGTGAAATGCAAATGTGTATGTTTTATCCATCCGAAGGTAGGGTAAAACTATACGAGGTACACGAAACTTGACCGACTGCCTTACTCTATGGACAAACATCTCGTTGTTAGCCTACCTGAATGATGAGTGGCTTGATTATACGAATACGGTAATGGATAAACTGTGGAAAGAAATAAAGCTCGGAAACTGGAGTACATTAAAAAATAAGCAATACTGTGTACGCTACAATTCTACTTTAGAAAATTCTTTAACCTGGTGGCAGACGAATTCAAAAGACTAGAATTTTAACCATTGAACCAGCTGTGGCAAACCTATTGGGAATGCCAGTGTTAGTGTACTTAGTAAAAAGAGAATCGTAAATTGAAAATACGTCACTTATTCAGGTATCGCACTTTTTTTTACCCTTAGACAGTATGAAAACTCAACATAAATGCCATAAAGCAATTTTTTTTTCACAGAAAACTAAAACACACCATGTCACTACGCCAAAAATTTACTTGTAAACTAAGGTTTTCTAAGGCTTGCCGCAGGTTTCCAAACAAAGTTGATTGGAAATGCCTTAGCACGTAATGGGCCTAAAATGTAGGCCTACATTACATGGCAACTAAGAAACAAAAACCTCCTAAAAGACGTAGGTGTGTCAAATATGTTCAACACAGTTATGTATTTTAACCGTAATTACATTATATGTAATTACTGATGACGTGAAATATTTTTTCTGACCATAAAGTGTGTTTATTACACATCCTAGGAGAACTTTGCCTTGCATCAACTTCGCCTATAAACAACTAAATTTTGTATATTTTAAATTGATTTCGTTTTTTTTTATGTAAACTTAAAAATAAAAAATTTCATATAAAATATTTTTATCTATTACATTTGAATAATATTTTTTTTATAAAATTTAAAAACGAAACCACAATAATGTTAATACAGTTACCTTAAATCTGATATATAATAAGTATTAATTAAAGCTCCTGATTTTGAAACCAATTTTGTTCCCAAATTTTGCGTGTTTTTGTTATAAATTCCCCTGCCCATTGACGAAGTCCTGCTTGTCGCTTCGAGGGTTAAAATTTGCCTTTTAGTTGCTTGCTGTAAAAGAGTTCAGCACCTGACTAGGTCTAATTTTTTTAAATAAGACTAAGAATATAAAGTGCTTAAAATTTGAAATACGACTCCGAGAAGATAGTTGTTATTTTTAATTGTCCTTCACGAATCTTTTTATATGTTTCGTTTCCCAAAATAAAAGAGAACCCGCATTGTCTCAAATTGAGAGAGAAAGAGCGTCGAAGAGCACGAAAAAGCATTTAAATTTAAAAAAAATCCAAAATAAAACTCTTTGACGTGAGTATTCTTTAAATTGATACATTGCTCAAGCAGGGCTATCAAAAGTATTCAATTAACGGTGAATCAACTATATTTGCATCACAAGCCACTTTTCTATTTATTTAGCCCATTCGGAAAATAGTTACACGCCCAACGTCAACGAAGGGCTTTTGTTAACGTTCAGTGACTATTTTTTGACGATAAATCACTTACGAGCCGTTGCTGAATTACTCACGCATAATTTTACCGCTCAAACGTCAGTGCTGTTAATCTTTATTGTTGCAATAACAAATCGTCATATACTGTATCTAGTCTTCTTTGAAGGATGTAACTTAAGAGGGTGTTTATTAATATATTTTTAATATCTACCGTTTGATACAATTTGTGAACATGATTACTCCAGGATACAGGAGTTGTTCACAAAAGAAATACATCTTTCCTACACACACACACGCGCGCGCGAGCACACACAGACACACACACATATATGCATACTCAAAGAAATTGTATTAAATTTGAAAAATGCGTTATAATAAAAATAAAAAAAACACCAACATAATATAAAAGATTAAAAAACACATAATCACATACTGTATAAACCTATGTGTATGACTTTTAACAAATTAAAAAGAAACCATTACTAAAAAATGAATTTAATAAATGTACATATTAATAAACATAACAATAAAATTAATATTTTTTAAATTACCATGAATGAAAAATGAACAAAGTTATAATGTTTACGAAAAAATTAATAAAAACTAAAAATTAAAAATTAAAATAATGTTTTTTTTTTGCAGAGAATTGATAAATTCTTTAACAGGTGCATACGCTTAAGACATAAATTAATGGTGGATACGATAATTGATATTAACAGCCTCCTGGCAGCTTAACTAGAAAATCCAAGAAAGGGCAATCTCAGGCAGCTGTTTTTGCCAACTTCATGAGCAAATATTTTGTCATAGTGATACATTCCTGACAGCCATTTCAGACGCCGTAAATTTGTACGTTTCTTGGTGTCACATTTATCATAGTAAGATAATGTATCACTCTAGTAAAATGTTTGTTCCCGAAGTTGGAAAAAAATTATTACCTAGGATTGCCATTCCTTAAATTTTCAGAACTAACTTCCAAAGATCTTTAGATCTCATTTAACAAGTTTAGCATTAATTTATATTCATCGCACTCTTAAAGTATTTGCATGGAGGTTTTTCGCTACAGGAAAAAAATAATTGTGTCTGATTTAGCGGAAGCACCGAACATTTTTAACCCAATCGACCTCATTAAGGCATTTATCACAAGCAGTTTTCAATCTCTATTTGAGATGAGAGAGACTGTTTTTTTATTCCCTACTTTCAGATTCGACGAGTGTGATTATGATACAAGGTCTGTATCTGTATAATTATATATGTCTGTTCCAGCTTCATGGGTAACGACAGAGATTGTACTAGCAAAAATTTTTGTTTTAGTTATTCTGTGCATTTAAATATTTTAGGGCATGTGGCATCGTAATTTTGCCAAAGTAATATTTAAGAAAATTGATTTAGAATAATCCTATTTCAGTAGTCTTTAAAGAAAGCGTAGATTAATCTGTAAGTTAGAAAAAGTATTTTAAAAATCACAACGAAAAATATTTTTAAGTTTTGTGGGAACAAAAAAAAATTGAACATGACTTGGACAAATGAGTGTTTGGAAAGAGAAAGAGTTGGATAATTTTAATAGTAGTTATTGGGGGAGGGGAATGCAATCCAGGGTACATAATCTGGAATTAATAACTGGTAGGTATTGTAGGTGTTAATTTATTTCAGATGTTTGAGTAATTCCAGGTTTCTCAAAGCCATTAGATTTAAACAGAATAATTTATACTACTAAATTTCTACTTGGCCATTTGGAGTTGTCGAGTTGAGTACGAACCCCTCGACTATTTTTTTTAGGGCACTATGAAGGACATGGTGTACGAGACCCCAGAAACATGTGAAGAAGATCTTCTCGCACGAATCCACGCCGCAGCTGAAACACTTAGCACACAATCAGACTCCTATAGACTTGTGCGCCGATCTCTACACTGCCGTGGCACGTATTTTAATGAAGTTGGAGATCGACAATTCGAATACATTCTGTAACCCATGATCTCGTGCTCTTGTTGTGTTGTTGGAGGTGTCTTACTGATATTAAATTTGTAGTTAAACGCGCGTCCTGCGTGTTTATTTAGAACACCATACATGTATGTGCGCGTAATAAGTGAGAGAATCAAGATGCGGCTTTATTTATCAGCGCCGACGAGCGTGTTTGTTCATGCGGTGGCAAGCACGCTTGACACGTATTCGAGAAGTCACGGGTTCAACCACGGCTGACTGAAACTTGAGATTAACTTTCCCAAATGTCGGAGTGGGTACTTGACATGTAGCCTACCAGCTCAATTCCTAGCCCGTTGGATTTATATCCTATTAACCTGCGTGCATGAGAAGAAATCATAAGACCGGTATCACACTGGCGTACTACAGCAGATATGCTGGCAGCACTGCTACAAACTTAACATTGAACTAAGTGGCGCATCTCACACTCGGCAACACTGGCACTGGCGCATCACTGCCAGTCCGGCTGCCGAGACAATAGTTCTAGTGGCATCGCTGCATGACTGACACTGACATGAGGTATTTCACGTTCAGATGCCTGTTCGTGCTCCCTGCACTTCGTCGCTGCCGTTTTGAGACATGGATAACTTTGACACGGAGAAGCTAATTGTGTAAATCCAAAACTATTGGCAATTGGGGGTCCATCGTGTGAGGAATATTGCAATCNTGGGGGTCCATCGTGTGAGGAATATTGCAATCACTCAAACGCCAGTGCCGTTAAGCTTTATTGTGCCATGCATTTGTTGCCACAAAACAAATTATTTATTTTCTGTACTAACAAATCGTCGTATACTGTAACTATCCTTTCGAAGATGTAACTCACGCGTATGCTTATTAATTTATTTTTAATATCTACCTTTCGGTCCTATTTGTGAGCATNCTTTCGAAGATGTAACTCACGCGTATGCTTATTAATTTATTTTTAATATCTACCTTTCGGTCCTATTTGTGAGCATAATTACTCCACGATACAGGGGTTGTCACAAAAAATTACATCTTTCCTACATAGCTGGGGCTGCGGTGGCTGGGCGGTTAGACAGCTCGCCTCCCACCAAAGCGAACCGGGTTCAATCCCCGGCCGGGTCACACCCGGATTTTCGCAAGTGGGAATCGTGCCGGGCGATGCCGCTGGTCGGCATCTCGGGGATCTCTGGTTACCCCTACCCTTGCATTCCGGCACTGCTCCATTCTCTCCTCGTTTCACTCTCATTGGCTCTCAAGGCCTCGTTGTTAAGAGTCGCCCAAATCTCTCAACTCTCAACAACCCTACATAGCTATACACATACTAAAAAATTGTATAAAATATTAAAAATGCGTAAAAATAAAAAATATATATATAATTTACCCACAAACGTCTCTTTTCGGGCGATGAATGCACGAAATGAGTATTAACATTTCAACATCTATGTTGTGACTGTCTAGAAGTTAGCATCTGTGGTGGCATCTTGGGCGGCCGACCTCACCTATGTCAGCAGAAGTGCTGTGGCATCCGAGTGTGATACCGACATAAGGGATGTCTCTGGCGAGGAAATGTATATACTGTAGTTACACATAAGNTGTTTGGAAAGAGAAAGAGTTGGATAATTTTAATAGTAGTTATTGGGGGAGGGGAATGCAATCCAGGGTACATAATCTGGAATTAATAACTGGTAGGTATTGTAGGTGTTAATTTATTTCAGATGTTTGAGTAATTCCAGGTTTGTCAAAGCCATTAGATTTAAACAGAATAAATTATACTACTAAATTTCTACTTGGCCATTTGGAGTTGTCGAGTTGAGTACGAAACCCTCGACTATTTTTTTTAAGGCACTATGAAGGACATGGTGTACGAGACCCCAGAAACATGTGAAGATCATCTTACCGCACGAATCCACGCAGCAGCTGAAACACTTAGCACACAGTCAGACTCCTATAGACTTGTGCGCCGATCTCTACACTGCCGTGGCACGTATTTTAATGAAGTTGGAGATCGACAATTCGAATACATTCTGTAACCCATGATCTCGTGCTCTTGTTGTGTTGTTGGAGGTGTCTTACTGATATTAAATTTGTAGTCAAACGCGCGTCCTGCGTGTTTATTTAGAACACCATACATGTATGTGCGCGTAATAAGTGAGAGAATCAAGATGCGGCTTTATTTATCAGCGCCGACGAGCGTGTTTGTTCGTGCGGTGGCAAGCACGCTTGACACGTATTCGAGAAGTCACGGGTTC
>NQII01003952.1:3077-107952 GCA_002778355.1 Clitarchus hookeri
GCAAGTTCTATGTTGTATGGATGTTTTATCGCTCGTAATTATAATGCACTGTCACATTTATCAATGAATGCACCACTGAACTTCGTAGTGCCCAAACTTTTATGGCGGGCTCTCCCAGTCCATGCTAGAATTACTGGTTTTCTTTTGCTTATTTTTGTTGTTTAGGAACACCTATTTAAAAAATTCAATGATAGCTTTCTGGCAAAATATATTACCTTGCGGTACACTCATTCATAAATTCATAACCCTTCACTGCATATGGNTCATTCATAAATTCATAACCCTTCACTGCATATGGTATCATACGTGATACAACAGTTATTTACGAACTTGAACCTTTTATTTTGTAATAAATAACTAAACTAAAATAATAAAAATAATTCTAAAAAATAAATTAAAATCAAATGCACTATTCAGCTTTATATAAGAAACGCAGATGAAAAATGGATTAGATTATTCGAATGTCGGTTTCAATCACTGCAAGTCTTGCGGTGGAAATGAGCACGTTCGTGTTTCATCGTCTCGATGCCCGAAACACACGCCGAAGCAGAAATAAAAGTTTGTCGAGCAACTCCCAACATCATTTTATACCGTTACGCTAGGATTGAAGAAATTCTGCACCGATTCGAAACTACACGAACAATTCGAATCGGACATTTTAGAAATTTATAACTTGATAGTGGAGACATCATTGTACGTGTATTTTTATTACATAAACGAATTGCAAAGACAATGTTCGACCGACGAGTTTTCCACGTCACATTTGCAAGATGTTTATTATCATCTGCAAGGATGTATCCGTTGGATACAGAATATTTGGAAATCAGGAAAAAACAATATTTGAATGCTGACAACACGTACGATGGTTTAAACAGATATTTCCTCATACAAGCGGCCATCGTTCAACACGGAACAGCGATTAAGAACTGTATTTTGGTGCACGTGTTATCACGATTGACAAGACATGCTTACAACAGTTTTGACAAAAAAAATATCAGCCGGAGTTTGGAAGATTCGATTGTCTGAAGAGGCATTCACCAAAGATGTATACACGACGATGAGTTTCAAAACTTGGAGCGTTCTGAAAGAGCTGGATCTCTTACACTTGCCGATTCTACGAGACCGAACGCAACAAGAAAATAATTGATGGTCTTTGGTTCCGGCACCTTATGCGATAGGCAGGTGGTTCTCCGAACACGACATGAAGTCTTTCAATGTTTCAGCAATATTCTAACCCGGGCGCCAACACATCAGGTATTCCGGGAGAGCGCTAGAAGAATTGCCGAGGTCTTTGAAAATGGTGAGACCTGGAACGAAAATTGCTGATTTCATGGCTTCGACGCCTTTATATTGGTGGCAATATTTTGATTTGAAGCATACTAGATACGGTAATTTCAATGAGGAAACTTTGAAACTCGAGCCTCGTAACGGGAAGACGAGCTTCACCACGTCCTTTTCCATGAACGGCGTGGACTGTTCAGTAATGTTGAACAAGTTTGGGAAAAAATGAAACAAATCTTGATCATGGAAACTTAAAAAGAAATTAACATCAACGATGAAGTAGAACTATACCATAGAAGCAGACCAGTACACGAAATTCATCGGTGTGGATCATGGAATAGTAAATTCCGTGGGGTTTGTGCGCAATGGATAGGCCTGGGTGAGAAGAAACAAACGCCATATTTTAAAAGTTTGACGTTCATAGAATTGTGGTGCGAAAAACGTAATAGACGACGGAAAAAAAAAAAAAAAATTGTTCGAATTTGGAAGCGAAATTGTTTGAATACCGACGTGGTAATCCCATGATAGAGCACAAGCGTTCTCGCGACCTCTACGCAAAATCTTATGTCAAATATCGCTTGTAATATTTCAGAGAGATGCAAGCTTGTTACTGTCGATGTTCGCACGTTCAATTGGTATGGGACTCGAAAATTTGTCGTATGCGAGCGATGGACAAATTAGTGTGCAACATCGTCTGCACGAATCACGAAAAGAAAACTGATGTGCTTTTCGGTGATCCCTCAGTTTCCAAAACAAAGTTTGGAAGCGGGAACAAAAGACTGGCGTGCGCAGAATTGTTCAGAGCATTCAAATGAAACAAAAGATGTAACGTGTTTGAAACTGACGAACACCTAACCACTCAATCATGCTCTGTCTGCGTCGACAAGATTTCCCTACCGCCCAAGCACAAAACGTTTGAAATCGAAGATCCCGAAAAAAACCAAAAAACAAAACTCACGACCACTGATTTCAAGTTGGCCCTGTAAAATCGCGTGGAATCGTGATGCAAACGCCGCTAGAAACATAATTTTTCTGGAAATAATTGATTCTCATCAGAAAGGAGAACAATCGCCGGATGAGTTTGTTTGTCCGGCCGAGTTTAGACCATTGCACATACGGTCTAAATTCGCAACTATTGGCACTTTGTTATGAGTAACAATCTGGCATGTAATTATTACGTAATTAGTGCAGCATTATATTAAAATCATAAATAGATGCTCAGCGTTTCAGAGCCATCAGGTAATGCCTTATATAAAAATTGCCTGTAAGGAAAGGACTTTTGTCACGGATATAGAGAGACTACGAACTGGTCACTTGTAATGTGTAATTAATTTAAAACTTGAGATATTTGTAAGTATGCTCAATGGTGTTTTTGCAAGTTGTATAAATATTGAAATTAAGCAGTTAAGCTTTGTGCTCGCTCCATGACAAACATTGCTGAATCAAGTAGACTAAGTCAATCATAAAACTGAAAGAATTTTACTGTCTTGGAAAAATTGTCACACACTTTAATAATAAAATATAGTTGTGAACAAACATTATCATACATTATTAAACAAGCAATTAAATATAGAATGAATTTGCCTCTGGTCTGTGCTGTGGCACACGCACAGTGTTTGCACGAATAACCAGCAAAAAAGAGGGGAATGTGGTTGGTAAGGGGCGGGGGGTGTGTTTCCGTGCATCATACTGTCAAGTGGGGTAGGCACCTCTGCTTAAATAAAAGAATATTGGATGATTTATCTTAAGATGAATTATTGGAAATAATTTTTAAGTATATAAAGACAGTAAAGATGAAAATAATAAGGTATATCAAGGAAAAATTGTGCAGGATATTAAAATGAAAATATTTGTCACACTAATAAAAATATAATTTGTGTGCAGTATTAAAAAATGAATTATAGAACAAATTTAGCAACATATTAATTTTAAATATAAGTTTTATTTCAATTGATATGGTTTTACTAACTGTCCACAAATATAATCTGTTTTATGACTTTCAAATCAAATAAAGAATGGACAATTATCACAAAGTTCATCAATGAATTTTTTTTATACTACCACAATAAAACTACAGGAGGGCTGCTTTATTTTATGTGAACTTATCAATAAAACAAATTTATACAAAAAAATTATCAAACCTGATATAAATTTTAATACAAAATAAATNTTTTTAATAAAAAATAATTTTTTTTCCATTGTACTGATTAATGAATCCTGGCTGTTTAACATCATCCTTATTAAATGAAGTTGTTACTACTTTTTAAACAAAATATATCAGGATAAGCAGTTTTCATGATTTCATATTCGTAAAAATTGCCTGTAATAACTTAATTATTCACATCTCTAAATAAATAAGAGGGAACAGTGTACTTTGTAACCTTAACAATAGTAAATATTTGAGGAGAACTATTACAGCAAAGTCTTTCTCACACATTGTTTTCAATATACTTAGGTTTATGTCTTGATATACTATCATTATAATATTTACAATGGTATATTTTCCTACCATTTAGTACAATATTTTTTTAAGTCTTAGTTTTTAATGTGCAATAATTTTTTAAATTATTGTTAGTATTTTTTTTTATCTATGGGAATAGCCAGGGCCCCTTAGGAATGGTCTTAATTAAATAAAAAATCCAATAGTAATTTCCTGATTTATTTATAAACAATCCAAAAAACGCTAGAACTAACATCTCAACAAAAGTAGCTGACACTTGCTGTTTACAACTAATATTTACATAATCGTTCGTTACCTCACAGAAATTAACACAATCAAAATTTTAAAACCAGTCTTTATAAAACGTTTTCTAACACCTACTGAATTACTATTAAAAATTATATATTTGATATCCGACAGTTCCAGTATGTACAATTATGTCTGTATCATTCGTCCATTCAGTTCCACCTTTTTAAATCCATACATCACCAAGCATTCCTGTCCGGAACGTTCTGGAGTGCCCTGAGCACTCCCGTACACATCCACACTCTACTAGTTGGTTAACTCGTCGTCTGTAGCACTCTCACAATCTCGTCCACCGCTGGTAATCTTCTTAGATTGCCTGATCTCTATTCACCATTTGTCACACTTCGCCAGTTGGCTATCACAGAAAGCCAACCCTCAAGCTGCAGTGGTATTTATAGCGCCCGGTGCCCTGACCCAAAACCTTCTTCACATGCCACGTTGCANATACTGTCAAGGGGGGTAGGCACCTCTGCTTAAATAAAAGTATATTGGTTATTGGATGATTTATCTTAAGATGAATTATTGGAAATAATTTTTTAAGTATATAAAGACTGTAAAGATAAAAATAATAAGGTATATCAAGGAAAAATTGTGCAGAATATTAAAAGGAAAATATTTATCACACTAATAAAAATATTATTTGTGTGCAGTATTAAAAATAAATTATAGAACAATTTTAGCAACATATTAATTTTAAATATAAGGTTTATTTCAACTGATATGGTTTTACTAACTGTCCACAAATATAATCTGTTTTATCACTTTCAAATCAAATAAAAAATGGACAATTATCACAAAGTTAATCAATGAATTTTTTTTATACTACCACAATAAAACTACAGGAGGGCTGCTATATTTTATGTAAACTTATCAAAAAAACAAATTTATACAAAAAATTATTAAACCTGATATAAATTTTTAATAAAAAATATTTTTTTTTCCATTGTACTGATTAATGAATCCTGGCTGTTTAACATCATCCTTATTAAATGAAGTTGTTACTACTTTTTAAACAAAATATATCAGGACAAGAAGTTTTCATGATTTCATATTCGTAAAAATTTTCTGTCGTAACTTAATTATTCGAATCTCTAAATAAATAAGAGGGAACAGTGTACTTTGTAACCTTAACAATAGTAAATATTTGAGGAGAACTATTACAGCAAAGTCTTTCTCACACATTGTTTTCAATATACTTAGGTTTATGTCTTGATATACTATCATTATAATATTTACAATGGTATATTTTCCTACCATTTAGTACAATATTTTTTTAAGTCTTAGTTTTTAATGTGCAATAATTTTTTAAATTATTGTTAGTATTTTTTTTTATCTATGGGAATAGCCAGGACCCCTTAGAAATGGTCTTAATTAAATAAAAAATCCAATAGTAATTTCCTGATTTATTTATAAACAATCCAAAAAACGCTAGAACTAACATCTCAACAAAAGTAGCTCACACTGGCTGTTCACAACTTATATTTACATAATCGTTCGTTACCTCACAGAAATTAACACAATCAAAATTTTAAAACCAGTCTTTATAAAACGTTTTCTAACACCTACTGAATTACTATTAAAAATTATATATTTGATATCCGACAGTTCCAGTATGTACAATTATGTCTGTATCATTCGTCCATTCAGTTCCACCTTTTTAAATCCATACATCACCAAGCATTCCTGTCCGGAACGTTCTGGAGTGCCCTGAGCACTCCCGTACACATCCACACTCTACTAGTTGGTTAACTCGTCGTCTGTAGCACTCTCACAATCTCGTCCACCGCTGGTAATCTTCTTAGATTGCCTGATCTCTATTCACCATTCGTCACACTTCGCCAGTTGGCTATCACAGAACGCCAACCCTCAAGCTGCAGTGGTATTTATAGCGCCCGGTGCCCTGACCCAAAACCTTCTTCACATGCCACGTTGCACCAAGGAGATTACCAGAAAATTCTTGCATATGCTCTCAAGTCTTCAACTCTTCCAGCAGAGGGGAGGGGTCTGTGACACCAATCAGGTCAGCTGTCAATAATATTTATATCTTATCATGGGAACAAATCAACCAATTACCACCAAACTTCGCAAACAAGTAGTACTATGGGTGTCCAAATAAGTCAGACACTTATTTTCAAAATGGTGACCATATAACCTTTTTAAGCTTATTATGCTTATATACAAAACCATATAATCACTTTCAACCTAACTTTGTATGCTGGCAGTATCTATTACAGAAAAATGTGTCTACAGAGAGTCTCTTTTATCTGCCATCTTGTGAGATAGCGCTACATGAACAAATAAAGGATTCATCATATGTCGGGAACCAATCTACCAAACCCTACAAAATTTTGGAACTAAGTAGTGTCTACTATGGTAGGTGTAGTGTTCACATATATAACCTAAACATCAGCCATGCTCTGGCCTCGCTACAATGCACACTGTCTAATACCATTATTACTTTGCAGGCCTGCCACCCGTCCAGCTATACACTACCCTACACCTCCCTCACTCTTTTTTTACATGTCGAGTTTCTGGGGGTTTCCTCACTACTCTCCCAATAGGTGTTGTGCCACTCGACTGAGCCTGTTAGTTCCTGGGCTGAATGTGTCTTCTGCCTAGAAGTCCAGAAAAGCAGGGTCTTGTTTTGGACTCAAAGACCTCTCCAAAAAAAAACCTGAAACGGCAAATTCCCTTCTGTATCTGTGTGTGTGTGTCTTCTTCTGCTTGGAAGCCACGAGACATGGAGTCTTGCACAGGACCAGGTAACGTCAGTGACTTCTCTCTTCTGACCTGTTCTGTCGTGGTTTCCTTCCCTGGTGTACTTGTGCACCATTCATATTGTTCCAGCTGTTTCCTGCATTCACTTCTATCAGCTGTCTTTGATTTCTACGTATCAGCCATTTTTTCTTTAGCTACAATATATGATCATGGTGTGTTTTATATATTGTTAACTTGACCATAGTGGCTCATGTCAGTAATCCACCCTTTACTGCCCACCTGGAGTGGTGGTAGTTCCCCGATTCCTTTTTTGTCATCATGATTTCTTTTGATTCTGTNTGCCCACCTGGAGTGGTGGTAGTTCCCCGATTCCTTTTTTGTCATCATGATTTCTTTTGATTCTGTCTTTCAACACTTTGTCCCTACTCCTAAACTGTGCTATGACTCCCTCGTTCCATGAAGGTACAAGCTGTGCATGTCTCATGGGCAGTGTATGTCTCAATTTCCCCCCACACAGCAGTTCTGATGGAGAGAAGCCAGACTCAAATAGTGTGCATCTATATGCCAGGAGGCCAATATTTGGGTCTTCCGATCTCGAGGGGATGCGTTTCACAACATCCACTGCCTTTTCTGCTTTGCCATTGGACTGTGGATATAGTGGGCAGTACATTTCGGTACTGAAGACATGTTCCTTTGCGAACTGCTTAAATTCAAAGAATGTGACCTGAGTTCCCCCATCTGTCCAAACTGTTTGGGGTATCCCATATTTTATAAAGACGTTCTTTAGTCTGTCCATAACTGCTTCAGACAAAATCTTGTCTAGGCTGATCACTTCTAGGAACCGAGNATAAAGACGTTCTTTAGTCTGTCCATAACTGCTTCAGACAAAATCTTGTCTAGGCTGATCACTTCTAGGAACCGAGAAAAGTAGTCTTGCACTACCAAGAAGTGTTTCTTCTTCAGCTCCATTATGTTCAGGCCTAACATTAGCCATGACCTATTGGGCATTGGTGNACTACCAAGAAGTGTTTCTTCTTCAGCTCCATTATGTTCAGGCCTAACATTAGCCATGACCTATTGGGCATTGGTGTGATCTTCAGGGTTTCTGCTTGTTGTTTTCTTTGCTCGATACATCACACAATTTTCCACCATTCTCTTGACATTGTTTGATACATTGAGCCACCACACTGACTCATTTGTTCAGTGATGGCACTTGACGATTCCCATATGTCCTTCGTGTATACGTTGTAGCATTTCCGGTCAGAGTTCTCGAGGAACAAAAATTTGTTACCTTCCATGATAGAGCCCACATTGTATGTCATTTATCCTCTCACAGAATCTTTGTTCAAGATGCTTTCTTTTAACTGTTGGCTCTCTGGATCCCTTTCTTGTGCTTCTCTGATTGCCACCAAGCTTATGTCTAAATATTGTGTTTCTCTAATAACATTGTGT
Source organism: Clitarchus hookeri (assembly GCA_002778355.1). Lineage (NCBI taxonomy): Eukaryota > Metazoa > Arthropoda > Insecta > Phasmatodea > Phasmatidae > Clitarchus > Clitarchus hookeri. The sequence goes on from NQII01003952.1 coordinate 11,275, forward strand.
ACATGCAATTATTCTTCAAAAATGTTCTGCCCGTCTTCAAGTGGCCTATCTGTTGGTGCTCGCGATAGTGCATCCAGCACATGACAGTCTTTTCCCGGCACATGTTGAATGGTGTTTCTGAAGCACAGTATACACTCGCAGTCTTTGCAGTCTTGCTGTTACGTCTGCCACAGGTCTGGATCATAACAATTTCAACAGTGGTTTATGATCTGTGAGGATGTGTACATTTGTGCACATGATTTAGTCGCAAAATTTCTCGCAGGCCCATGTGATTGCCAGAGCTTCTTTTTTCTATTTGCGCATACCTTGTTTCNGATTTAGTCGCAAAATTTCTCGCAGGCCCATGTGATTGCCAGAGCTTCTTTTTTCTATTTGCGCATACCTTGTTTCTGTCTCACTTAGGCTCCTGGATGCATAAATAATTGGTTTCCATTGGTTATCCTCTTGTTGCTGTTTTAGGATCAAGCCGTATGGTGATGCATCTGTGAAAATTCTTATCTCAGCACCACTTCTGTAGAGTGCCAGGGTAGGTCGCTGCGTAAGCTCTTCCTCTTTACTGTTTGCATTGCTTCCTTCTGTGCCTCACCCCAGACCCATTCTTTTCCTTTAAGGAGCAGTGCGCTCAGTGGGTGTATCTTGATCGACAAATGCGAGATGAATTTCGTCAAGTAGTGTACCATACCCAGGTATCATCACAGTTCGTGTACAATTGTAGGTTTTGGAATTTCCTTTGTAGTCTCTGCTTTCTGCAAGTCAGGATGTAGGCAAATGCATACATATTTGGAAATCCACTAATGATAGTTAAAATATATGTTTATTATTTTAATATTACACCTTTAAAAATTTTCTGTGTTCATCTCAGTAAATCTTCATAAATCTTCAGTACCATAACTACTTTTCTTTCCTAGTAAAGGTCTTCCTAGCATGTTTATATAAATCATTAATCATACCTTGAAGTGCTCTTGAATTTTTACACACTGATTATATACTTCTTTAGTTACTATTATTTTTAATTTTTTATATTGTTATTAGGTGTATTTGCTTTTACTCTAGACACCATATATCATTACTTATTTAATACGGAAAATATATAAGTGTCCATCATTTTATTTATTAACTAACACAACAAATATAATACTTACATCAAAGTTTTAAGCTATAAATACATCATCAATGAATGTACATGTAATTAAATTACATTTATTAACAATAAGATGTAGTATTAATAACATGCTTTCTTCTATTTAATTTTAATACAGCAGAGTCGTTATCATTAGTATTAATTTTCAAAACACTTTCATAAAATTTGAATAACATGTCTTAAAATTCCATGAATAATTAATCTGTTGTGTATTTACCAAGTTAATAAATTAAACACTGACATAGGTACCTGAAGTTTAATGAACAATTAGGTTCCATATGTTATTTATCAAATTTTAAACTATGTACATTTTTTTTTTNAGGTACCTGAAGTTTAATGAACAATTAGGTTCCATATGTTATTTATCAAATTTTAAACTATGTACATTTTTTTTTTAAATTTATCATTAATCATACAAGAAAAAAGGAATTAATTTTATATTGTAAAAATTAATTTTTATAATGTATTTACTTTGTTGAAATTTGTATATGGCACTAAAATCATTAATAACATTATAAAAATGTATAAATAATAATTACATTAATTTTTATTAAATATAATTGTCTAATAATAGAAAGATTATATCCAAAATAGTTATAATCACTACAAAATAAACCCAATTTAAACTATTAAACATAAATTGCAACATATAACAGAATAAAAATTTCATATTCTATTATTACTTAAGAATACATTATTATCTTTAAAATAGTTTATCTACTCACCTGGAACATTACCACCAAAACAATTTAAGTAATATCTAAATGTACTAAAGAATATTCATTTTAATATTGTTACATTCAGCCACTCAATGTCCTTTCCATTTCCTCACTCTAAGGCACGTAAAGTGTAGCGCTTCAAGATCACCACCGGTAACTGGAGAAGCACGCATCTACACTCGGTGTGTGTCCCAATAAGGCTATCAAGGCATGTGTCGCTCCTGTCCTTGGAGGAATGTCTTGGGGTAGTTGCTGCATGAATTTTCAGGTAATCACCCTACCTCTCTCTCAGCAGAATAATAATAATAATGGCGTGTGGAGAGTGCACCCAGAGCAAGGCTACACCCTCCGAGTGACGGTCCTTCCAGCTGGGACCCGTGGGTGACCGTCATCCCCGGGCATGACAGAAATGAAACCCTAGAATGGAGCGTCGCTGGAATGCAAGGGCTGGGGAAACGGGAGAACCCCGAGAAAACCCGCCGGCAAGCGACATCGTCCAGCACGATTCCCACATGGGAAAATCCGGGAGTGAACCGGCCGGGGATCGAACCCGGATCGCCGTGGTGGGAGGCAAGTGCCCTGGCCACTACGCCACCGCTGCCCCCCTCTCCTCAGAACTCGGGGTGAGAAGAACCTTCTGGACCAGGTCAACTGATCTATATAAGCTGTGGCGTGCCTCTGAGTGGTTTTTTTTTAGAGTTCTGGATGGCCATTAGCGCCAGGTATGTGGTACTATCAGAGCATCTAGCACCGACAGTGACCAGCATGAATTCCTCACAAACAGATGGGTTTAGAGTGATAATGCAAGACAACCTTTTTCGTTAACATGCTCATTTATAATCCATTATANCCAGGTCAACTGATCTATATAAGCTGTGGCGTGCCTCTGAGTGGTTTTTTTTTAGAGTTCTGGATGGCCATTAGCCCCAGGTATGTGGTACTATCAGAGCATCTAGCAACGACAGTGACCAGTATGAATTACTCACAAACAGATGGGTTTAGAGTGATAATGCAAGACAACCTTTTTCGTTAACATGCTCATTTATAATCCATTATANCTCACAAACAGATGGGTTTAGAGTGATAATGCAAGACAACCTTTTTCGTTAACATGCTCATTTATAATCCATTATAGAAAACCCCACTAAGCTTCAGCACCACAGACATTTATGCAACAGGGTTACAAACCCTTATTTTCTCTACGACATACCTTTATGGAAGCGACTGGTTTTGCAGTGGTTGCACATATTCGTTCAACTAAACACTATTCTGACTGTTATTGATCCATTTCAAATATTTTCTGTAATATTTACAAAAAAACCTGTTTTCCAGCTCCACCTTCAAGGATGTGTACCACTCTCATCAAGCATTGTCAAACATATGTCGTACACGCATGTTGACTTGTTTTTCAAAAGGATTATGCTTGTAAGTAGATGGAGTTAGTCTGTTTTTCAGATGCATCCTGAATGTCTATTATTATAATATATATATTATATATGTAACTTTATATATATATATATATATATACATACACATATGCACACACAGGATCATTGCGACAAATTTCTAGGGGTGGTAGGTAAAGTAATGAGAAACAACTTTTGTCAGAGAACGGATGTCTGAAAATGTTCCATTTAGACACTCCACATCTTTGTACAACAACTTATAACACCTGGCAGGTTGGCAGTTAGAATTGTACACATCAGGTACCATCTGCCTGCCTCCCAGGAAACAGTGGTATTTGATGTAGTACTGTTGGGGTGGTGGTGGTAGTAATAAGTAGGTAAACATTTGTAGTTTGCAGAACTATATTGACACATTTCCATACATTAACCTAAAGCAGGTGCTCAAAATGGGCGGCCCTACACTTGATGGCAGATGTTGCTTTCAANACACCTGGCAGGTTGGCAGTTAGAATTGTACACATCAGGTACCATCTGCCTGCCTCCCAGGAAACAGTGGTATTTAATGTAGTACTGTTGGGGTGGTGGTGGTAATAAGTAGGTAGACATTTGTAGTTTGCAGAACTATATTGGCACATTTCCATACATTAACCTAAAGCAGGTGCTCAAAATGGGCGGCCCTACACTTGATGGCAGATGTTGCTTTCAANCACATTTCCATACATTAACCTAAAGCAGGTGCTCAAAATGGGCGGCCCTACACTTGATGGCAGATGTTGCTTTCAACATTTGAACCGCGTTACATACCGCCTGTATTCATTCTACGAGAACATCGCGGTTCTCCACAGGCATAGAGTACACACAAATGACGATGTGGCCCCACAGGAAGTAATCGACTGGTGCAAGGTTTGGTGACCGTGGTGGTCATAGCACACGGCTGCCTCTACCATCGCATTTAACACCAACGGTGTTGGTGAGATGTTGGCAAACACAATGATTGAAATGCCGTGGGGCGCCATATGAAACCACATATTGACTTGTGCATTCAGCTGCACATCTTCTAGAAGCTGGGATAGCTCATCTGCCCGAAAGTTGTGATTTACCTGGCCATCTAAACGAGTTGGAAGGATAAAGGGTCCAATACTTGNGATAGCTCATCTGCCCGAAAGTTGTGATTTACCTGGCCATCTAAACGAGTTGGAAGGATAAAGGGTCCAATACTTGTTCATGGACAATACCAAATACCAGTCCATATGTCCACCACAAACTGTTATTGGCAACGTGTGACCACCACTGCACGTGGATTTTCTTGTGCTCACACGTGGCTGTTGTGGGTATTGAAATAGCAATCTCTGATAAAACACGCTTCATCTGTAAACAGCACACACAATGCAAACTCTGGCTCGGCAATGCACTGCTGCATAAACCACTGTGCGAACCGCATATGGCGCTCAAAGTCAGCTGGTCCAAGTGCCTGTACTTTTTGCACCCCTAAAATACATAGTAATCATATGAATAGCACTTTTTCGACTAATGAAGTGGGTCTTTGGCATCATATGTTAATATTTCGTCACAGCCTTACCTACGTATATACCAGATAAACACGACTTTGGCCAGCAAACTTTGCCTGCCGACTCGTCAAGAAANGATAGCTCATCTGCCCGAAAGTTGTGATTTACCTGGCCATCTAAACGAGTTGGAAGGATAAAGGGTCCAATACTTATTCATGGACAATACCAAATACCAGTCCATATGTACACCACAAACTGTTATTGGCAACGTGTGACCACCACTGCACATGGATTTTCTTGTGCTCACACGTGGCTGTTGTGGGTATTGAAATAGCAATCTCTCGTAAAACACGCTTCATCTGTAAACAGCACACACAATGCAAACTCTGGCTCGGCAATGCACTGCTGCATAAACCACTGTGCGAACCGCATATGGCGCTCAAAGTCAGCTGGTCCAAGTGCCTGTACTTTTTGCACCCCTAAAATACATAGTAATCATATGAGTAGTACTTTTTCGACTAATGAAGTTGGTCTTTGGCATCATATGTTAATATTTCGTCACAGCCTTACCTACGTATATACCAGATAAACACGACTTTGGCCAGCAAACTTTGCCTGCCGACTCGTCAAGAAAATATAAGCTGAAAATGTGTACGACTTGTAGTCCAAAGAGACTCCTAAGGGTTGGTACATACCTTTGACATTGGATCTGAACCATTTGTTGCAAATATTGCACACGTGTTAAATATATAAGTTTTTCATGGAAAGATACCAGCCCTATTTTGCATGAAACTCCATGACATGAAAATAAAATGGTTTTTTTTTCTAGTGACGGATTTTTATTTACATTATTGAATTAAAAAAGCTCCCTTGTGTTAAAGACCCNCACTTAAGTAGAGTTGCAGGCTGCGCAATAAGACTGCTACAGAACTGCTCACAGAGACTGCTATTGCCAATTCATGGTTACTTACAACTTTCGTGAAGCCCTACTACTATTCCTCCACTTCATGCATACAAAGCTGAACCAAGTATAGAAAATCACACAAAGGGATAGTGCACCACATTTGTGCGCACTCAGTTTAATAAAATTTTGCATGAAAACTATTTGTTACCAGGCATTACCAACACATGTATTTTCTCTTTGGTTTTACTGACATCAGTTAAAAACGAACTATTAAAGTGTATAGATAAAATAAAATTAAATGTTCAATTTAACCAAAANTTTTACTGACATCAGTTAAAAACGAACTATTAAAGTGTATAGATAAAATAAAATTAAATGTTCAATTTAACCAAAACTAAGATCCTGTAATGTTAACGGAAGTATCAAACACTAGTGGTATACAATATACATACGAAACACCCAAACAATCATACATGGGGTGATTTTTCAAATGTTAAATTCAAAATGTGTGAAGATACAGTGAAAAGACTGTTATATATATTATGGGAGTCAAGAAGACCAGTACTTGAGTGTTTAAAACTATGCAATGTTTTTTCATGAAAACATACAAAATACAGGATGTCCGAAAAAACTTTCCACTATTAAATCTTTATTTATATCTGCTATATGTAACATACAGGTGTGAAACTGGTGCCAAAATGTTGGGGCATTAACCAAGTTTTTCGTTGCAGGTTTCAGTAAGGTGGCTGTAGTGTAGCAGTTGCAATGACCAGGAAACCGAACATGTTCACAAATCAGGAAAAAGCTCAGTGTGTCCTCTGGTGCCACGAGACCCGGTCACCAATAAGAGCGCAGAGGAACTTTCAGACAACGTATGGAAAGATGCCACCCGATTTTAAGAGCATCAAGTCATGGTATGACAAGTTCAAGAACACAGGATCTGTTGCTGACTTACCAAGAACAGGCCCACCATCAACCTCAGTTGAAAGGGTGGAAGCAGGGAGACAGTCTTTTGTGCGAAGTCACAAGAAATAGGTGCGGTACGTAAGGCCTCACGTGAATTACAGATGCCAAAAAGACTCTCTTCATAATATCTTACAGAAACATTTTTTTTTTTTCGTGCATACAAAGTGCGAATTGTTCAGGCTTAGCCCAATGATGCCAAACGTCAGTATGACTTTGCAGTCGAAATGTTATCACGTATTTAGGGCGATAATTGCTATCTCAAACGTGATGCTTTTTCTCATGAGGCGTCCTTTTTTTTGTCAGTGGTGTAGTAAACCGGCATAACGTGCATATTTGGTGGTTCAAAGCCCCCTGGTGCTGTGTCAAAGAGTGTACTAAAGGCAGCCCAAAGGTAAATGTTTGGTGCGCTTTTGCAAGAAAAAATTATCGGACCATTCTTTTTCACAGTGGGCACCATCACATATCCATTGTATCTGGACATGATGAAGTAGTTTGCTGTTCCTCAGTCTCTTGAGTTTCACACAGATGTCATTTTTCAACAAGACACTGCACCGCCTAATTGGAGTTTGGAGTCGTGCCTATCTTGATACTACTTTTCCTGGACGATGGATCTGTCGTGATGACCCGACAGCTTGGCCTCCACGCTCCTGTGATGTCGGCTAATGTATGGACAGACATTGAATGACTAGATGTGCCACACGCTACTAAGGGTGCTAACGTGGAAACATACTAATGTGTTGTCCCGTTGCAACAAAAAATTTGGTTAGTTTGCCAACATTAAATAAAGTTTTGTAATCAATGAAAGACTTTTCATACATCCCGTACTTAATTTCATGATAAGAGGCCAACTAAAATTTTAACAGTATTCTTCTGAACTCAATAAATTGCACATGAATACAACTGAGAAAGATTAGGGGATTTAGATGTCCATCAAGCTTAACTTGAAGTCCCCATTACNGGACGATGGATCTGTCGTGATGACCCGACAGCTTGGCCTCCACGCTCCTGTGATGTCGGCTAATGTATGGACAGACATTGAATGACTAGATGTGCCACACGCTACTAAGGGTGCTAACGTGGAAACATACTAATGTGTTGTCCCGTTGCAACAAAAAATTTGGTTAGTTTGCCAACATTAAATAAAGTTTTGTAATCAATGAAAGACTTTTCATACATCCCGTACTTAATTTCATGATAAGAGGCCAACTAAAATTTTAACAGTATTCTTCTGAACTCAATAAATTGCACATGAATACAACTGAGAAAGATTAGGGGATTTAGATGTCCATCAAGCTTAACTTGAAGTCCCCATTACGCAAACACCACTTATCATAATCCTGGAGACAAGTGGAGGCTCTATTTACATCCATCCGGACGAGTAAGAGCTTGCATGTAGGCCAGCATGCAGGGAAGCTTGGTGGTCAGGTGATCATGCTCACGAACCTCACGAGCACACACATGCACCAACACAAAATCTTTGATTGCAAAGGAAAAGACTGCGAGCTGATCCAGACACGTTCACCTACGCCTTGTTTGTAAGTCGGGTCGCTTGCAGCAGTTGCAACATCACCAACGTTCTCAATGCTCAAGTGTTATCTGGACGACTGCCGTACTAAGTTCACGCAAGTATAGGACATGCTCTGGCTGTGGGCATGCTTGGGCATTTGCAGTTATTTGCCACGCTATAGGCAGTGGAAAGATGCATTTACTCTTGGAAAAAAATTAAAGCTATGTTTTTGTGATGCGTTACTACACATAAAGATGGAGACGACAGACTTCTGGTTACAATGGACTCTGGTTTGAACAATGGCTTGTTTGCTAATACCATGGAGATGGTGAGGTAGCACATTAAAAACAGCAGTCGATATGGCAGAAACACCTTCAGCATGATAAAACAACACATGGCAGATCCTCAGGTCTAGTCTAACATCTGTTTCAGGTTGTCCCATTTTTTATTTTGAATTTGTGGAAAAGCACCCATCTTCAGTTTTTTTTTCGAGATATTATGCAGTGTTACAAATATGTTAAAGCAAGGAGTCGGTGTGTTCCAAAAATAAATTTAATAATCATGAATTACAAGTAAAGCAATGATACCCATGTTATACATTATTTTTTGTAAAACATGCTGTTAAACATATTTCTCACTTTATAAGAATACATATTTTCAATGTCGCACAGTTTTTACCATCACAGTCTACACTGCCTGAGTCTTCAATATTATCAAAACATTCACCATCACAGCATTGCAGTTTAATGCTTAATTGTTACAACAGAAGATAACCGAACAGTTATGTTTCACAGAAGCAATTGTTGTATCTCCTCATAAAACATAGGCTGTCAAAAAATGCCAATCTAACCAACATGAAAAAACTTTGTTTTTATTTTTATTTCTCATCTTCTTCTTCCACTTCACCTTCTTCTATCACTGCAGTTAGTGTAGATTTCCTGACGTGTAAACAATAATCTCTCCCAACCCTATATTTCTGGGGATGCTCTGTTTGAAATCTCAAAAGTCGCTCTGGTAGAGACACACCTGGTAGGACGTGGATTTTCTTCTGATCGGTTTGAACAGTGCCAGAATCTGAGCTACTCCTAAGTTGTTCAAATCTTAAAAGCCTATCTCTGAGAGGAATAGGAGATTCAGCTTTTATCTCATGACCAGAATGTAAAGCACCTGAATATGCAAAAACTTGTTGAAGCAGTTTCTCAAACTGTCTGACTCGTTCCTTTACAGAAATTGGGCCTTGTGGAGCCTGATTTTCATCCTCTGAATCTTCTTCAGCACTAGTGTCCTCAAATTTTGATAGCAGCCCATGAAAAGAAATGTCATGCAATGGAGAATGAGTTGACTGATAGCGTATCTTTAAAGTGTCTGCATCTGCCATCTTTTGTTGTAACTGTAAAATGAATTCTTCCAAAGAACCAGGTGTTGGAGTAGGTGTACCAACGTCAACATCTGCCACTATTTTCTGGAATCGTAAAATTAGGTCTCTCAATGAACCAGGCTTTGAACCATGGGCTACTGCTACATCTTCGTCTGCCATCATTTGCTGGAAGCGTAATTTTAGTTCTTCCACAGACCCAGGTACTGGAACGTGATGGTCTTCTCTATGTGGTGGACTGTATGAATCTACCATTTGCTGAAATAATGAAATAAGGTCTTGCAATGAACCAACAGTTACAGCTTGTGTTTGCTCGTATTGTAAAACTTCACTGTCCTCATAACCAGCGACTTGAGCTCCTGTTTCTGCCAAGATACCAGTTTGTTGGAGATGTGCTTGATGACATGGCCAAACTTGATCTTCAGATGTCAAAACATGAGTTTCCTCAGAGCTGACTATGGAAGTGTGTGTATCTTCTGCCATAGTCCCAGTTCTTAGGATGTATGCTTGCTGGGATGGTGAAACTTGCTGTATTGGTGTTGAAATATGTGCTTCTTCATAACTAAACATCACAGTGCTTGTCTCTGCTTTAGTCACAAATTGCTGCATCTGTGACTCTTCTTGGGGCAAAATTCTTCCTTTANCATCACAGTGCTTGTCTCTGCTTTAGTCACAAATTGCTGCATCTGTGACTCTTCTTGGGGCAAAATTCTTCCTTTAAGTGATGATACTTGAATTTCCTCAATACCAAATACTGCAGTACTTGATTCTACCAATGTTCCTATTTGTTCCATCTGTGACTCTTCTTGGGGCAAAATTCTTCCTTTTAGTGATGATACTTGAATTTCCTCAATACCAAATACTGCAGTACTTGATTCTACCAATGTTCCTATTTGTTCCATCTGTGACTCTTCTTGGGGCAAAATTCTTCCTTTTAGTGATGATACTTGAATTTCCTCAATACCAAATACTGCAGTACTTGATTCTACCAATGTTCCTATTTGTTCCATCTGTGACTCTTCTTGGGGCAAAATTCTTCCTTTTAGTGATGATACTTGAATTTCCTCAATACCAAATACTGCAGTACTTGATTCTACCAATGTTCCAATTTGTTCCATCTGTGACTCTTCTTGGGGCAAAATTCTTCCTTTTAGTGATGATACTTGAATTTCCTCAATACCAAATACTGCAGTACTTGATTCTACCAATGTTCCTATTTGTTCCATCTGTGACTCTTCTTGGGGCAAAATTCTTCCTTTTAGTGATGATACTTGAATTTCCTCAATACCAAATACTGCAGTACTTGATTCTACCAATGTTCCAATTTGTTCCATCTGTGACTCTTCTTGGGGCAAAATTCTTCCTTTTAGTGATGATACTTGAATTTCCTCAATACCAAATACTGCAGTACTTGATTCTACCAATGTTCCAATTTGTTCCATCTGTGACTCTTCTTGGGGCAAAATTCTTCCTTTTAGTGATGATACTTGAATTTCCTCAATACCAAATACTGCAGTACTTGATTCTACCAATGTTCCTATTTGTTCCATCTGTGACTCTTCTTGGGGCAAAATTCTTCCTTTTAGTGATGATACTTGAATTTCCTCAATACCAAATACTGCAGTACTTGATTCTACCAATGTTCCAATTTGTTCCATCTGTGACTCTTCTTGGGGCAAAATTCTTCCTTTTAGTGATGATACTTGAATTTCCTCAATACCAAATACTGTAGTGCCTGTTTCTACCAATGTTCCGATTTGTTCCATTTGTGACTCTTGTTGGGGCAAAATTCTTCCTTTTAGTGACGAAACTTGAACTTGCTCAACACCAGATTCTACAGTGCCTGACTCCAACAGTGTCCCAATTTGTTGCACACGCGCCTGGTTGTATGGTAAAATGTTTTGTTGCACTGATCTGTGTGCTAATACATGCATGCCATGTTCCTGTTCCAGTTCATACACTAACTGTGAGAATACTTCTTCAACACTACTGCATGTGCAAGGGTGAGAATCTTGTGATGTGAGTGAAAATTCACTATCAGACGAACTGACCAGTGGTGTTCCATGAGGAACTGCAGTGTAATATTCACTTGCACTTATGGGCAGCAACTCTTCAAACGCTTCACTAGGTGAAACTTGAACGTACTGCAACAAAGGTTCAGAATCCACTTTTTCTTTCCTTGTGTTTTTCCACATCTGAAATGGCCAGTGCAAAATTTCTTTAATGGAACGAGCAGAACTGTTTCTTGTAGGATTTCTTTTTCCTGTGGCCATCACTTCTGACTGTCTTTTATTGACAACCACTGTTTCTTCCTACAAGAACAAAAGTACATGANTTCTGAAATGGCCAGTGCAAAATTTCTTTAATGGAACGAGTAGAACTGTTTCTTGTAGGATTTATTTTTCCTGTGGCCATCACTTCTGACTGTCTTTTATTGACAACCACTGTTTCTTCCTACAAGAACAAAAGTACATGAAGAACAACACACTAGAATTATCCTCGGTATAATCACATCCCTCAATTGTGAAAACATCTTTAACGTAAACAAACGTATATCCATAATGGCGTTGTGTAACAAAGCATCAGAATGGCAACTATAAAAATGGCACTGCTCAGCTACTCTGAAATAAAAATTATGTAAAAATAGAGTACATGATTTTGTTCATGATTTTCACAAGTGTATGTAGAGATTGTGACTGCACTGTTATTTTCAATTATAAAAGTAGATAACATAATGCACTGCAAAAAAATTAATAAATATGCATGTCACTACTAGCACGCCCATACAATTAGAAAATTAACTAATATCTTCCTGCATTTGGTGTGCTTGGCTAAACCATGTTCAAATTTCACAATGTATGTAACCCGGCGCAACATTTTTTCCCAAAATAATGTTGTAAATTACTGTATAAGTTGTAAGTGCGTGGTAATTTTAAGTGAATAATTATGAGTGAAAAACATACCATAGCACCAATTTGGAACTTCTTTTCATAAGAGGACAAATATACAGCGAAATGCAATAAATACTGTGAAACCATTCAAACGCCTAGAGAAACAAAAATTTATGCCAAGTAAAAAAAGAAGCTAACTCTTTGAAACCTGCCGAACATGCAGAGCATTTGATCCTAAACTGAGAAAATAAATTTTTTTATTGATGATTGCTGATGTGCTGCGACATTAGCGCAGTCGGGTTAAGTTTACTGGCGCCACCTACTTTTGTGGTGTGGTGTACTCTTTGCTTGGTTCGGATCCCCTCTTTTATCCCCCTCCCTTCCTTCCGCCCTTCTTCCCCCGCATGCATCATAAATTTTGATTGGCCGTGGTAGTTCATTTAAGGCCTTGCATGCTTCAGCTCTGTCTGCTTTTTCTTACGCCTGCTACCTTATGCCGCCTGACTGTTACATAATATTCGTTCTGCACTGCATGGTGCTGCCACATTTTTCCTCGTGCAGCTGAGGTCAACACCACGATTACGTTATTGAACTGACAGTTCTACCAGTCTTGCTGAGAGCGATGGGGCACATAAATGGGTGAGTCGTGGAAAACGTAAAGTTTGCGGTAGGGTTATTTAATTCTTATGAAATTTGTGTGGCATGGTTGTGTAGTGCCTTGGGTGTGCAGTAGTGCCGTTCCAATTCTAAATTTTGGTTTGGGCCACCCTTCCAAATTCTGTTTCGGCTTAACTATGGTGTAGCGTTGCTGTGGTTCCGTTTTTAAAACGTGTCGTGATCATTCTTTCTCCATCGCCCACGTTCATTTAAATGTTTGTTGTTCTCACTGTTTCCATGACTGCATCGTAATGGCAGGAGGTATCAATTTTGTGCTATGCCCTTTGGTCTTAAGTGCGCACTAGCTACCTTTCAAGCCATGATGGTACATGTACTGGGCGACTATATTGGCACGTTCGTCACCGCCCATCTAGGTGATGTAATGGTTTGGTCAGACAGCTAGGAGGAACACCTAGAACACTAAGCATTAGTGCTGGAACGTTTAGCAGCTGCAGGCCTCGCCTACGCAAATCACAAGTGCCACATTGGCAGGATGGAGTTAAATATCTTGGGACACGTAAACGAGACCGAAAATTGCCTTAGTGCGGAACACCTGCGGCTCATTGACGAGTGTGACCCGCCAAAAACACGCAAGCAGCTGCACAAGTTTTTTGGACTTATAAATTGGCTCTGCCAGTACATTCAAGGGTTTGCTATCATTACCGCACCCCTCACGTCACTCTTGTCAACACAAGACAAGTACCAGTGGACCCCAGAAGCTAACCAGGCATTCACGGAAATTAAGCACCAATTCCATCAGTGCCCAGCTCTCTTCTGTCTAGACTCCACGAGGCACCTGTATTTGAAAACTGACGAGTCAGGAAGGGTTAGGGGCTGTCCTATTCCGGCTAGGTGATGACGGCGAGCAATTCATCATCGACTACGGGAGCGCAAAATTCGACCCTGTAGAGCGCAGATACGATGTGAATGAATGTGAAGGTTTGGTTATCATTTGGTGCCTGAAGTGATACAGACAGTTCTTGGAATACCAACGGTTNTTCACGGAAATTAAGCACCAATTCCATCAGTGCCCAGCTCTCTTCTGTCTAGACTCCACGAGGCACCTGTATTTGCAAACTGACGAGTCAGGAAGGGTTAGGGGCTGTCCTATTCCGGCTAGGTGATGACGGCGAGCAATTCATCATCGACTACGGGAGCGCAAAATTCGACCCTGTAGAGCGCAGATACAATGTGAATGAATGTGAAGGTTTGGTTATCATTTGGTGCCTGAAGTGATACAGACAGTTCTTGGAATACCAACGGTTNATGTGAATGAATGTGAAGGTTTGGTTATCATTTGGTGCCTGAAGTGATACAGACAGTTCTTGGAATACCAACGGTTCACTCACCGAACCGACAACCGTAGTTTAGTGTGTCTACAGAAGATGCGCGAATCCAGAAGCAAGCTGATACGCTGGTCTGTGCTTGTGCAGGCTTATGACTTTGTGCTAGAGCATGTACCAAGAGTAGAAAACGAATTAGCAGACGCACTCATGTGCTCCCCAGGGCCCGACGTGTATGAAAACGACCCAAACGAGTGGGAAGCAGTGTTGCCACCTGTCAATCACCATCAGTTCAATGCCGAAAGCCCCCCCGCCCCACCTGAATCAAATCAACATCAATCTGAACACAGATTGGAAAATAACTGCACAAGAGTTAGATGTATATGTTGTGCAGGTACAACAAACAGCTCCAGATGCGGCATGACAGCGCCACGAGTGCGCACAGTGTTCAGAAAAACTGGCGAGTTCTAAACAATCACCTGGATGTGCTTCCACCAGGTGACAGCAGCGAGTGGAAAACGTTTGTCCCAGCCAAGGCCCATCAAGTGGTACTTGCATACACACACGACAACCACCTTGCCGGTCACCCGGGAGCAGAACAGACACAACGCAAGATCTCCAACAAATACCACTGGCCTGGCATCACCCGTGAAACACGCCATTGTGTGAAACAATGCACAATTTGCAACATGTTCAAGGCCTGCCGCTCAGATGGCACACACAACAACAACCACAATTGCCAACCAAACCACTTGACACCGTAGCGCTGGGCCTCATGGGACCCCACCCATGCAGTGCACAGGGCAAACGT
The DNA here is from genome assembly GCA_002778355.1 of Clitarchus hookeri. Classification (NCBI taxonomy): domain Eukaryota; kingdom Metazoa; phylum Arthropoda; class Insecta; order Phasmatodea; family Phasmatidae; genus Clitarchus; species Clitarchus hookeri. Next base: position 26,443 of record NQII01003952.1, read on the forward strand.
TTTAATGTAGTGGTTACAAACCTTTTCTCATGTTGGACAAAGGCCTACGCCATCAAGAGTGTGCACACAAAAAACATAGCTGAAGTCCTGGAAACTGAGTTTTCCCTCAGTGGGGTTTTCCCTGTGTGCTCCTAACCGACAACGGCATGCAATTTACGGGACACAGGTGGCGAGACTTCTGAGAACGATGGAAAATGGAACACCATACTATGGGCTATTACCATCCAAGGGTTAACCCCATTGAGCGGAGAAATCAGGACTTGAAAATTCAGCTCAGGATACGCGTGGGAAAAGACCACACAACCTGGCCACATCACCTGCCAACTACCTTGTTCTGTCTGCGCATGCACGTAAACGCCACTACGGGGAAAACGCCAGCCGAAATACTGCAGGGACGTAATCTAGCTTGCCCTGGAGAGCTAGCCTGCCCAGCAAACAAGCCAAAAAGTGACACGGATTGACAGGCAAAACACCGGGAAGTGGTACAGCAAGTACTTGAACAGCAACAACGGTACATTCACACCTGGTTACACACCACCCATGGACCACCAAGAGAGCTGCAAGTGGGCGAACATGTCTACATTCGTGAACTCCACAATCAATACGCAGAAAGAACTTTTGTGCTGGCCTAGCTGCGAAGTAAAGTGGAACTTATCCTATCACCACCAAACTGAGAGAGAGCACCTACACTGTCAAACTCAGCACCAAGCACACCATAAAACTACATCGCGATGACATCAGGGCGACAGGCGACAGGGTGGATGACGAGCTACTTCCCTCTCCCCCTATGCGAGAGCCTGACCTTGCCACCCTAACAAAGGTGGTTACCTTCTCAATGCCCGGCGCACAGCCACCCAATAGGGATTGAGCGGGCTACGAAGAAGAGGGGCCTATGAAAAGTACCTGCCTGCACAGGCAGGGCAAATACCCAGCAGTGACTCAGGAAACGTCGTCCACGCATTCGATGTCTGGTGTCCAGATTCCCAACAGGGATCCTGGAAAATTTCTTCAACCAGCAGCACCGGTACCACCTCTGTATTTGTATTTCGAACCGTCGATGCTTGGCGACCTTACACCCAACAGGGGAGTGGCGGAAGAAATGGAAGATGTATGGGGCTGCCTGCCAGTGTAGAACAGCCCGCAAGTACTGGCATGCCACGAGCGCTTACAGCCACTCTCACACTGCAGCTTTCAACCACACCGAAGCCCGGCGGTCAGCTAGGATTCGGTGGCCCCGACTGAAGCCGGCTGGAAGAGTTCGCCTGTGGCACCTCTGCCGCCAGCCAGCGAAGTATTGCAGCCGCCATTCCACGATCAGCAGACATCACTCAGCCCCCTCATGACTGCAACCTCGCCCGGTGTTTCAGCATCCAACAGGGAAGCGATGTCAGTCATAGAGGAGGTCTGGGGCGACGCACCAGCACTGCAGCAATGCCACGCCACCCCCTACCTGAACCGACGCCCGGAAACTACATGCCCGAAATGGGACCAGTGGCAGGGGGCAGGAAGAAGAGTGGTTGGCCCACATCAGTACCAGCCAACAGGACACTGTGGGAGAGCAACAACAACTATGCCTCTGGCGTCCTGCTCTGCCGGCCGCAGCGTCGCCGGCGCCTACCACAGCGCTACTTTTGCTGTGAGAGCAGAACGGCAGCGTCACACCAGCATCATCGAGCCGCCAAGATTCCGGCGTCTCGATGCCTACGGACACCATTACCATTTGTGGACACGCCTCTGGCGTGAGCCGCCTTGCTGCCACACGCTGTAGACACCTGCCGCACGCTGGGTTGAAAGGGCTCCAGGGGAAGGTTTCACGCCATCCACAGCTACCTCCAGAGCCCTTCTAGACCTGCACATACCATCTACCAGAGCAGGTAGGAACCTTTGCACTAAACACCGGCCGTATACAGCTAGACCGGAGGCCACATGCCCAAGTCATGCTGCATGAATCAGTGCAAAAACTAACAGAGACACAAGGCGTAACTATCACCCAGCAAAATTAAAAACCTAACCGTAATGTGATAATGAGCTCCATTAATTATTGCGGCGCTACAAATGAATATGAAAAGTTTCTTACACAACCACCAAAACCGTTGATGTGCAAAGTGCCGACCATGTGGTCAATGTGATCCAATTAATCACACAACATTTGGCATGTTAAACTAGTGGATTGTTTAACTCTCACTAAACAAACATTCTAGATGCGAACGACGTCTTTAATAAGTGCTTTGCATAATTAATTAAAAGAATATGTTTTGATTATAGCAGTCGGACACCCAAACCCAAACTGAGCCACAATAAAATTCTCTGTGGAATTTTACGCAATTTACATATTAATAACAATGACATTTTATCTAATGCAGCATCAATTGTTCATTATCCAAAGGGGTTGTGTACATGTATTTTCCTTTCAGGTGACAGAAAGTCTTTATTTTAACAAATCNAATTGTTCATTATCCAAAGGGGTTGTGTACATGTATTTTCCTTTCAGGTGACAGAAAGTCTTTATTTTAACAAATAGAATTTCTTATAAAAATTATTGTAATGTAATTTGTATCTCTTTTTCTTACATCACGTCAACAGTAGTTGACACAGTGCAAAATGTAAAGAATTCATCAGTGCTATATGTTGCATATGACTAATTTCATTTATTTCATTTATTTTACAGTTACCATCGCCTCGCCAACCCCTCCTCAGTCGGGCAAGAGAGGCCATCAGGGCAAGTCGCGTCACACGGCTTGGGGGTAAAGCAACTTTTGTGTGCCAATCACTTCACATCCATAGACTTTAATTTATCGGAACCTTTTTCTTATACTTTGTGCACCCCCGAATTCGCCTCCCTTCCAGAGCAGACTCATGCACCTCCGGCATAATCTCTACTTAAATTTTGTTCAGCGTCTGCACGACGCTTTCGAGCAGGACAGCTTAGGCCAGTGGAGGGCCTTGTGCCACAAGCCCACTTAACTTTGTGTGTATTACCTTAATCGCATTTCTTTAATATAACTCATATTCTGAAGCCAGTGTGTATGTGTACTTTATTCCCACTTCACGGGGAGCTTAAGGGCGATGGGTCTTCATAACCGTCAACTACCTGCCATGTTAGCTACGTCACGTAAGTCAGCGTGTATTTTGTGTATTGAAGTATTTTATGTCTGTACATTGGAACAGGGTGCTGGGGAGCCACAATACCCTAGTCCGGGAGTGTGTATATGTCCCGGCGTCTACTTAGCCGACAATGTCAGTCATCACACGTGACCACATTAAGACACGAGACACAGGGTTCTTTGGCCGGGGCTTTTAGACTGGTGGCCCACCTCAAGAGTTTCGGGCTGATCAGAACGGATTCCCTTAACTGGTTAGTTGGCGCCCTCTGGACATTAACTTCACAGTTATCAAATGTTAAACTTCGGACAGAAATATGAAAATGCATTCTTTATAATGAAACGTACTTTAGGTGAAGAACTGCGTAATGATATTTTACTGTAAATGCACTGGTGAAACAGGTATAAATAAAGTAAACTTACTTCCAGTTCCAAGATTTCATTTCTCCTTGAACTGTAATCTGCTGGTAGTGGTTCACTGAAAAGCTGTGTGGACGACAACACCAGCCTTGGAGGACTAACGTGCGATTCCACAGGAACCAGAGGCAACTTGTTCACGTTAGGATCGTTGTCAACGTCTTCTTGGTAATCGTACGAACGATCAGAAGGAAAGTTACGAGAAGGAGTGCTATGCCCAGCTTCTTCTAGTGGAAGGAACTCATATTCTTCCTCAGCAACATCACGTCTCGACTGTCTGAATGGCTTTATATCATCATCATCATCACGTCTCGACTGTCTGAATGGCTTTATATCATCATCATCATCATCATCATCATCGTCATCAGACTCCCTAAAAATTACAGTAATAATTACAAAACTGAAACCAAATGCACACTTTATTAGGAAATAAACTAAATACCTAATATGGCCTGAAGGGAAATACAAATAGGTAAAATTGAAGGAAAATAGAAGTTTGTACATTATGATTTATCATATTTATCAATGTATCTTAGCACAGTTTATTACAATTTTTTTTAAATTCAAAAGTTAGGGTGCATATGATCTGCAGGATAACTTATTTGTGGTTATTTTTATGAACTGATTACATTTGTAATTACATTAAAACCAACTATTTTCAATACAAAAAAGATTGGCATGTTAGCAGACCCCCGTGATAAGATAAAAGAAGCGGAGTCATGTTTGTTTTGTAATAAAATACAGCTGCTGGCAACAGAAAACCTTAGTATGCTACTTCTTTTAGAATGAGGGTTCATTAGGAGAGTGAAACGAATCGTACTTGTCCTGGAAAAACAGCATAAACACCAAACATGCTTTAGCTTAGAGCAGTGACCGTCACACACCCACCATCTGCAGAGACAGCGCTAAAAAGAGTAAATACTGTGTTTCAGGCCACCATAAGCACTGACATTTAGTTTTACATTGCTAAGTTCATCTATCTGTTTGCATCAGTAATGCACATGACCTTCACTAATCGTTGACATGTCACATCATTTTTGGGAAATGCTACGATACTTAGATGAAAATGGCTTACCAGTCAACAAAATATTACATTTGAAGAGCATCAGAAACGTCAACCACATGTCAAGACATGTAGCCGAGATATCGTTTTCATTCCGGCGCACCTTTAATGGTTTAGTAACATAAAATTATTGATTTGCGAGACACAAAAGGTAATTGTTGGGTGCGGATATTAGTTGTTTATCACCTAAAAGCACCAAAGACTCGACTTGCATGTTCAGTCTCTCGATGTGTCTGCTGTAAAAAAACTAGACTCGAGTGACGATTAGATCTTTGTTGTCTCGACCCAACTCAATTTTCCGAGACTTGACCCATTACTACATACACATAATATATGCAACAAGCATGTGTCAAATTGGTTATCAAAATGGTTTTTGGTTATTTCTATTGGAAAAGGACCCATGAAGAGCCATTGCCATTCCCCAAGGCCCCGCAAGGGCTAAGGTCACCACTGGTCCTGACGTAAATAGCTGGGGCTACATGCACCAGAATATAAACGGAAGTATAGGGATGCTGCTGAAGCCAGCTTCTTGTCTATCTGAGAAAGGGGACTGCAGATTTGAGGAATGGTCAGTTACAACAGTTACTCCTGCTGTACCCATTATATGAGCCTTGTAAGACCCTACAGGAGTTTGATACAGATGTTGGAGGCCACGGAGAATCCTGATTATAGCAGATCTAAAAAGTCATTTAATTTATGTTGTTGAAAACACCCAGCAATATGGTTACAGAATAAAAGGAAGTTCCTCAGAGAAAGTCACTGATCGTACTATTTTAGAACTATCAAAAAATGACCAACATAATGAATACAGACCACAAAGTGTTTTCCAAGTTTGTTGGTGACCTTTCGAAAATGACTGTCCCAGCACCCCACCACTTCACAATTCAGGGAAAAGGATCTCACTCACTCCTCAAGACTGACGTCAGACAGATCGCCATACTCCACTGGCTCCATGCACAGCGTGCAAAGATTGTCAAGCTCCGCAAAGCACTGCTCGCAGTAAGTTCCCGGGCAGCCGGGCTTGTAGCAGCGATAAACCTTCACCTCGGCACTCTCCCGTATCACACGGGCGCACAGGAGGCACATGGGGTATTTCTTTATACCCAGCAGTTTACGGAGCAAAGGACACCTTGAACAGAACCATCCACGCATGTCAAGTACAATTGATGTGGCGTGAAACACCTGTCGTCATGTAAGAAGGTAACTTCCAGCACTAGCTGCTGTTAACTACATCCAATTTTTGGTATTTGAGACACAGAAAATTGGGGTTTAAATAACTGTTGATGCTGCAGTGACAAAAAATTTGAAATAACAGATTTTAAAAAATCCATGTTTTAGTTTAGATATGAACACATTTCTTACAATAAACATACATTTACTACTCTGTTGTTACGATTCACAGAGACAAAAATAGGCATACTTCATAGAAGACATCGCTAAACCCATTCTGGGCATGAGGTTCCACGTTTGAACCCTGCGTATGTCATGGGTGTATGTCCTTTTTAGATGTACATTTAGGTTGTTTTGGCATGTCAGTTATCCCTTGATCAGACTCCCAGTAGAAAGTAGCAATACTGGACAACAGTTATTACCGGTTCTAAAGAGAAAGATAAACATAGTAATAGGCTGTAAAGTGTGAAGGATCACTTAGGCAAACTGTATGAACAGTGTTGTACCATGTCTCCAGCATTTCCAACACAGTGACCTTCTCGACGGCAGCACCGCCCTTGGTGAACCTGTGCCGCAGCTGTCGCCGGATGAACTTGAGGAGGGTAGTGCGTGACTTGAGGATGTGGTTGTACAACCACACGGCCCTTTGTTTGGCCCTGTCCGGGTAGTAGCGGCCCATGATGTACGCACGCAGCCGCAGGCCGTACGGTTCCAGCAGGGCAAGCAACCAGCACAAAGCCAGCAGCACCACTGCAAACGTTATAGGTAAAGACAGCGTGTAATAAGGCATTTTTTCATGCATAGTGTAACATCACATAAACAGTATGGTTTGAGAAATAACAATCATGTTAGTTAGGAAAAATGTGAGTAATTTAACTGAAAATCTTTATTCTTACATATGTCAAAAAGTTATTTCAACAAGAAGTTTGATTTCAGCTTAAGGATTTACTGAGGTCGCAAGAGTGGCATGCACTGCAATTTATTTGGTGTCCTACTCATGGTTCACATGCAGTAAAAGTTACATTTCTACATATTTTAACATGACAATTTATCTCAAGAGTAAAAATTGAAATACAGGAGAACCGGACAACAAATTTCCAAGAAATGTTCTTCACGTCATTCTAATATAACATGAACAATGGTTTTGAACTGTAGCCTAATGCATTAATGATGTCCAATTTTGGAAGAAAATAAAAAAAAAATTAATTTAAAAGTCCTATAGCATGTTCTATTTCTTATTTTAGAAAAAAATTATTTCCCTTCATTGTCAAACATTTATTTAGAATATTATACATATTTCATATCACAACGAAATAGGATGTACATATGCTAAAAATGTAGAGAATAATTTCAACCTCTTGAATGCCCTTAAGAAACTATCCCAGCACTTGCATGGAGTGATTTATGGAAACCATGGAAAACAAAATCATGACAGCAGGACAGAAAACTAAACTCAGTTCCTTAAAAATAAAAGTCCAATGGAGTGTATTCAGAAAACTGCCCATTCTTCCACCGCCCAAAGCCACCCCTAGTTTCTAACTCACATAACACACTAGAAATTTTAATTTGTGTTAATTTAAATAAAATGCCATAACATATTTTAAACCATGCTATGAAGAAGTTTACTCAACACTTTGGTTTTATATTGACATAGCATGATTTTAAGGCGAAGGTAGTGGAAGGATTAATTTATCCTTAAACACCCAAAAATTCAAGAAAGAGGAAAACTTAATTGAAATGCATGCCTCTTTCTCAATGCATATAACCTTTGATTATGTGGTTTGGATTAGATTATATAAATCTGGCATATAAATTTTTGCAGAAATATAAATATAACACTAAGATGTGAAATATTTTTAAATTTCAGATTTTTTCAACTGCCTCCAATATACAGGATGAGTATAAAAGAATACCCCAACTTTGAAGGTCTATAATATCAAAACCAAACAACATACAACCTTGATTGACCAATCAAATTAACCGTGGAACCGTGAAGTTTGTTTACCATGCATTCATAAATGTTTAATGTGACTATCATCCAAATGACATCTACGCAATAATCAAACTCGTTCCACGCTCTTGTCAGCATGTCCGGTGTTACAGTTTGGATGGCGTTCGTAATTCTTGGTTTGAGGTGGTGAGGGGGTAGCGAGCTCGCATTCGACACGTCAATGTGAAGGGGACGGTCTGATGTTTCCTTTATGATACGCCACTCCATTGGCACCTAGCTGTTCGCGGATACCTGAACGAGACGTTGCCGCAACACTGGATTGGTCGAGGAGAAGCTGGTGACCAGGCTCTTCATCACTGGCCCCCAAGAAGCCCGGATCTTACCCCGTGCAATTTTTTTCTATGGGGGTAAATAAAGGATCATGTGTTTCATCCACCATTGCTGGCTAACATTGACGACCTCAAAACGAGAATTACGGACGCCATCTAAACCGTAAAACCGGACATGCTGACAAGAGTGTGGAACGAGTTTTATTATCGCGTAGATGTCGTTCGGGCCGCTTGTGGTGGTCACATTGAACATTAATGAATGTATGGTAAACAAACTTCACGGTTCCACGGTTCATTTGATTGATCAATCAAGGTTGTAGGTTGTTGGTTTTGATATTATAGACCTTCAAAGTTGGGGTATTCTTTTATACTCATACTGTATTTCACAGCAGTAATATCCCAAGTTCAGCTATTGCCTTTGTTCTTCCCACCTGAAGCTGGGTCTGTTTTTACACACAAAAGAGCTGTGTAATAACTACGATGGGAACCGGAACGGCTTGGGTACCAACCTGGTGTTCATAAATTACATGATTCACAATGTGGATTAGGCTTAACATATCCACCACTTTGTCCTTCTCACCACATTTGTGTGACACCAACACAAGATCTACCAAGGAGTAGTGAATACCTATGTTGGTGACAAACCAGTAGAGATGGGAGCAGTGACAAAATTCCCAGAACGGTAACAACCAGTGACAGCGACACAAAGTCGCAGTGGCACATAGCTGCGAATTTGTCGCTGTTTATCATGTTCCCTTACTTTATTCATTGTATATTCTCTGTGAACTCCTTTCTTTATAAACCACGATAATAAATAGTTTTGATAACATTTAAAACAATTCAAACATTATAGTGTATTTTTTATAGAATTTAGTGTACAATAGAATTGTCAAATTACAAATTACCAAACCACCACCATATTTTGAAGCCTATGCCTAGAACGATAATCCATTTATGCACTACGGATACAGACATTCATGATTATACAAACATACTTTATGTGATGAATTTCACAAAAATTTGTTAAATATGTAAAATTGCCCTAAAATTTAATAATTTTTTTATGTAAATGTTATTTGAAATATTCCAGACGTTATTATTTATTATTTTACAGACATATAAATATGTATTAAATTTCATTTATTTGGACTGAAATATATTTCTAGTTTATTTAAATGTCAATTATTAAAAAAATATTGCAGATGTTTTTGGCTGTTTCCATCTTTGTGTGATGTCTCTTTTTTTAATGTAATATTTTGGTGTCATTAGCATAGCAAAGCGATGGCATTCCAAATTTGGAACACTGGAAAGCCCTACTTTATAAATAAATCTCTATTACTTAAGCCCCACGACAATTTAAATAATATGTACAAACTATGTAATACAGATCTTGCAACCACAAATGAAACAGCTGGTAGTAACAAGAAAAAGTAGCCGCTTATTTTTTTTTTTACCAAACCGATACTGCCGCGCCTACTGAACTGCCTTCGCACAGTCAGCTAGGCCTGGCAGACTCAGTGTGTCATATAATCTTTGCCAGTGGCGCAACATGACAGGTACTGTACACATTCATGACGCATGAAGCACAGCGACTGTGACAGAGTGACGGCGACAAGCCATGCAGATAATCTCCGGCACTGGTCGCAGACTCGTGGGAACCGGTCCGCACCGCCACAGTGGCATGGAATCTTCTGTCGCGACGCATGACACTGACGATGCTGAAGCAGTGACAGGAATATATTACCCATCCCTACAAGCCAGCTGCACAGCAAGGCAAGCTTCAATCCCCAAGACTAAACGAATTGAAGCTCAGTAAATTGGATGTAACTGAATACCACCGACAATTTGCAGTGACACATTCATCACAAAAAAATTTGTAGTAAATATGCAGATGTCTTATATCTGAAATTAATTTTAAGGAGAGTTTATAGCTTTTAAGATGAACATGAAACACAAGTTTATTGCGAGTGTTACAGAAATAATTTAGATATGGCACTGAATGTCTGTATACTGTGTAACTGAACAAATATCGGTAACCACTGCAAAATTATTGCCCAGAAATAAATGGAGTTGCAACCAATACTTTACACAAAATTTCATAATGCAGACACATGACTGGTTTCTCAACAAACCTGCATGTCAAAACCAAGAAAAAAGTTGCCTTGAGGAATGTGCAGGTTAAATTTTAGCCATATGGACAGAGACATGTTTTCATTGCATTTTCAGGGCTCCTTTAACATTTCAGACTGAACCTTAATAGAATACTGTAGTAGCATTAAAAGCAAAGACATGTGCCGGGAGATGCCAGGAACATGGCGCAAACTTACGAATTTCGCCGTATGTGAAAAGGTCAGGCTGCAACGGCTCAGGGAGGCAGTGAATGGTGTCAATATCCAGCTTGATGCCGAATGGTCTGAGGGCATTCACAATGCTGCGCATCAGATTGGCCAGGATGCCCTCGCCCTCTATGTGGACGCCCACCATGTTTGGTGCTGAAACAGCATCACCAGCCACGTACCGTCTCCTACTAATAAAGACCTAAACAAATTTTTATTAATGTTTCCCAATAAAAATGTTAATGTATAAGAAAATAAATAACAGTTTTTAAATTATAATTTTAAGAATAAAAAAAAAAATAGAATTAAGTTTATGTTTTAGCGCATATGTACTCATATAAAATGAGCCTGAACGAGAGGTACAAAGGCTGTGAGGTGATTCCGTATGCAATGCAAAATGAAATAGAAAACATTATAGAACCTATGTCCTACAGTAATTCATAAAGGAGATAGGTGTCCTTGAAAATCAATATTTAAAATGTTTTTAATTCAAANAACCTATGTCCTACAGTAATTCATAAAGGAGATAGGTGTCCTTGAAAATCAATATTTAAAATGTTTTTAATTCAAAATAATAAAACCCTTTAGAGATGAAATAACAATTCCATGAATACTGTTGTCTTGATTTGAGATCTGAAATCTGCGAACAATTGTTGGATAACATCGTCCACATTCATTGAGAAAATAACAGGTGCCATGTTGTTATCCAATAAATGTATGTAACCCTTGGGTGTTTATTGCTTTTAATGATGTCATAATCATGTGTACATTAATGTACAAAAAANAATAAATGTATGTAACCCTTGGGTGTTTATTGCTTTTAATGATGTCATAATCATGTGTACATTAATGTACAAAAATTATTGCTGTGGTATAACTCTCTCAGGCGAACAGTACGTGAAAAAGACTAGTTTTGTAAGCTTGCAGTTGGTTGCCTGCCAGGTACCCTAACAAACTTTGTCTGTTTTCTTGACAACCGTTTGCCTGAGAGAGCTCTATAACCATGATTACGACTTCATTAAAAGTGATAAACACCCAACAGTTACACACATTTGTTGGATAACAACATGGCGTTGTAAATAAAGAGTTAAGATATATATCTTCATATAATATAGTAATATTACCCTTCTCTCTAAAAAAGAAAGAAAATATAATTTCTTTGTATTTTTCCAAGTGTTAAGTCTTTTCGCTCATAAAAAATATTGATATCGGGAATTAATTTTATTTTTATGGTGCACATACTGACTTCTGTCCCATGTTAATGTTTTATGCTTCCCAATACAGTGGCACATAAAGTTGGTATGTCTGTAGGATACATTTTGAATAAGAAAAATATGTTACTAATGATGGACATACTACAGTATTATTATAGAAATGGTGACCTGCAGAAGCTTGGCTTCTCGTTGCGTTCAGTATGTTGGCTTTAATTTGCAAGTGTTTAGACTTAGAGAAGAGTGCTTTTGCAATCTATTCTACTTACTAATCTGACTTACAGAGAATTAACTTCCTTAACGTTCTGGAAAATTGACTCTATTTGGAATAGAAATTCAATATCTAAAGGAAAAGGCTACTACGGAGCCTTATCTACATCGGGAAAATTTCAAGAAGCAGAAACTACGCTTAGAGATGCACACACCCTACTGTGCTCTATGCTCACGACTCAGCTCACACTTTTAGTTTAGCCACATCCGTGTCCTGAGAAGTACACTCTATCAGGAAACATTTTGCTATCGTAGGAACAGCTCACAACATGTTTATGCACCTGGTATAAAAGGTACTTATAAACAGTACTGAAAGTTGTGATGTGCTACCTACAGTAAAAACTTTATAAAAGGTGTTGTACACCGTGGAGGATCAAGAGATATGATGGAGATGAAAAACTTCTTACGACTTTTCGAACCACTGATAGACGGATGACTATTATATCAGTACAGCTGAGTGATGCATCACGCACAGATAAAAGGGCAAATCATTTGATGCGCTCTATTTTACAAATTGTGATGTCTATGTTGGCGACAGCTAAGGTATTTGGACTTAGCCAAGTAATAAACTAAGTTTTCTTCAAAGCACAGCACATGATTGAAGGAGGCAATAGCTGACGATACCGAACAAGAACTGGAAGTTTTGTAAAGCTGCCGCTACAGATAACTTTCAAAACAATTTTGAAAAAGCAATATCATCTTCAAAAACTAGATATCAAAATCTCAGTTCCCTGATTAGCAAAAATCCAAAGAAACAGGACAAATGTCATGAATCCTGAAGAACATTTTAGAATAGCAGTATTCACATTATTTTTAGAATTTTTCATATCAGAGCTGAAGTTAATGTTTTCTAATTATAAGATAGTATTATCTGGATTTTCCTCCCATTTTCCCCAGTGGGAAACAGTAACGTGCAGTTGAAAAGAAAATAACTGTATGAGTTTGTAGCCTTAGTTGAATTTTAGATAAGTGATATAGGAGGTGGTCGTGATGTGGCTGAACTGCAGTAGTGGGAAAGAAAATACATCAAGTGGTCTCGGTGCAGGCAGCAAAGACATGTAAAGTATCCAAACACTGTAACTTTTATAAATATTTCGCCATTATTTCCAGTACTTTCTGCTACACTAGAGAGGTTCATTTCCACACTGAAAGGGATCAAGACATACCTGTCGATTACAACAGGACAGTCAAGTAAAAATGATCATCTATTCAACAGACTTTGAGCACTCCTAATTAACTCATAATAGTATAACAAATTACTTATGTATCACTATCTAAAATTCCTTCTTTATCGTACTATTTTTCAGATAAGACTGAATTTTTAGTGTTGTTATTAATCATTATTCAAAGTGAGTATTGCTACTAGAGGTTCTNTATTTTTCAGATAAGACTGAATTTTTAGTGTTGTTATTAATCATTATTCAAAGTGAGTATTGCTACTAGAGGTTCTTCTGAGAATCTCGCGAAGAAAGAAAGTGAGCATGTCATTATAACTTTTATTGAAATACTTCCAAAACTTTGTTACTTCATTTTTAAAATAAGTAATGCATTTCATTGGCGTTCAAGAACTCTTTATGTCACGTGGCTAAGACTTAATGTTTTTACTGAACGGAATTAACAATTTCAATCTGATGGTAAGCTATCGACGAAAACTGCATGTTTAGTATTTAAGTCCAGGTTACAAGTGAAGTAGACCGCTAGGCTACCAAAAATATATAAAAGTACAGGAATTCAAGTACTTGCAGTCTGGTACTTGTCAAGAGGTGCACACACACAACAAAGGATGACACATTTTTCACGCGGTTGCGCGATCGCGATGTTTCGCTAGCCAGGTCAGCTTCATCAGGCGGCGAGTTGTGTCCGACAACTTTGTGTGTCTGTGCCTGTTGACAAGTACTAGACTGTGAGTACTTGAAGTCCTGTCCTCCTATATATTTCTGTTTAGTATTTAAGTATGAGTTAAGATTCCTCGCAAATTAATTGTACACTTCCCNTCCTGTCCTCCTATATATTTCTGTTTAGTATTTAAGTATGAGTTAAGATTCCTCGCAAATTAATTGTACACTTCCCAACAGTGGTGAAACAACATCTCCAACTCACGAGGGGTCACACCGTTAGGCGATCTACTGGGTTGTAGATGGGAGGAAGAGAGGGGGAATGCAGTCAAGCCTTTATGGAGCTCTTCTTAAGACAAATTTGCTTTTCTTATCAATTTCACTGCGCTTCGATCGAAACCTGCATTACATGCTGTATGAATGATAGAAAAAAGTATTTATATAGTAGAAGTAAAGATGTATATAAGTACATATTAGAAATACATTATAACAATTAATTAGAGATTGTATACAATACATATATTGGTGTATCTCTGTGAACAAAACCAGTTTGGGTGTCCATTTACTCTCATTCTGGCACCATTTACCAAATTTAGGGAAGGGCAATGTATACCCTGCCCTCCAAGTTATTACGTCACTGCTTCCCAAGTGATAAACCCCNTTTCAGCTTCATTAAACAAATATGTATATATAAGCCGCCAGATTCACAAAAAATAAGATAAATAAATATAATAATAACTATTATATATAACAATATATACTATTATATATAATATAATAATATTATTATATAACAATAATATTATTATTATGTAATAATAATTATATTATTATATACAATAATCATTATTATATTATGTATAATAATATATATTACTATATATAATAATAATTATATAATAATTAGTAATATACTATAATTATTATTTGTGAATAAATTTACAAATTGAAATGTATTTTGCGCCCTCTTTTTAAAACTTATATGTGCAGCATGGAGAATAACTGAAACAAAGTGTCATCGTACCTCCCCCCCCCCTTTTTTAGCCATGTCTTGATGGACGCCTAGCAGTACCCAGAGAACACCCCGAAACCCCGTCGGGTGAGTTTGAGAGAGGAGAGGGAGTGGGCAGTGCAAGAGGCAGCAGTAGTAGGGCGAGGATCTAGGGGAAAAGAAAAAATGTTTTGGTGTTTGATAGCAGAGAGGCCAGTGGAACCAGACAATGGCTTACACATTGTAGCATGGTGTGATATCACATACTCTTGAACCCCCACAAGATTCTCAGACCCTTAAGAAGATGAATACAAATATTGCTTTTGGGACATGTAGGGTAAACAACAAAAGAGTATTTCTGTTTCTTTGTATTAATTTTCTGAGAACAATGGTGTATGTGTTATAGTTCAATGTGTAAGGCTTCTCTTGTTTGTTATAACACTCAGGAGGACTCACAACAAAGCCACCTTCTGACTGGTGGTCTTGAAGCTTACGGTGATGAGAGACAGATGTGAGGGCCTACAAATTTTACAGTTACAGAGTATGTTGTATCTGTTTTACAAACATTTTCTCTGGAATCTATACTGTTTTAGCTCCCATGAGGAGTGTCCTCTTCTCGCAGAATTATTTTGTAGTTTTTTAGTGGCAGTTTTCATGGTGCTCACATACAGCCGTGTGGTAGTTTGTACAGAACCGGCCGACTCCAGAGTTCTGTATCCAGGTACATCTTGGCACATGTCGGTCAGTGTCTTGCGTGCAGGGCACAAAGTAAGTTACACCACATATGCACACTTTTGACTTGCTGCTTAACTCTGCATTTACATCTGCAAGAGTATTTTGTGTAATTCAGCTGTTGTGGATTTGTACCCCATGACGACCGAACTTGAAATAAAATATGGTGAAGGGAGACTGCACAATGAGTTTTTGTTTGGTAACCGAGCTAAGTACCATCAGTTATGGGCATACAAAGTAGCCCCAACAGCACTGCGTAGGCAAGCGTAGTTGCCACGCGGTCAGATCACGGTCGTACGTGTCTATTTCCACGGCCAAATGAATGTGAACACCTGAGAGCTCATATTTCGCATTGTGTTAGCTGGCATGAGCTAACTGGCGCCCAGGCATTTCAATTGTTTTCACCTTGAAGTGTGTTGCAGACATGTTGCTGGTTGGATCCCTGTCATTCTGACTGAAAAAAGCACCTCGATCTACTGAGGTGTGTTAGCGACATCATCACATGCCTGATTATTTCCTCAGCAGGGTGACAACTTAACATAAAGGTCAGGCATTTCCTGCATGGTAGTTAGACGGAGCGAGCAAGAAACAAACATTTTTCCTGCTTTCTCCTTTACTAACCTTTACGTCTGCCTTATTCTTATTCTATCCATCCATATTTCTATTTCTGTGAGTTCCTTAAAGTTTGTGCCCATGCTTACTAATGTCACGAAACAGACGTAAGAAAAATTTCTGGCACAGCTAAGTCAATGAACCAACTCTAAGTTGGATAGTAAAAAAATATTTATATGAAAAGTATTTCTACAAGCCTCCAAAAATTACAGTTATCATGATTTCTGGTGAACTAAAACCATCCCACTTAAATCAGACAATGCATTTTTGCTTCCCGAAGTCAGTGTCACATGAAATTTATCAACTCAACTTCTTATAACCTCACCTTTTCAAGTAATATAAAAAAAATTGTACTGTATACGTTTTACTAGCAGTTAAAAGCAAACATTTTTTTTAAGCATTTCCACATCAACAATAATGTATTGAAATTGCAGTGGCATATGTTAGATTCTATTTACTGACCTTTTATTGTTGACTTGAATCTGCCATGCTTCTGGATGATCATCATGAGCCAGTACAAGCTGTAGTCGATGACCAGGTAAGTGAGAATTTTAAAAGATGACACACCGATGATGACCAGCTGCTTTGCTAGCCTAAGTTTCTCGGAATGCACCAGGCGAATTGACCTTAACTGTAATGGTGTAATGTAGTTTAGTACAAATACCCAATATAAGTTACATAAAAATGCATAACACGGTATAGGTCAATGACAATGCTGCACTAGTTACAGTGGCTAAGATGAGTGTAATTTGTTGAGCATCAGTGAAACTGGTTCAAAGCCAATTTATTTTCAGGGATGTTTGTGAACTTTTACATATCAATGTTTTGCAGTGGGCTTCATCCCATTTCCACATGACTTTCCATCCAGGTGTTACAGCTAAGAGGCCCTTATCCGTTAACCACAGTTCTGTGGGGTGGTGGGCAGAGGGAGCCACCCTCTCCCAACGCACCGAATACAAAAGAAATACAAATGCAAGAACACAAGAGCCGCCCCCCCCCAAACAACCCCTTCACCACACTTCACCACTGATGACGTCTTGCAGCTGTGCGAGTTCCCACCAGTAGTTGAAACCTGGAAGGTTCTGGATTGCTAGCTACAATAATAACCCACAGGTGTCCTGTAGACTGTGCCCCATTTATTGAGTTACCTTGTAAGGCTACCTTAGCCTCCAGCTTACAATATCAGATGTCATGCACAGCTGGGCAGAAGGCCACACTGCCTATCGAGGCAGGCGGTCAAGACAAGTGCAATGCAGCCATTGAGCAGCTGATCACCTACTACAGGCTAAGACCGTCTCCCAACAAGCTGTCTATATTCAATCCCAAATTTTTGTTTCCAGACCAACTGTTTAAGATGATTACTCACAGGAACAGAGAGTGCGTAAATAAATGCATAGCTACTAAGCTGACTGCTTCAAGTTGCTAGCATATTAATATCGTTGTTGCTTGTACCTTTGATTGCTTCTGTAAACATTCCGTCCAGCAAAAGCACCCTGATAACTTCACAACAGTTTCAGTATATCCTCACCATGATGTACTGGCCGCGCTCTGAACGAGTTAAAGGGAGCAACGTCTCCATGTCCTTGGCTGCTCGTCGCACATCCAACTCGATAAACTCTTGTGTTATGTAAATGTTGTCGAAATACTCAGCGNCATGTCCTTGGCTGCTCGTCGCACATCCAACTCGATAAACTCTTGTGTTATGTAAATGTTGTCGAAATACTCAGCCATGAGAAACTTGCGTTTGTAGCACCATATCCTGAAACGACAGGTTCAAACTTTATATTTATGTTACGAAATATGAGTACCTATTCCAAATTTGAAGATACATAAAAATAGCTATTCTTACAAAGCCTGTCAGATTACATGAATTGCTCAGGCTTCTACGAGATACCCAAAAATAATAATTGTAGGTCTGCAGATTAAAATAACATGTAATTTGGACTCTGTTTAAAAAAGATTTAAAACAATTATTGATTTTTTTTCTTATTATGTATATTTTATTATCTGTACAATAAATTTTGTAAAAAAATATGCTGTTTTTTATTTATTTAAAACACAGCTTTATATAAAAAAAAATTTTAAACAAAAATAATTACATTTAAAAATAAATTTAAAAAATTAACTATGACAATTTTCATAACCTTGTCACCGTTCGGTACAGGTTGGTAACACTCTTGTCGATACTAAATTATCTCTGGTGGTTGAAACATGAGTTATCAGTGTGCTCTAGTGGGCGATACTAAAAATAAATTGACAGTATGGCACGGCGTGGAAGGGGTCGAGCAAAAATGAGTAATTGGCCGACAGCCCCACTTATATGTTAAAAACATAAACAAATATGGTTGCCAACTAGTGGCTAAATCACCAGCATAACTGGTGGCAAAATTTATTATTAATACTTTAGTGCCACCTAGGTGTTGAAAATGAAAACATATGAGAAACAAAAAAAAAACCAAGATGCCTGCATATGATGGAATGAGTATGCATGAGGGGGGTGGAGGCCTGCCGACTAATTCACCAATGAGAAACATTGGTGGGGGTGGAGGCCTGCTGACTTAACAGCCAACAGCAATTGGCGGGGGTCAGTCGTCTGCTGGATGTGGTGCTGGGGAAACCTCAAGAAATGTAAGTATTTTTTCATAAATTTTTTATAGTAATTTTTAAATTATTATAATTTATTTAAATTACATATAAATTATATAATATATTTCAAATTATAAAAATAGTATCAAAATTTTTATTTTTTTATTTTTTGGGCACAAGGTCAAGGTCACCTGGATCCAAGATGGCTTCCTACCAAGCAGATTGACAGAGCATGAATGGCTCCGTGGCTCCGGTCCCCATCCCCTTGTCCCAGAATGCAGATAATCATTCTACTGACACTAACCCCCATATTGCCGGGTCAGGTGGCAGTTTCTCATCATGTCCCATCACATACTGCTCACTGTAGCCTTGTTCTGGGTCTTGACTACACTTCTTGTTTCTACCCCCTTGGCCACTNGTCCCATCACATACTGCTCACTGTAGCCTTGTTCTGGGTCTTGACTACACTTCTTGTTTCTACCCCCTTGGCCACTCGCCCTCATTTTATATTGTTATTGTTTCTTATTTCTAGGTAGGGTTACGGCTGCAAGACTTTTACAGCTTGGCACAATCATACCATGCCAGTCAAACCCTATTTCATTGTTCGTTCTCGTGAAGTGGTTAGCCAAGTCATAGTGGGATGTTTTATGAATCGCTATAAAAATTTACTATCCATGGCTAGTGATGACAGCAGGAACAATATTTGACTGAGTATATTTACCAAACAGAAAAAATGAACACATTTAAGAACACAACTGCGTTGCCTGCGTATAAAATGTTTACGACACCAGTCTGACTGTATCTGCAATTAGCAATGGGAATCTCTGGACTGCATACCTGATGAGCATGTTAAAAAACATGGAGCTGAATAGCATGCCAATCAAGCCAAAGATGATCAGAAACACCGTCACACGCTCCTCGATTTCATCTATGATCTCTGCTGCTATCTCCTGGTAGGTCTTGCTCTGTGTTGTCTCCATCTCGTACTCTCGACTGATATCTATTCTTACGTAGAACAGGGTCTTCACCTGATCTGCAAACTCTTTGAGCTCTGGAACAAAATAATGNGACTGATATCTATTCTTACGTAGAACAGGGTCTTCACCTGATCTGCAAACTCTTTGAGCTCTGGAACAAAATAATGCACTGCAGTTTCAGAACACAGCATGCTCCCTGTGGCCAGTGCTTGAAACAAATTGACGATGAAACCCAAAATGATCTCTCCATCTTGATTATGTGTACACGAGATTGAAATTCATTAAAATTTTATCAAATCAAATAATATAAATGATTAAAATTTTTTAATACTGTCTGAAGATGNGACTGATATCTATTCTTACGTAGAACAGGGTCTTCACCTGATCTGCAAACTCTTTGAGCTCTGGAACAAAATAATACACTGCAGTTTCAGAACACAGCATGCTCCCTGTGGCCAGTGCTTGAAAAAAATTGACGATGAAACCCAAAATGATCTCTCCATCTTGATTATGTGTACAAGAGATTGAAATTCATTAAAATTTTATCAAATCAAATAATATAAATGATTAAAATTTTTAAATACTGTCTGAAGATGNGAGATTGAAATTCATTAAAATTTTATCAAATCAAATAATATAAATGATTAAAATTTTTAAATACTGTCTGAAGATGTGCTGAAAACTTAAAAAACTATCCACATAACGAAAAATATTGTTTGAGTGAATTTTAAAATGTACTATACTACAATTATTTCACCTCAAGTTTTTTTATTTGCGTGGTGAAACAGCTTTGGTTTATAAACAACAGTAATAAGAGTGAGTTCCACACTTAATATTATCATTTTCATGAGTTAAAAGTCGGTAAGAATTAAACTTGTTCTAATTACCAACAGTTATGAAGAAATATTAAGATGTGCTACCTAGTTTTTTTAATACACAGGTTTCTGACTCCTTCAAGTGTGATACNCAGTTATGAAGAAATATTAAGATGTGCTACCTAGTTTTTTTAATACACAGGTTTCTGACTCCTTCAAGTGTGATACATATTTACTGTGATTCTGCACTTCCACAGAGTGTGCCTCGTGCCTGTACGTCAGCTACTGTTGTGTAATAGGATGACGCGCAGCCTGGGTCGGCATGGATGCCAAGCCTCTTCCCCCCCTCAGAGCCTGAGAGCTGTTGCTCCAAGGGGCACTTTAATGGCTGGGGCCCCTCCCTGGAATCTCAATAACCCATTTGTCTGCTCATGGAAGTGCAAAGACTAAAGCGAGGCAAGTAGAAGCGCGGGTAGGAGTGAATACGGTTGCTTAGCGGATAACAGATGCCCAGGGAACACGACTCGATGCTTAGCTTCGGCAGGGTAGGTGGCGAGGGCGATACTGGCCTTGTAATGTTTAAGCACCCGGAACACTGCTGAGCTAAGCTGCAGGTCCTGGACTGTGTGTGTNGGGCGATACTGGCCTTGTAATGTTTAAGCACCCGGAACACTGCTGAGCTAAGCTGCAGGTCCTGGACTGTGTGTGTCAGGAGGTGAATGCTGAGGTGTTTGCAGTCTGTAGAGAAGCAGCTTCCTCACGCATGCGAGTATAGACTTTCTGATGGCTTTGGCCTTCTTTGCTCTGTGGTGAGGAACGTGACAAGTTAAATGCTCAGGCTTGAGCAAGATCTAGCACAATGACTGGTATACCGACACATGCACAAAGCCCAAATAGAGGCTTGTATAATAGCAAGTACAGCAGACCACATACTGTAACATTTGCGTTAGGAAAATATTTTAAATATAATATATGTAAGTTTTGTACTGTCTACATCACCACTGTTTTGTTGCTGAATTACAAATGCTCAAACATCGTATATGAAACATGAAAATACAAATTATTTCATAATAACAGAGCTCTGTACGATTTATTTGAAAAGTTTTTTTACCTCAACCTGATTCTTTCCACAATTTTCATTTGCATAAATTTTTCTTGATTTCCATGTTTGGTGGTTGTGGTAAACCAGGTATGGCATTTCAAGACAGCGAAGCTTACAAAAATGAACGCAGCATAAAATTTTGAAATGTGCTCTTATACCATTTATGATAAAACTGAAATTTAAAAATTAACCTTCTGATACTGTTTGAAATATTTTCCTTCAAACAATAACCAGCTATGATAAATGTTTGTGACTAGTCATAAGGATTAGTTTAAATGTTCTCATTAAAGTAATCCATATTTATTTTTAAAATTCTTTATAATGTATTATAAAATGTATTCTTTATACTGTATTGTAGGAAAATATTAATTGTAATAGATTTACTTATTTTATATATATTTCTTTGTTATCACCTCACATAAATATTGCAAACTATGATAATTTCTATATCCCATAACTCTGATGCAAATTAATTAGTTNTTGTTATCACCTCACATAAATATTGCAAACTATGATAATTTCTATATCCCATAACTCTGATGCAAATTAATTAGTTCATAGGCCAAGAACATGCAAGAAAACCTGGATGTGTTTTCACTGATAGGCCCTATTTTTATTTTGAGCCTTACCAACTTTTTGTCATGTTGCAATTATTGTATAAAACAACACCAGATGTCAAAAGTTTAAAATTTACATCATATGGCAAAATACTAACTAATATTCAGTTTTTTCTGTGAAACATATCTGGTATGAACAAATTATTATTGTTGCTTTGACAGTCTTTTAAATTTGAAATCATAATAAATCCATAATTTTTTTTAAAGCTACCAAAAATGAACTTTTTGAATAAGCATTAATTTATGTAACATTGTATGTGCAACATTCTCCTGCAAAGAACGGTTTTGTTAAAACTCAAGTATTGCTTCAAACAGATTGAATAATACTATACCATTTTGTTGCAATGTAGGTATATTGGTGTCTCTTTATTTATTTATACTATTAAAAAATAAAATATTAAAGGAACAATAAACTTTACTTCTTCCATTGCTTTGCTACACTGAACGTTGCTTTTACAATGAGCAGTTTAGAAGTTGATATGTTCCAATTTCTGTTATTGTTTTCTGCATTTCAGATTTCTTAATATTTTATGTCTTGATCTTAGGAATTATTGTGCATTTTTTTCTTAATTGATGGATCAACTTTTATTTATTNAAGACAGCGAAGCTTACAAAAATGAACGCAGCATAAAATTTTGAAATGTGCTCTTATACCATTTATGATAAAACTAAAATTTTAAAAATTAACCTTCTGATACTGTTTGAAATATTTTCCTTCAAACAATAACCAGCTATGATAAATGTTTGTGACTTGTCATAAGGATTAGTTTAAATGTTCTCATTAAAATAATCCATATTTATTTTTAAAATTCTTTATAATGTAATATAATATGTATTCTTTATAATGTATTGTAGGATAATATTAGTTGTAATACGTTTACTTATTTTATATATATTTCCTTGTTATCACCTCACATAAATATTGCAAACTATGATAATTTCTATATCCCATAACTCTGATGCAAATTAATTAGTTCATAGGCCAAGAACATGCAAGAAAACCTGGATGTGTTTTCACTGATAAGCCCTATTTTTATTTTGGGCCTTACCAACTTTTTGTCATGTTGCAATTATTGTATAAAACAACACCAGATGTCAAAAGTTTAAAATTTACATCATATGGCAAAATACTAATATTCAGTTTTTTCTGTGAAACATATCTGGTATGAACAAATTATTATTGTTGCTTTGACAGTCTTTTAAATTTGAAATCATAATAAATCCATAATTTTTTTTAAAGCTACCAAAAATGAACTTTTTGAATAAGCATTAATTTATGTAACATTGTATGTGCAACATTCTCCTGCAAAGAACGGTTTTGTTAAAACTCAAGTATTGCTTCAAACAGATTGAATAATACTATACCATTTTGTTGCAATGTATGTATATTGGTGTCTCTTTATTTATTTATACTATTAAAAAATAAAATATTAAAGCAACAATAAACTTTACTTCTTCCATTGCTTTGCTACACTGAATGTTGCTTTTACAATAAGCAATTTAGAAGTTGATATGTTCCAATTTCTGTTATTGTTTTCTGCATTTCAGATATCTTAATATTTTATGTCTTGATCTTAGGAATTATTGTGCATTTTTTTCTTAATTGATGGATCAACTTTTATTTATTNTCTTAATATTTTATGTCTTGATCTTAGGAATTATTGTGCATTTTTTTCTTAATTGATGGATCAACTTTTATTTATTTATTTTGTTCCACAATGATTATTACCTGTTTCATATTATTTCATTTTTTTTATTTCTAAGTTTATGGAATATCTTTTACCAAAAGCTTCTTCCAATTACTTTGTGAATAATTAAAAGTTGTATACGCCTGCAGTTATTTTGCGTGTTTGAGGCCTCGAATTGTGTGGGCTCTAAGGCCAACTTTTGCTCACTCATAACTTGCCTCATCGCCTCTACATGCCAGGTGCTCAACTTGTATGCAGTCTTTCCATTGGTAACTTGCCTGCATGTGACTCTACGTGGCTTATAAAGATAAAAGTATGATGCATGTCTAAAGATGAGTTTCTGTCTAGAAAATTTAATAACAGCTAAATACCCGTTTTAGCCATTTTCACATCCAAAAAAATTATCCTTGGGAGTTTAAACGAGAACTTGAAACTTGTCTTTGGACACTAAATGTTTCTTAAATGCACCAAGACAAAATATACAACTGTTTTCGAATCACATGTTTTATAACAAACTTCTGCAACATAACTCATGTGCCAACCAGGCCGAGTCCTTTGTGTTTGTCATACTCACACATATTTTTGTTTACACTTGATCAAATATTAGTGAACATGTTAGGGTCGCNAGTCCTTTGTGTTTGTCATACTCACACATATTTTTGTTTACACTTGATCAAATATTAGTGAACATGTTAGGGTCGTGCAAATATTCAATATACAATGATAACGAAAAATCAGAGCTTACATTTTTCATTTCGGTAAGAAAAGTGGTTGCTGAAAGTCTACGAAATGAAAATGTTCAACCACAATGAATATTTGAGTACTTATCAAATGTTAGTTCAGTTCATTAACAATGAAAATTTGCATGTATACATTTGTCCATTATAATACTACTAAAATTACTACACAATATTGTTTTGAAATGTTGGCAGAATAAATCAACTCCTCAAAGATATTACTGCAACATATATTTATTCCCTGTACAGTTTGCACAATTAACTTCCTTTTTGTATGATCTTAAAGAAAACATTTTAGGAGTATTGTTGTACAATAAAACCATTGATGGTACTATGCAACTTAGAGTAATTTTTTAAATTGAATTTAAATGATTGTATGTGTGTGAGAATACAAAGTGAAATCCTTGATAAAATGTTATACAGTTAAACACTTATTAAATTATTTTTCAATNGTTAGAGTAATTTTTTAAATTGAATTTAAATGATTATACGGTAGTATGTGTGTGAGAATACAAAGTGAAATCCTTGATAAAATGTTATACAGTTAAACACTTATTAAATTATTTTTCAATTTTGTTTCAGTTTGACGAATTTGAAGCACATATTTTTCATTTTTGATTTGTGAATGATAAAGTCACATCACACAACCTTAGAACACGTACTTTACACAATTGTGCATCACCGTCACCTTTGACCAGCATTTGTAGTAGTTTATTTGATGTCAGGTAAATCATCGTTCATATAACCAGTTCTTGAGCTCCTGCAATGCAACTTTGACTAGTTCTGTAAACAATGCAGTGTCTGCTTGTTTGCTGCCTAATGTTGTTACGAGACATTAACGTGCTCAGCTAATTTTATAATTTTTGTGAATTAGTTTAAATGTGCTTGATACCCCACGCCAAATATAGCACATTGGTTAGTCTTTCAGATGTCGTCTACAGAAAAAGGCCAAAAATAATTCTTTGAATTTTCAAAGAGATTTTAAAGTTTTTTTTTTATGAATGTTCAATTTTAGAAAGGCTGGATGTGATCTGCAAATGTTAGAAAATTTGCTTCGTCACATGTTTGTAAACATGTTACAATATATTTATTAATTTTCTTTTAACTGTCAGTATCGATAATTAAGTTTTTGCAAACTTTCACAAGCATGTGATAATATGCAAAAGGCAAAATTTGGGAGCTCCGATACTTATGGCTTACTTTACGATAAAGAGATTAGTTTACCCAGTGGATTATAAAAAGTCACACACAATCCAATGAGTTTCAGAGACATTAATTAATATGAATATATAGTGAATTTTAGAAACTAGGTATATTACACTCGGCTATAGGAGTTGTGACCAACTGAAGTAAATCCCAATCAGATAATTTCCATTAATTAAATGTATCTCTTACAACAAAGCAACATTGTAATTTACATTAATTAGATATTTGCACATAACATACAGTAAAATCTCAGTATGAAGTTCTTCACTTAAACGTACTTTTCTCTTTAAAATACATCTTTCAAATTGCCCTGCAGATGTAATATCATTAAATAAATACATGTTCCGAACAAAGTAATTTTTTAGGATTTAAGTCTGCAGTGTATTTTGTATTGAGATTCTACTGTATACAGTGCATAGAGGTTAATCAAGTGCATTAAGCAATTGAGATTATTTTTAAAGTTTACATTATAGTGATTATTGTCTATGACATTTTATACACTGACTCTCTACAATGCTAACATTTTGCCAGGTAAAAAAAGCATTTGCCTGAATGTAAGTCAGTTTTATTTTCATAAAAAAAATCGGTTCTTTAAAGAAATAAGTGGACTAATATAAGTTTGAAAATTGTTATTTTGGGAGTGACAAATCTGATAAGTGGTCAGTTCTGATGAAGCAAAATCAGCTGATAAAGACTCAGAGGGATGTGTTATTGTTAAATATGTGAATAATTGCTTGTTTATAGTGTTGGACAACATAACTGCGATGATTCTGTAACTGGCCGTTCGGCCTACAGTCTTTAGTTACTTGCTTGGTCTGTGTGTTTGGAATGTTTCGAGCAGAAATACATTTTTTACTTGCATGCTTATATAGTGCTCGAATAATTATTAATCTGGTGTTCTAACAAAGGTAATGGGCCCAGGTACTAGTGGAAATGCATTTATCGGTGTGATCGGGTGTAGTTTTGTTGTCTGTTGGGCAATCGCAAGTATAAATGTTGATAAAAATGTAACGGGGTTAGAGGATGGACAACACAATGACCTTGTCATTTCTCTCGTCCATTGAAAAGCTGAAACGTCGTGAAAACTACACCACCTGGAAGTTTCCAGTGCGCACCTTGTTAAAATTAAACGATGAATGGGACGTTGTTACAGGTGATACGAAGACAGAAGATGCCCCGGAAAAGGATAGAAAAGCACTGTCTAAAATTTTGTTGCTAGTGGAAGCCAACCTGATCCACCATATTGAAAAATGTGAGACTGCAAAATCAACGTGGGACACGATCCAAACATTATTTGAAGACTTAGGACTTACATGAAAAGTCGGGTTACTAAGACAGCTGATTTTGACTCGGTTAGATGGTTGCAAAAATGTTGAGGAATATGTAGATAAAATTATTTCCACTGCACAGCTTTATGTGAAATATACTTTTAAGTAACAGAAGAATGGATTGGCACTTTACTTTTGGCCGAGCTTTCAGGCGAATATAGGCTGATGATAATGGGATTGGAGGCATCGGGAATAAAAATTACAGCTTATGCAATCAAGGTAAAATTGTTACAAGATGTACAAATTAAACCTAGTCGCAAATCTTCAGATGAGGACACAGCGCCGTACGGTGGCAAGTATGGTAATTACAGAGGTAAACAAAACATAACCAAGAAACGCCAAAGGTGTTATAACTGTAATCAACCCGGACACTTTGCTTCAAATTGTGTTGTCAGTGTCTGATAAAGGTGGAAGGGGGCAATTCAGTGGTAACAAAAATGGTAGCCAGGGCACTAATGCTTTCCTGGCATGCGTATCTTCAGACAAACATCTCGATGGTGTGTCTGACTGGTACCTTGCACTCGCGCATCTGTACATCTCACAAATAAAGAATTAATTGGTTCTGGAACAGTGTCTGAAACTAATGTCAGGATAGTCACTGCAAATAATCAAGCCCTTGCAACTCAATCAATAGGAAATGTGAATATTGGGTTATCAGTTAGCGGTGTAGTGGATAGTGTAACAGCATTTGATGTGCAATATGTGCCTGAATTAGCAGTGGACCTTCTGTCAGTAAGTAAAATTGCAAGTAAAGGTAATACTATTATTTTCGATGAAAAGGGGGGAAGAATTTTCAATACTGATGGAAAACTCGTAGCTTTAGCAACTCAGCAAAATGGTGTTTACAAATTGGACACCGTGAAACTGGACATACAACCAGCGTACAGTATTGCTGTTGCTGAAGACTTGTGGTATCGCAGGTTAGGTCATCTAGACAGAAGAGACATGAACTTGCTGAAGAACGGTGACTGGTGCAGAGTCTTTGCAGGTGAGTAGTGAGCCTTGTGAAGTGTGTCCTAAGAGGGAAACATTGCAATTCAAGTCAAGTAACTATAGATCACAATCGCCCTTGGACTTAGTACACTCCGAATTATGTACACCAATGGAAACCACATCCGTTGGAGGTAGTAAGTACTTCCTTGTTCTTGTCGAAGACTTCTCACATTACACATTTGTGTATTTTCTGCAGACCAAAGATGAAGTGTGCGAGACGTTCAAAGACTTCTGTAAATTTGTTGAGAACCAACCTGGCAAGAAAATCAAAGCTTTGCGTTCTAACAAAGGTACGGAGTACGTGAACAAACCATAAACAATATTGTTGTGTTCAAAGGGAATAAAACACCAACGTAAAGTTTGTTCTTCACCTGCACAAAATGAACTCAGCAAGCGTGCCAACAGAAATATTGGTGAAAAGGCAAGATATATGCTTCAAGATGCGAACTTGCCCAAGTCATACTGGGCAGAAACAGCCTCAACAGCAGTATACCTGAACAACAGCAGTATACCTGAACAACAGCAGTAGTATACCTGAACAACAGGAGCCCAACAAAAGCAATTGAATGGAAAACTCCATACAAAGTTTGGCATTCCAGAAAACCCAACTTGAAACACTTAAGGATCTTTGGATGTGAGGTGATGGCACATATCCCAAAGGAGAAACAAAGGAAATGGGACGCTCAATCAGAGAAGCTATTGTTCATAGACTACTGTGAAGACATCAAGGGGTACTGTCTGATCAACCCTGATACACAGAAAATTACAGTTAGCAGAGATGTAGTTTTCCTGGAAAACAAGTTTATTCCTGACAGCCAGGATCCCCAAGAAGTAGTGCGTGAACATCCACCAGTATCGCTTCTACTAAGAGAAGATGCAGTTGAAATTCAAAGAGAAAGAAGTGTCCGTCCAGGTAATTTAAAGCATGACTTCTTAGTCTCTTCCAACAGTGAAGACACCCGTGAAAAATTGAGTGTTTCTCTAGACAGTGCTGAAGGGGAGGATTTACATGGGTACCCTGAAAGTGACTAAAATCAATCTGACAAAGGTACAAGTGGAGAGGCGGTCTTATCAGAATTTATGCAAATAAGAAAATCTACTCGCAAACCAAAGCCTGAAGAAGATCCAGAGTTTATATAATATTTTGTTGGAGAAAATAATGACCCACTTACCCCAGGGGAAGCACTCAGTTGACTGCATTCCTCCAAGTGGAAAGATGCTATGAATGAAGAAATGCTGTCTTTCATCGACAATCAAGTATATGAATGGGCTGAGCTGCCAAATGATCAAGATGCACTTAAGACCAAGAGGGTGTAAAAGATAACAGGGTACCCCAAGTTTCAAATCTCAACTGGTTGTTAAAGGATGTACACAGAGGCCAGGGATAGACTATGTAGAGACATTTTCCCAGGTTGTAAAGCATTCATCATTAATATTTCTGTTTTCACTGGCTGTCAAGGAGAATTTAAAAATTACTCATATGGATGTGAAAACAGCCTACCTTCACGGTAGTTTGGATGAAGAAATTTATGTGCAGCCCCGTGATGAGTTAGTCGGTAAACCACCAGGCAAAGTGTGGCGTCTGAAGAAAGCTATGTATGGCTTGAAGCAAGGTGGAAGATGCTGGAACCATTGTATTCACCAAACACTCACAGGCGTGGGTCTTCGGCAGTCCAACGCAGATCCATGCATTTACTTCAAACATACACGGCGGGGTATGATCACTGTGGCAATCTATGTTGGCGACTTTCTTTTTTTGAGCAATGAATCATTCTCAAAAGACTTGTCCAAAGGAAAATGGAGTCACAGCTCCACATTAAGGATTTGGGTGAAGTGAGATCTTACCTAGGCACGAGGATCACAAGAGACGACAAAAACGGAAAACTTTTTGTTGATCACAAACATTTCATTGAGGAAATGTTAATGAAGTTTGGGATGTCGGAAAGCAAACCTGTATGGACACCTATGGAAGCTAGGTTTAATTTGCAGGATGAAATTGATGCAGCTCAGTGTAGAGAACCGCTGCCATACAAACAAGCGATGGGCAGTTTATTGTACGTTTCTCAGATTTCCAGGCCTGAAATTTCTTTTGCAGTGAACTGTCTCAGTCAGTATAACAGTTGTCCCAAAAGGGTTCACTGGGTTAAGAATCTTCAGGTACTTGAAGGGAACCATTGATTTTAAACTAGAATTTGACGAGGCTCGTAACCCCAAACTGCTCAATTATAGTGAAGCTGACTGGGGCAATGAAATAAATGACAGACATTCAGTCACAGGTTGTGGTATTAAGTTTATGGGTGGCTTGATATCGTGGTTTAGTAAAAAACAAAGGACAGTGGCTTTGAGCACTGTTGAGGCTGAATATATGGCATTGAGTTTCACTGCCCAAGAAATTTTGTGGCTAAGAACTTTATTTACTGTTATCTATTTTGAAAACAAGGGAACGATACATTTAGTGAGAAATGATGTAACCAGCCAACAATCAAAACACATCAATATCAGGCATCATTTTATAAGAGAAAAGAGCCGCGATAAAATCATTACAGTTGGTTGTTTACCTTCTGTTGAAATGATGTAAGACGGGCTGACCAAACCCTTTTTAAAAGGAAAACATAACATTTTTGTTACAATGTTAGGGCTCAGAGAGTACTAAAAAGATACTGCTTTGTGTTTTTTTTACGTAACCTCTTTCCATTTGAAATTTGGGTAGTCATGTGTAATCCGAAGAGAGCCAGGAAGTGTTGTTTCGTGTTACACTTACTGTTATGTACGAAAGTCTTGTGCTTGTGTTATGTTTATCATAAAAAAAAGAAAACAGTAATTCAAGTGGAGGTGTTAAATATGTGAATTGTTTGTTTATAGTGTTGTACAACATGACTGCGATGTTTCTGTAACTGGCCGTTCGGCCTACAGTCTTTTGTTACTTGCTTGGCCTGTGTGTTTGAAATGTTTTGAGCAGAAATACATTTTTTTACTTTCATTCTTATAAAGTGCCCCAATCATTATTAATCTGGTGTTCTAACAGTTAGAGTACAACAAAATGCCATGGATATCACTGATATCCAAAATAATTTTTGTGACTGTGTTAAATTTTAGGCATCTCTTCATGTTCTGGTAACGCATCATAAGTACCCCTTTCTTGTGACAATCTATATGTTGCAAAAGCAACTGTTTTATTTATTAAAAACCCATTTTACCGTAAATTAGTTTTGTGTAATAATTAGAAATTTTAACAAGTTATTAGTTTGATTTTGTGGGAGACACAAAAATTTGAAAGTGAACTTACATTTGCAGATGACTTATATTTGGGTAAAAAAGTACGTCTAGGTTTTGCAACAGCTCTGGAAAATGGCAGGGATATGGATGACCAGATTACTGCACCAGTTCTAAAATCTCATAGCTTGGGGCCACTGTTGAGGCTGAATGTAAAACCCTTGAGGAGGATTATGGTGGTTATAGACTTCTTAGTAATTAATATTTTGTGTATAATGATCAAATTCCTTATGTTGCTATGAATGGTGCTGTAGATCGCAACTTCTAAACTGTTGAAACATGTCAACATTGTAGGGAAGGCCAACTGGATTTTACTCAAACCAATAAATTAACACAATACATAGTGGTCGGAATATTAGTTGCAATGAGTTGTTTCAACAAAGCACTTCCTTCCTAGGTAGATATAAGTTTTCATGTGGTACTGCAAATGACTATAGTAACTTGTGAATGAGTACACTGAGCCTACTTGTCCCTATGACTCCAATGTTGGTCTTGATGAAGTCAAGTATGAGACACAGCAGGTCGAGGAAATACACAGTGACGCACAGCACATCTGCCAGGTAAGCAATGGAGCACAGCCAGTTGAACATTGGTCCCAGCTTGGCCTGACAGTCAATCACTGCATCCCCAAACACTCGTGTGCAGCGCTGGAAAGGGGTGCCGACCTCCGTGTTGCATATGTTCACCACCGACTTTAGCCAGTGATACATGTTCTTGATCAGTGCACCTGCAAATAATTGAGCTTATGTCAACATAGGTGGTATTACTGATGCCATGAGTAGGCACTTTCACATAGTGCCCTTCGCATGTCACTTTAAGGGCCCCATCTACATGGTGCTTGAACTGTGTTGCAGTGTTTGAAATCCAAGTTTTTTTTTTACAAAACCACTAAATGTGTTTTTATTATACCAATATACAAGAATAAAACACTTCAGAGTATGATGAATCATAGTCTCAATACGTCTTGTACATTAGAAACGCTATTTCTAAACCCTCCAACGTAGCTAAGAATTGCTTCCTCATACTGTTGTTATGTTAAAATATGCTCATCAGAAACATACAAAACTACTGCAGGGGCCTGCACTGAACTTTGTTTCAGACTTCCCAGCAATACTATTATAAGGTCAATGCTTAATGTCCCGTAGTTACGGCAGGATGACGGAGGCACTGCGCGTCAGTTCAGTGCCTCGAGTGTAGGACTGATGCGGCACTAGGTGTACATGTCAGAGTCACGCTTATTGCTAGCTTGCTCCTAAGCTTCAAACACGCTACATAGCTCCAGGTAAGCAGCACCTTCAAATCAAAGATAGACAGAGTCTTATTAAATATAATACCTTATTCTTTACACTCTGCCAGCTTGCGTGCTTCATCTAACAAAAGTGTAATATGTACCTGTATGACTATTCTGCCCCCTTGTGATTTATTATAATACCAATTTTATGTGCAGTCATCGTTTAAGAATGTCTTCTTGTGGAAGTATGTTTAGGCAACACGAGCAACAAGGTCAAACATACATATGTGACACAGCTATACATTACCTAACAATACTATCTAAATAAAGTGCAACTGTAAATGGAAACAAATTGTAGTCGATTTTAATATTTTGAGTTCATTTTGTTAAAAATGTGAAACGTATATGAAAAGTTTATGTAAACCCCCAAATTTTCAAACTAGGCCTAATACATGGACAAATTAAATTGGCTTTCTAGCACTGAACATTTCTTCACTGTTAAAGATTTTAAGAACTCAAGAACACATTTCAATTTCACAACTGATTCAACCAGGAAATACTGAGGTGAATGATGAACCTTGTCACAACTTACACTATTATTACACAGTGTTCCTGCATAAACATCTGTAGAGCTGACAAATAATTTATAAAATATCTCATTCTATAAAATTATTATTATTTGGTTCCATTTCTCTGTATGCAAAAAATTAATTTTTGATTACTTTGGTTACATATAATGGGCACTTAGGAAAATAACTATACACTCTTGACCACATAAGACTACTAACAAAGCAGGTGAAAGGAGCCAGTTCTACCAACTGAGTTATTTGCAAGTGTACCAATTCAGAGAAATCAATATTTTTCATAATAAAACTACACAAATGTTATGAACAGATTAAGTACCTGTCAGTAAAAATAAGCTCATCTGCACAAGGATGCCTTTCACATTGCTATACATCCATGACATACAAGCACAACCTGGTGACATGCGCAACCTCATTATTGGCCCAGAACAGTANTCACATTGCTATACATCCATGACATACAAGCACAACCTGGTGACATGCGCAACCTCATTATTGGCCCAGAACAGTATCCATGTTGGTTTGTTCCATGGCCTGGAGACTATCTTCTCGACGATGGGACACACTAGAAATGTCAGATGGTCTTTAGTAGCAACATATATATATATATATATATATAAGAAAGTTGGAGAAAAAAGGAGGCGGGGGGAGAAGAAAGGCGGAAACTATACGTCTTCACAAGAAAAGTAATGGGCAGGATTAGGGTCTTGGTGAAACACAAATGTGGCATACAAGGTGAGAACATCAAGACTAGAATGACAAAAGACATATCAATGGCAGTGATGGAAAAAAAAGAGACCAATGGGTAATGTAATAACAAGATGGGAGCGAAACAAGGAAGAAAGATTGGTTGCCGTAAATGTCAGGAAACATAACGTTAGTTAGCAAGGATTACACACTTTGCAGACTGTTCCATAAGGGCATAAACATTAGAAATATTTTAGTACTAGACATTTCAACAGATTAGTAGAAATTTGAAGTTTGCTATAATCTCAAAGGATTTAACATTAATAATTGTTAGAAGAAAAGTTAAAAATTTATATCAAGTAAACTAGGCTGTAATTGGCTATCAGTTTAACACAGTTAATATTGTTTAAGTTCTAAACACAGTAAATTCTTTGCATTTTTTGTAATACAGTAAAATGTTTTGAAGACGAACAAGAATACTTGTACAGAAGGGAGAGACTGAACATTCTTGCAAAGAGAAAATATTGTACATTGGTTGATACATGATTGTATCTCAACTGTTTCACTCGTAACTGACNAACATTCTTGCAAAGAGAAAATATTGTACATTGGTTGATACATGATTGTATCTCAACTGTTTCACTCGTAACTGATGATCTTGTGAAAGTTATGATAGAAGCCACGCACACATAATTGTTCCTACAAATTATTCTAATAGGTACGAAAAATTTCTGTAACACATACGCTGAAGTTGTGTGGTACATATGCTATTAAAATTGTGAGAAATTGTGTACTGCTGAGAAAGGAGGCTATTTAAATTTAGAATGTAATCAGTACTTCATTGTTTGGATGTATGTAATAACCACTTTACAATAAATTGTTATTTTACTAAGGCAAAGTGGAAAAACAACACGACTGTGTCTTTGTTTATAGTTTCTACAGGAAAGAGATGGAGGTGGACCTGAGAAAATGAGGTTAAGTAATTTACACTCATCAAAAAAACTGTTACACCCACAAGGAAGCAACTTACAGGTTGAAACACAGTGGGTAGGTTTGATAATAGGAGACATGCAGACGATACATGCTTCATTCTCGGTCGTGCAGATGATGTCGACAAGGGCGGGCCTTATTACTGTATCTGCCAGACTATACAAAATTTGTTAAAACACGTTTCCATAGTGTAGCAATCATGGGACTTGGTTGATGTGGAAAATTTACATTTCAAAATACCTCGCATACAGTATATATTCACTTCGTACTACATATCTACTGCCCACACAAGATGCATGCTAAATACACAACAAGCTCATTAAAACTAGCCCGACATGGCGCACAGCTATTACCCAAGATACATACCCAACACAAAACATTACCTTACTTATACACTTGAAATGTACGTCAAACAAGATTGTCTTGGTCTGTATCCTTTCCATTATGACCCATGTTTTTATGTCAGTAGCACCCATTAAAAGTGTTTTATGCCTCAGAGACAATTTAGACAGCACTTGAAACAGTTGAATGTGTTTGAGAAGGGTCATATTGTCGGGTTGCAGGAAGTGGCATGGTTATTTAACCACATTGTGTGACACACTGATCATGCAGATA
The DNA here is from genome assembly GCA_002778355.1 of Clitarchus hookeri. Lineage (NCBI taxonomy): Eukaryota > Metazoa > Arthropoda > Insecta > Phasmatodea > Phasmatidae > Clitarchus > Clitarchus hookeri. Next base: position 61,890 of record NQII01003952.1, read on the forward strand.
TTACCATGGCATGCTGTTGGTGCTCAAGGATTGAGGAAGGCACACACACATGACATATAGGATTTGGGAGACTGCCATGAACCACACCACGGGAGAACCAACAGATTGTCTGATATGCACGTGGTGCACCAACCACCAAAATTGCAAACATTCAGCGAGCAGTGTTGCCCACCCTAAAGCATAATGTGGGTGCCAATACTGNAACATTCTTGCAAAGAGAAAATATTGTACATTGGTTGATACATGATTGTATCTCAACTGTTTCACTCGTAACTGACGATCTTGTGAAAGTTATGATAGGAGCCACGCACACATACTTGTTCCTACAAATTATTCTAATAGGTATGAAAAATTTCTGTAACACATACGCTGAAGTTGTGTGGTACATATGCTATTAAATTTGTGAGAAATTGCGTACTACTGAGAAAGGAGGCTATTTAAATTTAGAATGTAACCAGTACTTCATTGTTTGGATGTATGTAATAACCACTTTACAATAAATTGTTATTTTACTAGGGCAAAGTGGAAAAACAACACGACTGTGTCTTTGTTTATAGTTTCTACAGGAAAGAGATGGAGGTGGACCTGAGAAAATGAGGTTAAGTAATTTACACTCATCAAAAAAACTGTTACACCCACAAGGAAGCAACTTATAGGCATGAAACACAGTGGGTAGGTTTGATAATAGGAGACATGCAGACGATACATGCTTCATTCTCGGTCGTGCAGATGATGTCGACAAGGGCGGGCCTTATTACTGTATCTGCCAGACTATACAAAATTTGTTAAAACACGTTTCCATAGTGTAGCAATCATGGGACTTGGTTGATGTGGGAAAATTTACATTTCAAAATACCTTGCACACAGTATATATTCACTCCGTACTACATATCTACTCCCCACACAAGATGCATGCTAAATACACAACAAGCTCTCATTAAAGCNCTACTGCCCACACAAGATGCATGCTAAATACACAACAAGCTCATTAAAACTAGCCCGACATGGCGCACAGCTATTACCCAAGATACATACCCAACACAAAACATTACCTTACTTATACACTTGCAATGTACGTCAAACAAGATTGTCTTGGTCTGCATCCTTTACATTATGACCCATGTTTTTATGTCAGTAGCACCCATTAAAAGCGTTTTATGCCTCAGAGACAATTTAGACAACACTTTAAACAGTTGAATGAGTTTGAGAAGGGTCACATTGTCGGGTTGCAGGAAGTGGCATGGTTATTTAACCACATTGTGTGACACACTGATCATGCAGATACTACCATGGCATGCTGTTGGTGCTCAAGGATTGAGGAAGGCACACACACATGACATATAGGATTTGGGAGACTGCCATGAACCACACCACGGGAGAACCAACAGATTGTCTGATATGCACGTGGCGCACCAACCACCAAAATTGCAAACATTCAGCGAGCAGTGTTGCCCACCCTAAAGCATAATGTGGGTGCCAATACTGTTGGTAGATGGCTGCACAATGCAGGACTTCATGCACGCATACCGTTATGTTAACTGCCTGTAACACCATATCAATGTTGCCACAGACTGCAATGGTGTCACGACAGATTGCCATAAAGCCACGTAGGATGGCAGTGGGTGATCTTCAGTGATACGAGTACTGCTTTCGGCTTGGTCGCAACAAGCAATGCATCTGTGTGTAGAGGCAACTTGGGTGAATCAAAATTAATGGTTTGTTGTCACACATTGCATGCCCAGACAGCCTGGTGTTATGGAGTGAGGTGCCATTTTGCATGATGCCTTATCATTGTTAGTCTTCATCACGGGCACTTTGACAGCCCAAATGTACGTAAATGAGTTCTTGCGATCAGTAGCCCTGCCATTCATGAACACCCCACACCAATGCTCTATTCCAACAGGACAATGCTCAACCTCGTACTGCTGCCATCACAAGAGCATGCCTTGAAGACAAGGATACTCTGTTATGACCAACCCCATTCCCAGACCTACCCTTAACTGAAAATGTATCGGATGCCATTGGCTGCTCTACCGTGACTCTACCCTTTCCACAAAATCTGCAAGAACTTCAATAAATATTCAAGCTGCATTGGATGAATTATTGCAGGACACCATTAGGGACCTCTCCATTTCCAAGCAGCAATGTCTGGCAGAGAATGTGTTCACAAACTTGGTGACTCGACATAATACTGAGACACATAGGTATAGCACAATAAATATTGCTCACACCAGTCTCAATTTGTAATCATTTTTTGTTATTGGTAACTTTTACAATAACATTGTAATCCAACACTTCCTTGTAGGTGCAACTATTTTTTGCCGATAAATGTATCTTCAATTGAGGTCAAATGCCATGAAAAAAACACATGTACAAAGGTGTAGTGTAAGAATGTAAGGTTACTGTAGTGTATGAATGTAAGGTTACTGTAGTGTATAAATGTTAAGGTTATGTAAGGAGTTAAACATGTAAAGGTTGGCAACAGCAAGAGAGCACGAGAGGCAGTTGGTTGGAATGGACAGGGAGTTGGAGGCACAATGTGAAAAGAGGAATGTGGTAGTGTAAGCTTGACGGCAAGTGGCAACGTATATGAGTAACAATAAAATGTAAAACAATAAAAAAGGATACGAGAAAGGTGAATGTCAAAAGAAACAAAAACAACCACCATTGTAGAACAATATATTATTAAATTACAGTTAGCCACATTATTTACCTTAGCATATAAAAATAATCTTGATCAGATAATACCAGAATAATTTGCCATCAAATAACCTTTAAAGCCTAATTTGTTAGTATGGGTAACTAGAAAGTGTCAGCTCGAGAATCTGCATGACAGTTGGTTTAATCAGCCTGCTAGCTAAGAACTCTTCTAGGAAAAGCAAGTTATATTGAGAATAAATTTCTTAATGACACAATTTAGGGAATTTTCCCAATATAATCATGTAACATTTCTACCTGCTACATTATGTTTAAATAAATAATTTCCCCATTTTTTTGTATTTTGCTTTGTATGCCTGCTCTGTGGCTAGTAACACTATAGTGAACAAGTAATACAACTCTAAAAATATGCAACTCTATGATTATGGTCTAAATTATTTATTAAGGAATGACAGCTTGTATACTGCCATGAACAAGTAACAAGTATTTATCTCACAGCTCCAAGCTCATGCCAAGATATCAGAACTACATTTTGGCCAATCTAAGTGCATGCAACAGAGCAGAATTTCAATTTCTCATCATTCAAAACTCCATTCCCCACACAACTTAAGCACTCTTCATAGCTGCCACAGATTAATAATGTACCTGCCTCTATACAGTTATAAGTAACACACATTCATTCCTGTAGGATATGAAGGGACTAGCTCATTAGGACAGTTGGCACCAATGCACAGGAATTTAAGGTAATGAATTACACAGCAAACTAGTGATGTAGCAAAATGTATACTTATAGGTGAAATAAAGATACTACAATTGGCAATGAGGATGGCAAAAATCGCGTTAGAAAAACTTGAAGCCGGCGAAGAGGCCTGGAACTTGTATGGTAAACGCTTGGAATGATATTTTATCACAAACGGCATCGGCGAAGGTGACTACGGACTCAAGAAGAGGAAAGCCATTTTGATATTGTCTGTAGGGAAAGTGACGTAAGAGCTGTTACATGATTTATGCGAGCCTGTTAAACCGGCCGACAAATCATATTCCGAACTAATTTCCATCCTGCAGATGCATTTTTCTCTTGTGCTGTCGGAGATTGCAGCTCAGCATAAATTTCACCAATGTTTACAATCAAGCACAGAGTCCATTGCATAGTTCGTTGCAAGCCTGCGGAAATGTATGTGTCACTGCAATTTTGGAACTTTTCTTGATCAAGCATTAAGTGATCAATTTGTTGTGGCGCTCCGCAACAAGGACATTACGCAGGCTTTAAATCTGGAAAGTTAAAATTTGTCGTTTGACAAAACTGTGAAAATCGCTTTGGCCTATGAAAATGGAGCAGAAAATATGGCAGTTGTGTCAAGAGATTGTGAGCACAACATCCCAGATCCTAATGCAGAGGTACACAAGATACTTTCCTCGCATGTTCGGGACTCTCACAACCACCATAGAGAAAAACACATTCCCAGGTTTTTTGAAAGTGCCGTTGCAAGCAACCAGGCAGCCACAAATAGTGCCGCTTACAGCACTAACAAAAGTGTAAAAGACATGGAAACAGTATGTTTTTGTTGTGGTAAACCTAACCACTTTGCTTCCAAGTGCAGGTTTAGAGGATACAAATGGCATAACTGCAACAGACTGGGTCACCTACGTGTAATGTGTCATCTTCATAACCCTCAAGGCAATGTTATTCAGCAAAATCATGTGGTTGGAAATTTCCAAGTTGATGATCGAGATAATCATCCAGAGCAAGATAACCAAGACACGTGGTTACATCCATTCAGCATCAATAGTATTGGTGTACATCCATGGTTAGTAAAAGTGCAACTTGCATCGTAGTGCTTGAAATGGAAGTGGACACAGGGGCAGCTATTTCAGCAATATCGTATGATACNAAAGTGCAACTTGCATCGTAGTGCTTGAAATGGAAGTGGACACAGGGGCAGCTATTTCAGCAATATCGTATGATATCTACAGACAACACTTCTCAAATCACATTATACAAAACACAAATGTCGGACTAAACTCATATACAGGTGGCGAGTTGCAACCAAGTGGTACGATAACAGTAGAGGCTATTTATGGTAGAAAACTGAAAAACAATTACATACAAGAGTATCGTATTACCACATAGTGTGCTGCCATTCACACTAAAAAAAAAAGTGGAAAGTTAATTGGAAAGACCATTGCATTTGGACATTGTTGAGTTCAATGATTGGGCGACGCCTATCATTCCATTCATTAAGGGCAATGGTGGTGTTCAAATTTGCAGTGACTACAAGTTAACAGTAAATAAGGAACTTGAGGTTGAGAGACATCCACTTCCACGAAGTGAAGAACTCTTTGCCAAAATTCAAGGTGCTTAAGTGTTTTCAAAAATTTATTTGTAGCAATGACACTTAAGGGACTTTTTCGTTACAAACGACTTTCATTTAGTGTAACATCAGCATCCTCTATTTTCCAATGCACTATGGATCAAGTGTTACAAGGTCTGGAAGGTATTATCAGTTTTCAGGATGACATTTTGGTAACAGGGAAGGATGCAGAAGGCCATTTCAAGAACCTGAAATATATCTTCAATCGTTTGCATGAATTTGGATTTAAGGTAAACAAGGACAAATGTCAGTTTTTGTTGCGCTCAGTTTCATTCTTAGGACGTGTTTTGGACCAAAATGGTATTAGTACACAAGCTCAAAAAGTCGAAACTGTACAAAATGCACCCAAACCACTGAATGTATCACAGTTAAGATCTTTTTTTTAGGATTAGTGGAGTACTACAAGAAGTTTCTTCCTTGTCTAACTATGTTTATGACACCATTGTATGCTTTACTTAGGGAGGATTGCAAGTGGGATTGGTCGGTACAGGGTGATGATGCTTTTACAACTGTAAAGGAAATGTCAACTTCATCACTATGATCTAAACTTGCCAGTTTGGTTAGCTTGCGATGCACCACCATATGGTTTGGGGGCAGTAATTTCACACGTGTATCCGTCTGGGGATGAGTAAGTGTGCATCGTGCACACTTATCAAAGCTCTACAGAATTACTCTCAGATTGATAGTGAAGAATTGGCAATAATTTTTGGTGGAAGGCATTTCACCCTCATAACTGACCACAAGCCATTACCTTACATTTTTGGGGAACACAAAGGCATTCCGCAGATGGCAGCTAATAGGTTACAACGGTGGGCGATAACACTACAGGGTTACGTTTACACTATAGAGTATGTCCAAGGTGGAAGTAACTGCAATGCAGATGGCCTATCACGGCTACCCTTAGCAGGGAAAACAGAACAAGTGGAGGAATTTTCATATCTCAGGTTGGGAACAGAAGAATTCTTGCCTGTAACAGCCAAAACAATTAAGTTAAGAGACAAGGACAGATGTAATGTTGAGCAAGGTGTTACAGTTTTGCAGGTTAGGTTGGCCAGATGAGGTGGAGAAAGATATGAAACCATATTGGAACCGGAGAGACCAGTTAACAGTTGAGCAAGGATGCGTAATATAGAGACATTGGGTTATCATACCAGACAAACTGCAGGGCAAAACATTAAAGGAGTTGCACCCATCTCACTTCGGAATAGTTAAAATGAAGTCCTTAGCCAGGTCTTACGCGGGGGCCCAACATTGATGCTCGCTTAGAACAGGTAACAGAGTTGTGCACTGCATGGCTGCAAAACAGAACCAACCCTCTAAAATCTGCTCTCATACATAAGTAACGCACATTCATGCCTACTAGTTCTAAAAAAATACTTGCTAACACTATAAACTACAGAAAAGCTCCCAAGATTTCTGACTTCTGTGCATGTCCCCAACATTAGTATAAATTGCCAACGGAACCTGTGGAAAACACATGCTCAAACAGTGCTGTGGATTTTTGTTTACATTAGTTTTTCAACAAGCTCCTGATTTTATCACAAATTATTTATCATAACTTAAATGTACCCAGCTGCATCAAAGCTCAATATGAGAGGGAGCGAACCTGAACTGACAGTTGAAAAAGAAACATTCATATAAACAGTTTGCTAACAAAAATGCTGTTTGATGTAGGAATATAGAGAGTGGTTACTNTGAAAAAGAAACATTCATATAAACAGTTTGCTAACAAAAATGCTGTTTGATGTAGGAATATAGAGAGTGGTTACTGAGCAGCTGGAATACATACTCGTTCCTACTTTCCTTCTAACAGGCACACAGATGTAAGACAAAGGGGAGGGGGAGCTGGAAATACACACAGAAAATGGAAGTGCTACCTCTTTCCCCTCACTATACAGTATATACTGTATGTATGTGTGTATAGGCTATTCACTGTAAAGTGAGCACTTTTTCAGGCCCTCCCAGCAGGAATAGTAATCAAAATATTATACTTTATTGGAGCCTTAGACATTAATTTGAGAGATCTATAAGCTGTATACACTGTATTTATTAGACATATGGTAATTTTTATATTACCAATTGCCGAAAGGATACAAATAAGCTGAAAGGAACCTTTAAGCGTGGCCTTTAAAAGTGCTCACTATACTGTTGTTGTGACCTGTGGGTCATTACTGTTGTTGTGGTGGACAATGCACTCCTGCATCGGCAGCTCAAATAAGGCCTACAGTGCATGGCGGCACTGCAAACTGTGAACTTCTGGGATTAACTTCCAGTGCTCAAGAGACTGGCCAGCAGCGGGAGCCCCCTACTCTGCAGCTGTGTGTGGGCGGCATGGGCAAGAGAATGGGAATGCCCTGTGAGAGCATACAAGAGTGANATATCTTCAATCGTTTGCATGAATTTGGATTTAAGGTAAACAAGGACAAATGTCAGTTTTTGTTGCGCTCAGTTTAATTCTTAGGACGTGTTTTGGACCAAAATGGTATTAGTACACAAGCTCAAAAAGTCGAAACTGTACAAAATGCACCCAAACCACTGAATGTATCACAGTTAAGATCTTTTTTTTAGGAATAGTGGAGTACTACAAGAAGTTTCTTCCTTGTCTAACTATGTTTATGACACCATTGTATGCTTTACTTAAGGAGGANTAGTGGAGTACTACAAGAAGTTTCTTCCTTGTCTAACTATGTTTATGACACCATTGTATGCTTTACTTAGGGAGGATTGCAAGTGGGATTGGTCGGTACAGGGTGATGATGCTTTTACAACTGTAAAGGAAATGTCAACTTCATCACTATGATCTAAACTTGCCAGTTTGGTTAGCTTGCGATGCACCACCATATGGTTTGGGGGCAGTAATTTCACACGTGTATCCGTCTGGGGATGAGTAAGTGTGCATCGTGCACACTTATCAAAGCTCTACAGAATTACTCTCAGATTGATAGTGAAGAATTGGCAATAATTTTTGGTGGAAGGCATTTCACCCTCATAACTGACCACAAGCCATTACCTTACATTTTTGGGGAACACAAAGGCATTCCGCAGATGGCAGCTAATAGGTTACAACGGTGGGCGATAACACTACAGGGTTACGTTTACACTATAGAGTATGTCCAAGGTGGAAGTAACTGCAATGCAGATGGCCTATCACGGCTACCCTTAGCAGGGAAAACAGAACAAGTGGAGGAATTTTCATATCTCAGGTTGGGAACAGAAGAATTCTTGCCTGTAACAGCCAAAACAATTAAGTTAGAGACAAGGACAGATGTAATGTTGAGCAAGGTGTTACAGTTTTGCAGGTTAGGTTGGCCATATGAGGTGGAGAAAGATATGAAACCATATTGGAACCGGAGAGACCAGTTAACAGTTGAGCAAGGATGCGTAATGTAGGGACATCGGGTTATCATACCAGACAAACTGCAGGGCAAAATATTAAAGGAGTTGCACCCATCTCACTTCGGAATAGTTAAAATTAAGTCCTTAGCCAGGTCTTACGCGGGGGCCCAACATTGATGCTCGCTTAGAACAGGTAACAGAGTTGTGCACTGCATGGCTGCAAAACAGAACCAACCCTCTAAAATCTGCTCTCATACATAAGTAACACACATTCATTCCTACTAGTTCTAAAAAAATACTTGCTGACACTATAAACTACAGAAAAGCTCCCAAGATTTCTGACTTCTGTGCATGTCCCCAACATTAGTATAAATTGCCAACGGAACCTGTGAAAAACACATGCTCAAACGGTGCTGTGGATTTTTGTTTGCATTAGTTTTTCAACAAGCTCCTGATTTTATCACAAATTATTTATTATAACTTAAATGTACCCAGCTGCATCAAAGCTCAATATGAGAGGGAGAGAACCTGAACTGACATTTGAAAAAGAAACATTCATATAAACAGTTTGCTAACAAAAATGCTGTTTGATGTAGGAATATAGAGAGTGGTTACTNTGAAAAAGAAACATTCATATAAACAGTTTGCTAACAAAAATGCTGTTTGATGTAGGAATATAGAGAGTGGTTACTCAGCAGTTGGCATACATACTCGTTCCTACTTTCCTTCTAACAGGCACACAGATGTAAGACAAAGGGGAGTAGGGAGCGGGAAATACACTCAGAAAATGGAGGTGCTACCCCTTTCCCCTCACATATACAGTATATACTGTATTAATGTGTGTATAGGCTATTCACTGTAAAGTGAGCACTTTTTCAGGCCCTCCCAGCAGGAATAGTAATCAAAAAATTATACTTTATCGTAGCCTTAGACATTAATTTGAGAGATCTATAAACTATATACACTGTGTTTATTAGACACATGATAATTTTTATATTAATAATTGCTGAAAGGATACAAATAAGCTGAAAGGAACCTTTAAGCGTGGCCTTTAAAAGTGCTCACTATACTGTTGTGACCAGTGGGTCATAACTGTTGTTGTGGTGGACAATGCACTCCTGCATCGGCAGCTTAAATAAGGCCTACAGTGCATGGCGGCACTGCAAACTGTGAACTTCTGGGATTAACTTCCAGCGCTCAAGAGACTGGCCAGCAGCGGGCGCCCCCTACTCTGCAGCTGTGTGTGGGCGGCATGGGCAAGAGAATGGGAATGCCCTGTGAGAGCATACAAGAGTGANTCTGCAGCTGTGTGTGGGCGGCATGGGCAAGAGAATGGGAATGCCCTGTGAGAGCATACAAGAGTGAGACAGAGGGGATGGTGATTCCCCGTGTGGCTGTACGCCCTCCCACCCTGAGCAATGCGCCATTGCTGTTTCAATTATGTATTAGCAATTTAGTTTTGACCAGCCATTGCATTTCTTACCTTCATAGATTGCATTTCTGGAATGGTGTCAGTAAGCTGACAGGTATTAATATTGCAGGATGTGTCTGATTGTTAGACTTTATGTTTTTTACACCTAGGTGTGGACTTTGTATTTTTGGAGGTAATTAGTTTAACTTACATGAGATTCACTCCTCAGTTATAAATCCATATGGTAGGACTCACCCTGTGTCAGCGTAGCCCAGTCCTCGTTAAGGACAATAGAGGGCTTGGCTGAGTGGAATTGTTTTTGCTTGCAGTAAAAATCTGGTAACCTTGTTGACGTTGACGTTTTCGTATNGTGTCAGCGTAGCCCAGTCCTCGTTAAGGACAATAGAGGGCTTGGCTGAGTGGAATTGTTTTTGCTTGCAGTAAAAGGTAATCTGGTAACCTTGTTGACGTTTTTGTATTCTCCTGTTGCCTTACAACCCTTGTGTCAGGAAGGCAACTTGCTGCCCAGTCCCTCTGCCTTTCTGCAGCGACGTGGTATATGACCCAGTTGCGGCCAACTGGTGGGTGTGCACCTGGCCAGGCACTTGCTCCTCTCGAAGCAGTGCCGTTCACTTCCTGGCCAGTGACCGAGCGGTCTGTGGTGCACTCGCCCCAGATTATCCCCTCTTTGGTGACGTTATTCCTGGCCTGGCTTCGAGAAAGTGGCTCCGGGTTTACACTTGCAGAGAGGGGAGAATACTGTGTGGCAGCATGGTTCATTCCCTGACTGCGGCAAACTGGAGGCAATGTGGTTCACTTTGGTTGCTAGACAACCACTTTCCCTATCCTCTCTCGCCAGGTGTGAAAGGGGAGGAAGTGACTAGGCAACCAGTTCCCCTTCTGTCTGTCAAGTAGGGCAAGGAGGAAGCGATAGCATACCAAGAAACAGCCCAGCAATCCTGAAGATACCTGAAGGTGACAACAAAGTGCTTACTCCCCTCTTGCATAGCATGTAAGGAGAGGAAGCAGGGTCATGATGTCGCATGTGCTGAACAATGGTCGGGCAGGAAAGGAGAGCACAATACGTGAATGAGGCATTTTTTGACAGGCAGTACAGGTTAAGGAAAATCTGTGCTAAAAGGAATGCATGTCAAGGCCAACAAACACAAGTAATATTAGATTATTGAATACAGACGCTTTACTGTTTTTTTCTGTGTGTGTGTGTGTTGATATACACACACACACATAATACATATATAAAATAATTACATACATATAAAAAATAATTGCATGTCCCTGACCAGACAAATGTATGCTGATAAGATGTTCTACATGATAATGAATGTCTCCTCTTAGCTCCAGGCAAATACTGGTTCAGTTTCAGCATATAGACCCTCCCAGTTCCATAGCCAGTGCTGTTCTATAGAAAGGCCTAGAGCTGGTGGTGTATAATAAAAAAAAATTAAAAAAAACAATTAGCTTAGAAGTCTGAAAAAAGCAGACAAGTTACTTTAAGATGTTGTACACAGTTACCTATGCCAATAATAACTCTTTTGATAGCCAAGAATGCCTCTTTCAGTTTTTCTGCAATTTTCCTTATGAAGGCCATTGCTTTGTGCAGAGCATCCTTGATCATAATGAAAGGCTTCTTGATTGCATCTAGGATTTGCATCAGAGCATGCTTCAATTCTTCCTAGAAAAATATGTGCAGTACAACATGATAAATATCTTAGATTTGTAACATAATAGAAAATGCAATTATATATTTTACTTCTGTCACTGATTCATAGCAAGCCATATATTGCACATGAAAGAGATAAAAAAAAGAAGTATTTGGAAATTTAGGAATAATCTTTGCAATGGCATAAAACAAATATCACTCAATACACACAGACATAAAATAAATATCACAATAAACACAGGTTCCCTGGGATGCTTCTGTGAGATGCCTCCCCACGAGTATTGCACGAAACTTAAGTAAATCATCTAAAAGCACCCTTTAAGCCAACAACAAGCATTCAGTGTTATTGTTAATATAATGAAAATACATTGAAACAAGCAGAGTTGTTCTATCAAACAAATGTTACCACAAATAATATGAAATGGTATTTTTGAGACAAGTACATGAATATTTCTTTATTTATGTATCTTCTGGAACAAATCACGTTCCACTAACTGAATTTCAAGAGTGAAAACGTCAAACAAACACACAGAGTGCTTGACAAACTTAACAGCATAGCTTCACATAGAATACCTAAAATGTCATGATGGTGTGGTAATGACACTTACGCCTAACAGCTGTCCCCCACTTGTGCCGAGGGGTGCGATTCCTTCTGTGGTCCTCCTAACTCCCCTAGTCATGACTTTGTGGAATTCTGTGAACGGCAGTCCCCTACATGATACTCACTGCTCCAGCCTTCACCTCCTTGCCATACTTGCACACCTTCCCTCAATTCAGTCACCACTCTGAATTTTGTAGCATCTACTGGTTTCTCTCTGTGCAATAGTTGATCCACATGTCATCTATACAACAAGCCTTCCTGTGTTCTCACTTCCGACATCCATGCTCCCTGTCGCGCTTCAATCTGACCTGGGAGCCATTTCTGTTTTCCGCTGTAGTTATGGAGAAGTACACTGTCCCACCATGAACTGATGAACTTTGCTGCACCCAGACTCCTCTGCCATTTCTCTTGTCCCCTCAATATCAGTCGGTGGCCTTATCTGGTCCAGTACTACCCGTAGTCGTCGTCCTATGAGCAGCTCCAACGGAGTGGCCTGTCTCTCTCCTACCAGTGTGGTTTGCAGGGCTAACAGCATCCACATCAATCTCCTCTGCCAATTTCCCTCCTGTAGTTTCTTGAGCTTAACTTTAACACCTTGCACCAGCCATTCAGCTTAACCATTGGACGATGGATGGAATGGTGTCGTGTGTATCAGTTGGATGCCCTTCTTCAAAAACACTCCCATTTTCTTGGAGACAAAGGCTGTTCCAATATCCGGTACTATGTACCAGGGAATTATGTGGTAGCTGAATATCTCTCGTAGTTCTTGGATCATTATTACTGATGACATAGATGGTACAATTTTCTTCACTTCTGACCATTTTGAGTGGGCATCTATGACCCTGAAACGATCCAAAAAATCTATGTGCAGCCTTACCCATGGTTTTGTCACTGGTGCCCATGTAGAGTCAGTTACCTTTGGTGGATTTGTCCGATGCTGTTGAAATCTCTCACATTGTCCCACCATTCACTCAATCTCCAGGTCCATTCCATGCCACCACATGTGGCTCCAAACTATTGACTTTTACTTCACTACTCCATCGCGAGCAGCATGCAATACCTCCAAGAGCTCTTTCCTTCTGGCCAATGGAATTATCACTCTATTGCCCCATAAGACACAACATTTATACACAGAGAGTTCTTGTCATCTGTCACAGTATGGTCTAACTAATACGACCTACTATCTCCCTGCCTTCCTGTCATAGTTTCATGTTTGACCTGAGCTAGTGCTTTGTCTTTGGTTGTTACTAAGCCAGAGTCGTAGCATTGACTGGTGAGGATGGCATGGCTTCCAACATTAACACATCTCCCACTGCCGGCATTTGTACCTCCCTCGAGTGTACAGGTAGCTGACTGAGAGCATCCGCATTACCTATTTGCTTCCCAGCCCTGTACGCTATCTGATAATCAAACATTGCCAGCCACAATCTCCATCTCAAGAGTTGTGGAGACAGAATGTTAGGAGCTTGTTTGGTGGGGTCCAACAAGCGTATTAGGGACTTGTGATCGGTGACAATGACAAAGGGCCTAGTTGTCGCATACTGCAGAAACTTGGTCACCCCAAACATGACTGCCAATGCCTCCTTGTCTAACTGGGAGTAATTCCTCTCCTGACTCTATAAAGTACGAGAGGCAAACACCACTGGCACCTCACTTCCATTATCCACGACATGGGCAACCACTGCCTCTACCCCATATTCGGATGCATAACACGTCAGAATGAGTGTCTTAGGTAAATCATAATGAGTGAGTACCTGATCTGATTGCAAAAGTTGTTTGGCCTCCTGGAATGCGGTATCATGATCTTCGGTCCACTTCTAAGACTTCCCCTTATCCATTAATATATGGAGTGGTACCAACACCTCTGCACTGTTATCCAAAAATTGTTCATAGAAATTCCACATTCCCAAAAATCACTGCAGGTCTCTCTTACAGGTGGGAACTGGTACCTTCTGGATGGCTCCAACTTTCCTATCCATTGGGTGGACCCCTTGACTATCAATACTATAACGCAAAAAAACCACAGATTCTGCCGCACAGATACACTTGGCTTTTTTCAACCTTAGTCCCACTTGGTCCTCTGCTTGTGACCAAAATATCGCCCAACCTTACTACCACCCCCGGTATTCCTAACAATAACATTTCCATAAGGCGTTGGAATATGCTACAGTACCTTCATGGTATTGACTGTCTATAATCCTGCTGTTGCTTCATCCACCATTACTTCTAAGTATGGATCTTGTAGGTCTAACTTGGTAAAGTGTGTTCCGCCCGCCACACTTGCAAGTGCTTCATTTATTGTTGGGAGGGGATACACATTAGTTTTGCATACCATATTCACTGTGCACTTATAGTCCCCACAAAGTCGCACTGAACCATCTGCTTTCTGAAGAGGCAACACTGGTGTTGCCCAAGATGAATATTCCACCGGTTCATATACTCCTCGTGCTACTAATCTGGCTTTTCAGCACTCCCCCTATCTTTCCATGCAAATGGCATTACTCGACTCTTTCAAAAAATGGGTTTAGCTTCACACACCTACTCCACTGCCACCGGCGGCCCCATATACTGTCCCAGCTCTGCGCTGTTGAACATGTGTTGATATTGCTGCGTTACTTTCCCCAGTCCCTGTTGCCTGATACTAAAGGTACCTTCCACTGTGATTCTTAAGGGGTCTAACCAGTTCCTGCCCCACAGACTGGGTCCTCTACCCTCTGCTACTGGCAGATAAAGTCTACCTTGGTTGATTTTGGTTTGTACAGTCACTTCCAGTGTTCCGTTAAACTTCAATCTTCCTTGCAACCAAGTGTGCAAAACAAGGTTGGCCTTTTGTAGTGGGGCTTCTCTGGCTACAGCAATTTGTGTCTTTCATAACTAATGATCGTAAGACCTGCCCCTGTATCAATTTCCATTGTGTGTTTCTTTCTATCTATCCACGAACATTGGTGGCTTGCTGTTCCTTGGCTGTCCCGTTGTCTTGTATAGTGTATACACTGCTTCCTCTTTGTTGTTGTCCGATTCCGAGTGGTTGGTCACGCTGTAATTCCCTGTTCTACCGCTGTATTGTTTCCTGGCATCCTTAGTGCCCTTTGTTTTCCCTGCTTCCGATTTCTCTTCGATGGAGCCCTGTCCTTCTTCTTGCCTATGCATGCTCACTCTAAATGTCCCATCTTAGAGTGAAAGTGGCACACTGTGCGACTGTGTTGGCATGACTCTGGGGCATGGTTGCCGTTGCACCTTCAAAAGGGTTTCTTGCCATCCCTGAATGGTGGTTTACTAGCTGGAATGTTGACCACCTGAGACTGCAGTCTCTGCCTGCTTAACCCTACTTTGGGAATCGCCTCTGCTTATGATCCTAACCTGTCTTTTAAGTCATTAACATTGTGTTCAGTCGCTTCTGCTGCAAGTGCCATGTCCACCACATCCTTGTATGTCAGTTACCTCTTTCATTAGGAGTGTATGACGAAGTTTTGCATCCCGCACCACGCAAAACAGTTTGTCTTACAGCATCCTTTCCAATACTTTGAAATTGCAGTGTATACTGAATCGCTGCAAATACGCCACATACTCCGTGATGGACTCGCCTTCCAACTGATCCCGCTAGTGAAATTTGTAAGTTTCTACTATTTTGCTTAGTATGGTCTCGAAATGGTGTGTAAACCGTGTCAAAATATCTATTAGCTCTACCTCTGTTGTCGATTTTGGTGCCACCAGTGACGCGACTATGTCATTAAGTTCCACCCCGCAAATTATAAAAAATATTGCCCTCTTTTCCTTATTACCCTTTACTTTATTTGCCAAGAAAAATTACTGAAGATATTCAGAATAAGTTTTCCACGAGTCTCATCCTGGGAAAAATTCTCCAACTGATGGAAATTGCGCCACTGTTTGTTTACATTGCAATCCATGCACACGTGGCTCCTTTTTTCTTGTCGCCACTGTTGTATATCACTTTCTACCTGCTACCCATGGTACTTCACATCCACGTTCCATCCCGAAGGCTTGTTCTCCTCCTTCGCGGCTATTCCTGTGATTAGCCACTCATCAACTCGACACAACTCGTCACGCCCGATACGGTAAAACTCATGCAGTGGACTCGCTCCTCCTTATTCTCCTTATCCCTTATTCTCCTCTTCTTCCCGTTTTTACCCCTTCAGTCAAACACAAAACACATGTTTTTACCACTTCCTACATACAGAACAAAGGTCTTATTGAATAGTTCAGCAGAGAAGGAAGACTCACCACGGTGCAGGTCATGGACTCAGCCAGGATGTTCATGTTGTTGATGGTGTTGCGCCCGGGCCCTGATATGGCCAGTATG
The DNA here is from genome assembly GCA_002778355.1 of Clitarchus hookeri. Lineage (NCBI taxonomy): Eukaryota > Metazoa > Arthropoda > Insecta > Phasmatodea > Phasmatidae > Clitarchus > Clitarchus hookeri. The sequence goes on from NQII01003952.1 coordinate 78,270, forward strand.
AGTGTGTAAGCCAGGAGGGCCTGCCTGCCTCTGCTCGAGAACAGTTGGGGCAGCAACAGGAACACAAAACATCTGTGAAATACCCTAACATTTACTACAACGAGAAGGCAATTTTGCGTGTTTTAGACTATGTATTGTATACACATTTCCGTAAATGATATTTAAAAAAAATTTGCAATATTTCTGTGATATATACGACAAATGAATTTTCCTCATTGTATGAGTTGGGAGGTTTTGTCTGCTCCTAACAACTTAGGCCATGAGAGCCGACGAGGATGAAATGAGGTGGGGACTGGAGCAGCTCCGAGATGCAATGGCATGGAAAATGAGAGATCCCTAAGAAAATCCCTCAGCCAATGGTAACGTCAGGAGTGATTACTATAATGCAGAGTAACTCGGCTGGGTATCGAACCCGGGTTGCCTTGGCGGGAGAAGAATGTTCTATACATAACGCCACGCGCTGCTCTTTACCTACTGACTTATAGTAAATAATCTCCAAGGGAATTCGACATCACAGCACGAGACACAAGGACACAGAGATGGAGGATATGGTGCACAGCGATCTTGCACGGTGGACAGTTCAGGACAGAATGCCAGAGGGGTGGTGAGTGTTTCCCCCACTGCGCCACCCTAGCGAAATGACGCACGGCTGAGATACCAATCCACGCCTCCTAAATTCCAGCTTGGTCCCACCAACAATGATATTGGAGAGTGCTGAACCCTTTGGGGGAGTAACTCGCTGTATATATAGGACTCTTAAGCACTCCCCGAATATCATAATTGAAGCCTTTAGACCTGTTCTGTCCCCAAATTTATTTGCTACCTCCATCTTTTCATCAATCTAGTAGTAACTTAGAAACATTAGTTTAAATTAGCTCAAGATTTTTACATTATCTTTTTTCCCCAATGCTCTTGATATTTTGTGGTCTATGTCACACATATTTCTAATATTCTTAGATTAATTACATTAGTTTATATTAGCTTATTTAAAAATGTAATACATATTATGCATTATTTTTTCTAATTTCTGGTGTTCTAATGTGGTCTATATATTTACATGTATTTGTTGAAAACCAGCCTATGGCTGAACTCTATGTGGGTAAATAATTAAATAAATAAATAATAGCTTCCTCTTCTGCCTATCAGTACAAGTATGATGGAGGCAAGGGAACAAGGAGGTGCATGATAAGTTCAAGAAGCTATATAAAGCAATTACAATAATTCTGATGGAACATGATGGAGAAGGGAGGTAATAGTTACACACATCTGTATCATTGTGTTGAGATAATTAGAAAAATATAAGTAAGAGTGAATATGTACAGTAGCATTATTAATTACATTTCTACTGAGTAACATTTTCTTAGGAATACTTTTCGAAGGTTTCCTCCAATGAAAGCAATGCACTGTTTACAATGTTTAATACCAGGAAAGTGTAAGTGCACAGTAGTTTTGTAGCTAGACAAACCCAGACCACAACCTGACTTTCAGCGAGAAGGCGAGCCCGAGCGTCAGTACTGCTGCGAAAATGGAGCACAAAGCAGTAGCTGCAGTGACAGTGTACTCGAACTGGATCACAAGGAATGTAAAAATCAAGTAAGTCAGAATAATGCCACCTGAAAAAAAAAAACACACACAAATAACAATAAATATCCCACCTGTACATGAAATTATATTCATAGATCTACTCTCTCACTATGAATCTGCTCACTAGAGGTCGACTTCTTCACAGTGATACAGCTTATGTATACATGTCAAAAAGGCAGTTTTATTTTCAAGGCAGTCTTAAATTATGTTACCGGTACTTTTTTTAGATCCAGTTTCCTTTTCATAAATATGTTAAATAGCATTACAATATCTTCAATTTAAAAATAAATGCAAGATATAAAAGTCACTGGTGTTAAGAATGTATAGTAGGAACACAGAATTAGATTTCATGAACATTTTTATCTACCACAAACACAAAAAAATATTTCAAAAAATTTACTTTAAAGAAAGAAAAATTAAAAAACAGAACTAGACTATTTGAATTTTGACAGAATATAATTTCTTGGGTAACTATAAAGAATAGCGGCTTTTTTGAAGGAGACATAGTAGACTCACACAAGTTATATAAATGGCTTTTGCACACCTTAACTGTTTCATATTTAGGAGGGCGTAATGATGAAATAAGCAGAACATCTAAAATAAAATAAATAATATACGAGGAGTTTGGTTGCTTTGTTTACATCGGACGCCATGTTGTATAGTCCAGTAATGCTGTAGTAACGTAAATCAGCAGTCACCTGTTTGCTGTGGATGTGTACACGTCACCGTAGGTTAGTTGCAATACAGTGCGGTTCATGGCGAGTGGAGTGTTGCTGCACGCGTGAGTTGTGACGTCAGAATCCGACCGTGCGAAGGCTTGTGATTTAAGAATGGAGGGTGCAAGTACGAGTGCTTCTGTGCGTGACAGTCGTCTATGTGGTGAGTGTTACCTGGACGTTTGCCAGTTTGTTGAATTAACGTTGTTTTGGCCCACCTAGGTGAGTAAATTCACATTCTTCCGGTATATTTTACTCTTACTTTAAAACCCTAAAAGCCTAGATTAGAATAAAATCCTAGGTTAGATTAAAACAGTTAAATCCTAGGTTAGATAAAAAATGTAAAATAGTGATTCACTCATGGTGAGGTTAGGTTAAGTTAGGTTATATGGGCACACATAAAGAAATTGGTTGGACAAATATTAAATTGAGGTGTTTTCATATTTTCTGTAGGTGTATTTTTAGTGATTTTACCCCACAATTTCCCTGATCTTCATAGCCCTCCCCACTATGGTTTTTGTGGTTTGTGATCATAATATGTTAATGCCCCTAGTAAATTCGTGTTTTTAGAGTCACAATATATTACTTTTCGGGATTTTCGTTGTTATTTTTGGAAAAGCCACTATTATTTACAATTACCAATTTTAGCATTTAAGCTATCATATCACTTTTCTGGTTTATAAATTTACAGAAAATGAAAAAAAATTTGTGCAAAGATTTTGTATAAAAACATATACAACAAGCTTTTCAAATATTCCTGAGCTGGCCTTGTATAGGCTGTTTACGGAAAAGTGAGCACTTTTGAGGCCCCAGTTAGTACTTTTTCCTTTCAACCATTTTTTATCCTTTAATAAGATTTTTTAAAATAAATATTACCACGTAAATAATAAACACACTGTATATATTCCACCATTACAAAGGGATCACTGGTTGCATATTTGTGAACCAACAAATGAGTATAAAATTTAATGTTTTTACGTTTAACAAATTAAATAAACTCTAACAGAATTATGCAACATGGAAGTGTAGGTAGATTCCATTCTTACATAAAATTTGTACAAGATCACTGCAAAAAAAAGAAGGTATAAAGATGCTATACTGACGTAACAAAATCACTTGAGTCAACAATGGCTGGTATATTTCTTAACATTTTGCCCTTCCTGTCTGAGCCTTGCAAAGAGAAAAAGTTACAGATGATAAGGCTGATGTGACAGATTTTAGGCTATTAGAATAAGTAGCAATGCTACAACTTTAGTTTGTTTACCATAAATGAAAATGTTCAATTATGTGAATATATATGGTAATGATACATACTTCACATAATTAAACCAGCTAAAATAAACTATAACTGATTATATTGGAAAATTACACATTTTTTTATGGCCAAAATGATTTAAGATAAGGTTTATAACATATGTATGTAATAATTTTAAAACTTAGGATAAAATGGGTAAGTAATTTACAAAGATGGGGGCCTTGGTGATGCAAAGGCTAGAGCACTCACCTCCCACCGTGGCGAACCGGGTTCAAATCCCAACAGGGTCGCACCCAGATTTTTGCACGTAGGAATTGCCGGATGATGCTGCTGGTCAGAGGGTTTTCTAGAGGATCTCCCATTTCCCCCCGCCCTTGAATTCCGGCGCTGCTCCATACACACCTCCCTTCACCATCATCAGCTCTCAAGACTAAACCTCTCCATTACATGGGCTGATTACCACTTACACGTATTTAAAAGTAATATGTAATAGTTCTTAAAATAACATATGACACTCTTTCACTTACCAATGAATCCAATTACACTTTTCAAAATGTAGTTTTCAAATGTGTTTTCTGAGCACAGTTGTGCAAAAAAGCGTCTAAAACGATTTTCCGGTGACAAGGTACACAATGCAAATAGCTGCGAAAATCTTCTCCAGAATCTATTGGAAAAAATAAGTACAGAAATTATTGATTTACATGGACAGTCCGCAAAATTCCACGGTGAAACACTATTATTTTATTTACCTGACCCAAAAGTGATGATATTTGTCAAGAATAGTATACTCAGGTAAAAACCCTTCCTGTATTCTTATGGAATTATGTTTTTCATGTTCATATCGTTGTAGATTTTTTTTAAGTCGATGTGCTCTTAATGTAAACACAAAATGTGACATATTCTTGACGTATTCTTTTAAAATAAAGTAAACGTACTCAATAATAATAANTTTTTTTTTTTTTTTTTTTTTTTATTTAATACGTTTGTATCTGGCGCTTTCTTCGAAAATTGCTACAACATTAGAACAATTAAATTTTCTAAATAACACGTACTTTAAACTTTAAATATAATTTGGATATTTTTTTATTTTACAATTAACTTAAAACATTTTTATAAGCTTGCGAGATATAAAATATAATTTTAATTACGTGGTTGCAATTCCTTATTTGTAGTAGGAACGTCCGTAATGTTGGAGAACTTGGTACGTTTTCGATTTATGATAAAGACAAACCACTTTTCCTTACCTTACCATAAATATTTTGACGTGAGACAACATGATGCATTACTGCCGTTTCTATTCTCTTTGAACTATGAAACAGCTGTAGTTTTGTGGCCGTAGTGTTGTCAATCTGGTGTATGCTACGTGTCTTTTTCTAGTTAAAGTTAAATAGGACATGACGTGTGCGGGCAAATTGTATAATTTGTTTTCTGTAAATACAATGACTACATTTCAATGTGTTATAAAAAGTGAAATTATTTAATTTGTACTTTCGTAGTGTGCCGAAATGTATGCACTTTCTGAATCACCTTGCGGTGTGCATGGATTTTGACAAATTAAGTTTCGTAGGTTAATTAATTCCACATATTTCGTCCCGCAAGGATTTTTTCCAAAATGGCAATGACACTATACACAAAGGTGAGTGTAGGTTAGGTGGATATGTTATGGCAGAAATTGTTTTGCAATACCATTAAAAAATTCAATAGCTCCTCCAATATAATGCAGCTTAATGTTGTCCCAAGCAATAAACCATATGTTCATTAAAGTTGGAATTTTCGCCTGTGGTGGTATTGTCTCTGCCTGCTCAATGCTGTTCTGTTACTAGTAGTGTAAAGATAATTGTTTACAATTTACTTTCGTTAATATCCCAGAGAGTATAACTCTGTTCAGGGGCTACAGTGTGTACCATTCTTGTGGGCATGGAGCTGCAGAGAAAATAAAATAGTACAAAATTGTGGACTCTTAATTGCATTCCATTTATGCTGTCATTTGAATACGTATTCCATGTCACTTGAACAACATATAAATGTTAAACACAATAAATACTTCATAATTTCACTCGCACAAACTGAAAGCACTTAATGTTCACATGTTATATGTACTTTTGTTATGTGTACACTTTGAAACAATGAAGCAAATTGTTCATTACGCAGGCACTTTAGTATCTGGTGGCACATCCTGTACATTTGATGACTTCCTGGCACCTCCTTTGCCTGGAATTCCTGCGGTTGGCGTATAGCGGGGGTGATTTTGCCCCATTCTGGTAGGAATGCACTAGTTTGACACCTCTGCACTAGGCCTGCTTAAGTATTAAGTTCGTTTTCTAAATGAATGTAGGTAACAGTAATTTTTTGACATCTAAGGTGATCAGGTTTATTTTGAACTTTTCTCATAAACTTTGATGCAGTAGGGTTGCCAGATGTATAGTACTCAAAAAGAGGACATGTTCAAGTAACTGGCATTAAAAAAAAGACACCAGCCAGAAAATGACACACTGAATGATGGGATTTTACAATATAAATATACAATATTAGTTTATTACCTATATTTATCTAGTTTAGGGGCTTTTCTGTAAAAAAAAAAAAAAACACAGAAAAGTGGTATATTTCGACTCTACTAATAACGTAGAACACGAATATACTAGGGGCATTAACGTACGACGAATTTCCTAACATGTACCCACCTAACCTAACAGAACCTAACTCCACGATGGGTGAATCACTATTTTACGTTTTTAAACTAACCTAGGATTGTACGGCTCTAAACTAACCTAGGATTGTAAGGTTGTACAGTAATATAAGATTATACAATATTAAAAAAATCTCCGATCAACACCCTACAATCACAGACTACATGGGAACCCTATAATCCTACGTTATTTTAAATAACTACAATCCTAGGTTAGTTAAAATCGCTACAATCCTAGGTTAGTTTAAAAATGTAAAATAGTGATTCACCCATCGTGGGGTTAGGTTCTGTTCGGTTAGGTGGGCACATATTATACAATTAGTCATACGTTAACGACGCTACTATAGTCGTGTTCTGCGTTACCTACGAATAATCCAAGGTTAGTATAGAAAGAATGTGAAATTGTGCTGTATAAACGTCCGGAAAAAGCCTTGTTTGACTTACGTAATATAACTACATTTGCACGTTAAGCTACCGGATAGGATTTGTGGGTTTCACACTAAACTACGAATTTAGGATTTTAGGGATTTAAAGGAACGTAAAACCCACACAAATAATATAAATGCACTCACCAATGTAGGCGGGTTGTACATACTCTTGTCAATGGCCCATTCAACGTCAGATCACTAGATGAAATCACAGTTTTCACGAAGCACCACATACGCGAATATAACGCACTGAAACACTCATTTACAGCCGAATATATATACAGAAGCACTCGTTAATAGGCTAATATAACGCAGAAACGTAGTCTTGCTTGCTTTTTTTCCGTCTTAAATCACGAACGAAGCACCATCGAACTGACCACGACCGCTGCCTGCATGCATACTAACGTATGACCCGTGATGTCTTATGCGCCCGGTAGATTGCGTGAATATGCTATGCGCAGCCATTATTAATGGCGGCAGACGTTAATAGGCGTAAACATCAACTTTCGCGATTTCTTTAAATATGTTCTACTTATTTTAACATTACGCCGTCTTGAATATCAACAAGGTAAGCTATGCAGAACCCGTTAATGCAACTTTTGTTGGCATAAAACGTTTCGTTCAAAACGTAAACAAACTGTCAGAAACAGTCACCTCACAAACTTGTTCAATTTTTTAAAATATGTTGTACTTATTTTAAAGCCATGCCCCCAATATATTCGTGTTCTACGTTATTAGTAGAGTCGAAATATACCACTTTCTGGAGTTTTTTTTATTTTCAGAAAAGCCCCTAAACTAGATATTTACCGTTAAAAATATATTATTACATGCAAAATCATATTCAAATTTTGATTCCATGTAACTTTTAAGTGATAATCACATTCACTCTGAATGTATGTCAATTCAATTTGGTTAGTTTGTAGGCACTGCAGAATATTTTGCAAAAACAATATAGAAGGGTAATTATCCAGAGTAGAGGTTTTTCTGTAAAAAGAAAACCCTCGAAAAGTGGTATATTTCCACTTTACTAATTACTTTACTTCACCAAAATAATGGCGTCCGACGTAAACAAAGCTGTGAACAGCTCGTACTTTTAAGTATGTTATTTAATACGTTCTACTTATTTTAACAATACGCCCTCCTGTATATTAACAAGGTAAGCTGGCTGTGCAGAACCCATTAATGCTACTTTTGTTGGTCTAAGACGTTTCCTTCGGAAAATCCGCTACTCTGGATAATTACAGAAAAAATAATCGCACATTGTTCTCCAAAAAGTTTGCACTTTTGCAGGAATTTAGTTTGGCACCATTACTACATTTTTGACGACATATATAAAACTTTGCTGTCTATCACATTTATTGTAAAAAGAGAACATTCAGATTTTTTATGTGAAACCCAGCCAGGCAGTTTAAAAGGTCTCGAAAATAGCACATGTCCGGGTAGAAGATGACGTTTGGTAACCTTACTGTGCAGTGACTTTAAAATGCTGGTGAACCTAACTTGAAGTTTCTAGTTTTAATTTGTGCCTGTCATTTTGAATGAATCAGCCCGAAAGCAGGATTTTTAATGTGTAGGTTAAATGTATACTGCACAACTTGACCAGTGGGCTAGAAGATAATAGGAGCCATTGTTAACCCCAATAATGAATAGATGAGGGACTTGAAACAATTTTAGTTTATTTTTAACTGCTACCATATTTGATCTATACTGAATTTTCTTTTATTTTTAACTGCTACCATATTTGATCTATGCTGAATTTTCTTTGCAGCGGAAGACTTGAGGGACTTACAAGAGTTTTGAAAACAGATAATTTTGTTTGTCACATGACACTTGCGACTGTCGCACCTTAAGACTTAGCTCTTGTCAAATCAGTTTTATGATAGTGAGACATTGTTTCATTCATGTCCTTTTACTGGTTTCTTTGATCTGAAATGGCAGCAGATGAAACCTGATAGCCTATAATATATAGCCCAATTAGGTTTGCTTTTACGGTTTGTTAATAGCCTGTATTAAAACTTAGTTCAGAGAGGTTTTGTGATAATTATGCATGGGTCCAAACAATAGAAATAGGGGTAACTTAATCATTAAGAATAACACCTTTTCCGAAAACATAAAAAAAATCCATATAATGGTGTTGATATTACTAATAGCGCTGAATAAAAATTTCACTGTCTCATCCTTCCATTTAATTCTTTATACAGTCGTGTCTACAGCAAATGTGCTTGACTAATGGTTATGAAATTAAGTAGCCAAATTAGTCCTCATATTTTCAGACCTGGGATTTTTGGGTGTATTGAGCTATCGGTAGGGTAATGGAAGCTGAAACTAACATTTTGTGGGGTGAGGAGGCTAGACTCGGGGTGCTGCTAATGGTTTGTACCCAACCTTTAAATTTATTTATCAATTTGAGTAGAGTGGTTTTGCACTGACTAAATTAATGTATTGGAGGCCCCTGTGTCCCTAGTCTGGTAATTATGAAAAGTAGGGCTTCTCTGAAAAATTTGGGGAGGAGGGAGAATCCAGAAAAATGGTGATAGGCATATTGTTGTATTCACAGTACGTGCAATAAAACATGATGGGAAGGGCTATGAAGATAAATTGTGGGGTGGAAATTGTAAAAATTTAAAACATTCCACAAATACCAAAGGGCTCAGAAAATGTTCATTATAGTCCACGTGCCACGTCTAGGCAGATGGACTTCATAACACACTATGGTTTTCGTCCGCCTAGATGTGGCGCGCAGACTATACATTCACGAATAACTTAAGAAAAGTGAATTCATATAAATCTGCATCGCTACCTTTTGAAGCACAGGCAAAGCGAGCCTGCTTCATAACATTTTTTCATGTTCCACATGTAGCTGGTAACAATACATGAAGTAGATAAATGTATGCAGCCCAACACACTCTCTTCGCTCGTGCTCTGAGAAACAGAGTGGTGTAATTAGCATGAATTCACTTTTCTGGATCTAAGTTTAATTTGTACATGGTAGGTACAAATTCCCAACAACAGCAAATCTCAAACGAAAAACTAAAGCACAAACATCCATGATATGCCTTGAAAATGGCACATTCAGTTCAAATATTTCTTGTGTTTATACAGTATTCATAAAAAATTAAGGGTTAAAAAGGTAACACAATTAACTTCTTCCTAATCATGTGGCTTGCCAAAAAGACTTTTAACCTTAAACTGCACCTTACTATATTTCTTACTACTGGTGTGTCATATTCAACAGTTTCATGGAAAATTAGTCTTAACTCAAAAATTTGGATGCATCCAGAGAACACGCACAAATCTCGTAATCTTCAACTCCTGAAATACTTTAAACTTCCACACATCATTCAGATACAAATTTTCACATGGTCAAATTCAGAAATATCCTCGAATGCATGCAAGCGATGAGTGGCTGCAAGCCCAGTACTTGTCGTCGTTTGAGGAACAAGATGTTTGGTAAAGGGATGGCGAGGTGAAAAGTACGATGTACAGAAAGTTCAGGATAACTGAGAAGGATGTTAGGGGGTAAAAAAACATATCTAAAAGTAAATAAAAATAATAAAATTATAAAAATAAACTAAAATTTAAGATAATAGAAAAAGCCAAGGTTATAATGGGAATGAAGAGTAGCAAGGCAGTGGGTAGTTGCGACAGGGTCGGAAGGAGATGTTAGTGGTTCTGGTTTACAAGCAAGGGGAGGGAAAGGAAAAATCCTGGCAGTTAACAGGCCTGCGAGTCTCTCGTTGAATACGGGAAAGGTGGTGGGAGTGGCTAGTGGTACAGTATGTGGTGGAAGTTATGAATGAAATGAACCGGTTGCAGGAGTACCAACATGGTTATAGGGAAGGATACTCCTGTGAGATGCAAGCAGCGGGACTGCTGAAGGATTTGGTGCCAGGCAGAAGATGAGGGGAAGCAGGTGGATGCCTCCTTCATAAATTGTAAAGCCTTTGATTATGATGAAGGGATGAAGTGTTTGCCACAGGGTGATAGTCCAACTGCTAGTCGAAATTGTTACTATATAATACCACTCCAGTTGCCGCAGACATCAGACCACCAAATGTGCAACTATAACAACAGGGAAAGATAACAAAATGGCTGCATGGATGTGCGGTTTAGCTACACTTTTTTTCATTGAAATTTGATATTACAAGATATACAGAAACTTAGCAGGTCGTGTAAATGACATGAGTTTAGACCTGCGAGTATCATTAGTAGTCAAACCATGAAACGTAACATGATGCAACTGCACAATTAAGCTTTGCTAATGCCAAATATAAAACATCCATACAGCTGAGACCTACTATTCTTTATAATTACTTACCCTCATTTTACATTTAAGTTTTTTCTTTACTTCCCATGAATGTAACCAGTTGATACACCTACATTCTCTTTGTTTCTTTAGAGGTAGGCTGGGCATACAGACAACCTCTTTCCTGATCAGAAGAGCTTCTATTAACAGGAGAAGCTGTTTATCTTGAATCATCAACAACTTGAGAAAAAATTAAAAACTTCTTTATATTTTTTGTATTTTTTTTCTCAGAACTGCTATGGAGACTTGCTAGGTAATTAGTGGGGAATTGGACCATTGCATACACTTAACATAGAAACATAATTTCTTAACGAGTTCTCTAAATCTCCTCACCAGGCAACTATAAAAAACATTAGATTACTCACTAGGTGAACCAGGTTAGATTCCTGGCACTGTCTCTCCCGGATTTGCGCATGTGGGAATTGTACCGGATGATGCCGCTGGTCGGTGGGTTTTTTGGGGATCTCCAGTTTCCCCCGCCATTTCATTCTGGTGCTGCTCCATACTCACCTCTATTAACCCTTGTCATCTCTCAAGACCTTGATGTTAAGAGCTGTCCAGATCTCTTCACTCACTCTTTCGCACGTTATGCAACATAAAAAAAAAACTTTATTATAGCCAAAATCATTTTGAAAAAATTAGTTTCCAACCAAAGTCACTACTCTTGGGAGTTAAACGGACTTGGCCCTCTCTCTTTCTCTCATCCTTGTTTGTTACCAAAATGGGCTGGCAGTGATGTGGTATAAAGACTAATTGTGTGAAGGTAAATGTCACTCTCTGAATCTGCTGGTCAGTGTACCACCATGGTGCAAGAATACACCTCTGACCAACTATTGCAGTATATGTTCTATCCTGTGCCAGATCTTGACTATGATGGCCAATAACAAACATAATCAAACTGCTTCATTTTTTCAAAAGTTTCCTGTATGCTGGCATCCATAAGGAGTATCTCCTAAAACTTATATACTTATTGTGGCGTATAGGGTTGTGTTACTGGAGAGTTGTGAAGTACATTTTTTGTCTGCGTGAAACATTAATTGTCAAAGGTCTTAAGGTGTACCAATTTATTTTCATGCATAAAAAGTACTAAGGCAGTGTGAAATTGACAATAGTGCATATTAGTATTTTAATATTTAGTAGCTTTCAATTCGGATGCAGTTGATTGTCACTTGTTCAAAGATTTTTTGCGGTTAGGCAATTTAGCATTTTAAGTATGTTTTGTTACATACTAAAAACTAAATATTAAAATACCAAATACGTTGTAGTTTTAGTTGACTAATTCTGGTCACGTGACCTTTAAGTAAACTAAAAGTGCCAATTTGAACAAGCCCTGAATAAATGTAAATAGGTTAGGTATTTCGTAAATGAAACTAGTTGTGCNCCTATTTCAGATGTCCTGGTGGTGCAGAAGTATGCAGTTGCTTGTTAAGAAGATCTCTCATTGATTACCAGTTAGGTATTTCGTAAATGAAACTGGTTGTGCTGTACTAATATGTCTGCCTCATACCCCAGCACCTTATATGTTCCATTCACGGTTACTTCCCACTTTTCTGTAGCCCTGCCAAAGTATACTTCCAGGAGAGCCAATGCATCGCATTCATGCGCACTCAATGTAATAATATTTTACATAAGAACTATTTTTTAATAGTCATTACCAACACAACCATTTTCTCCCTGTGTTTATATCCATATTAGTTATAAATTATTGCAATTTATAGATGAAATATTGTTTAATTTAAATAAAAATAAGATACTTTTATGCTAACACAAGTATAAAACGCTTGTGATGAGGGGGGTGTTTTTCCAAATGTTTGATTTAAAAAGTGTGAAGAAACCACGAATAAACTATAGCTAAAGCACTGTAGGATACTTTTTATTTGTGGATGAAATTGAATTTGACCTACTGATTTATTGATCTTGCCATGTAATTAGATTTAAGTTATTGGCTGAAAGTAGATTAACATGAATTAGTTGAAAGATAAATACATTTAAAATTAAATGTTCGTGTGGAAATACCTCATTTTTTAAAACTGTAAACCAGATTTATGTGTGTATGTCAGTACATTGTCTAAATTTTCTAAAAACAATAAATATTTGTATTTTTTTAAATTTCTTATGTACAGGCTGAATATATTTACAGTGGCTCACATTAATATTCAGCCACCTATGATTATCCCAGTTTCATGGCCTTATGTTACATTAGTAATGAAGATAAACACAAATCATATTGCACAATCATTCTTGTATGTTTTAAATTAAATGTAGCTGTAGCCAATAACGGAAATGAGCAATGCAACTTAACGAACAACATGATTTTGTCATCCCATGCTGCATAAGTATGCCAGTTTAATATTCGGCCATCATCATTCAAACACAAACATAATCCTTGTTGCAAACTACACACACAGTCTTTTAGTACCTGGCAGCATTGCCACTCTGTTTAATTACTACTCGCAGGCGTTGACATATTTGCAATTATTTTCCTTGTATATTCGGAGCCAATCATATGCCATTCTTCCTTAAACCTTTTCTCTAATTCTTTTGTGGGCCTAATTTAGTAGTCCTCAGTCTTATTTTGAGTTCAAACCACAGAGTTTCTATGGGATTCAGTTCGGGTGATTGAGGATGCATGTTAATGACTTTGGGACAGTTATACTAAAGCCAACTCTTGAAAATGTACAACTTGTGTTTTGGGTCATTATCTTGGTAGAACTTAAAAGTGTTCCTAATCCCCAGATTATCAGCCCTCTTGTGTAGGTTTGCTTTCAGGATGTTGAGATAGTCTTCCTTTTTCATTGTTACATCGACACGTACAGCCTCTCCGACACCTGCTGAAGATATACAGCGCCATATCTTAATACTACCTCCACTGTGTTTTACAGTAAGTTTTATGTTTCCCGGGTTTTAGCTCCCCATTTGTCTTGCGCCATACTGTTACCCTGCCATCTGAACCAAACACATTCAATTTCGTCTCATCAGCAAAAATAACATAATTCCACCAGCTTTCATCTTTGCCAGCGTGGTCTTTTGCGAACGTTAGTAGTTTTCTTCTATTCGCCTCATTAATGAAAGGCTTCTTTCTAGATACCCTGCCATTATATCCTGCTCTTCTGATAACTCGTCTTATGGTTTCTGGACGGATATTCTTTCCACATTCATTGAGTACCTCCGTGGTATGTTTGCAAGCACTAATTATCGGATCTTTCTTTATTTTCCTTATTACTGGACGTTCTTCTCTCTCGCTTTGTTTCTTTGGTTGTCCTTTATGAGGTAACGAATATATTCTGTATTCCTTCTCAAGCCTTCTTANCGGATATTCTTTCCACATTCATTGAGTACCTCCGTGGTATGTTTGCAAGCACTAATTATCAGATCTTTCTTTATTTTCCTTATTACTGGACGTTTTTCTCTCTCGCTTTGTTTCTTTGGTTGTCCTTTATGAGGTAACGAATATATTCTGTATTCCTTCTCAAGCCTTCTTATGATGTCTCCGACAGTGGACCTCGGCAGGTTCAAGTGCTCCGCAATTTCTCGTTCAGATTTATTCTTTGCATGATGAAAAATTACCAGTTGCCGCTGTTCAAACGTTTTTTATTCTTGCCCCCTACGTCCCTTTTGCCTGACTGACGCAGCGAACAGAGCTGCCCAAATCAACCTCTCAGCGCAGAGAGCGTGCAGGGAATGACACGAGGTACGAACGCAATGTGCATCATGCCTGTGCCACGCGTCTAGCACAACTGGCCTAATATTAAAGTGGCGTACTTATGCAGCACGCGAGGACAAAATACTGTGTTTCATTAACTTGCACTGCTCATTTCAGTTATTGCCTACTGTTGCAATTAATTTAAAGCAATTGCAATATGTTTATCATCATTTCTAATGTAACATTAGGCCATGAAACTTGCGATAATCATTGGTGGCCGAATATTAATGTGAGCCACTGTAACTGCATAGCTTGTTTAAAATGGAGACTCTTATAGCGGTGTCATCTTGTACTTTGCAAAATGGGATGAATTTCAGTGCACACACTGCCAAGCATCTCTTGCCAAAGCAGTGCTAGCTCTCTGTGTGTGTTCGTGCGTGCTTCGAGCCTTGCTGTTTGGCATGCAGTAGCGACATGTGGCTGGGTTGTTAACCTCGGCGCCAGCGAGCCACGGCCAGAGCGTGGGAAATGGAGCCACTCAGCTGAAAGCCAAAACAGTTGCTGCAGGGTCTCAAGAATACCCCAACTTTGAAGGCCTATAATATCAAAATCAAACAACCTACAACCTTGATTGACCAATCAAATGAACCGTGGAACCGTGAAGTTTGTTTACCATACATTCATAAATGTTTAATGTGACCACCACGAGCGGCCCGAACGACATATACGCGATAATCAAACTCGTTCCACACTCTTGTCAGCATGTCCGGTTTTACGGTTTAGATGGTGTCCGTAATTCTCGTATAAAATGTGTGGGATTGTTCTAGTTAACAAGAAAACTACCAACAATGCTTTACTGAAGAAATAAATTGCTTTTTTTTTCCTCCAGCTGCCAATAGCTGGCAGGAGGAACAACAGACTGCATTATTTTGACAAACTGGTTGGCTGACTGATTCCAATTAAAATTTAAAGATTTTCATTAGTAAATGTAGTGTAATTAAATGGTTAAAAGTACACAATTACGAGAAACAACAAAGCAAAAATGTCACTTTTACCATATTAAATCATGGTCAAAATTAAAATGGGGGAGCTAAAATCCATATTGTGGCTTTAGAAATACTGCTGCCTAAGAAACCTTTCGGTGAGTTTCCCAGAGAGGGGAAACACTGCTTAGTGGTATTTTTTAAAGGAAATGATGTGTTGATTAAACATAGTATTTTGGAATACTCTCACCAAATTAACTATTAATAGTATTATTATTAGAGTTTGATTTAGGGTAACTAGGGTGGTATTTTCATGGCAACCAGAATGATTGCAGTTGTCTGGTACACTTAAGAGTCCCAATTAACTGAATCACCATTTTACAAATTTCAGGATTAACCAAAGCCTGATGTAGTGAAAAAACGAAGTTTTGATTTTAGCAGTTTGCAGATGCTACATTTGAATTACGACCCTAATTATAAACAATGTATTTGGAAAATGCTTGATGTGTTCAGTAGAATTTTTTATGTAAGTATATCTTGGTATTGTTTCTGAAACCGCAATATTTTTATAAGAACTGCAATTTCAGGATGGTGTTACATTATAATTGTATTTAGGTTGCACTTGTAATTAAAGTTCTTAAATCTATTTTGACATCGCTGAGAAATATGACTGACGTAACAGACAACGGAGTTAAGTAATGATCTAGTTCTTAAAATATATTGTGAAGTACCTACCTTCTGCATTAAGTTAAACCGTCTTCATAGTCGATTATAATATTGGTTAACTTAACACACTCTCGCTGTCGGCGAGTGTAACTTCGGTGGGAGCATGTTGGGTACACCGTCATGATGTCCTGACAGTTTGCTGCTGGTTTCGTGCCACTAATACACCTGCATGCTTCAGCATGTGCGCATGCGTGCGTGCGCACGTAAATACACGTGCGTGCATTGTATTTACTTGGCTTCCCCGCCACCTCTCTACTAGTTTCTCCTCTCCCAATAATAAAGATCATGGTACCCACCTATCTTTCTCCTGTAGCATTTTCCCATAATGCATGTAACAATTTTTAATTATTTCCTGTCGAAAGCGTTTTTACGGTGTCTGTGCCGGTTTTTCCCTTTTTCTTCTAGATATAGTTTAACTATAAGTACATTAGGGAGGTTTTTCATGGCCAAACTCGGCCATGGGAAACCCAATCCCTCTTTGCCGCGATGCACGTCTCCTTGCATGTTCTTCCTTCCCTTGTAAGCGTAAGGGGTTAGCCCTGAGACGCAATAATCCCGTTCCTACCGCGGACTAACATATAACACTTAGTTTTAGAGTAGGTTAGAAAAAAAAATTTACTTGGAATACATTTCCATGCCTCGCGTAAGACATATGTTAAGAATTAATGAACTGCTCATTTGTCGAACTAGGCCAGAATCCCGTGCAGTTCCGTAACAAAATTAAATCAACTGAAACGTATCTCCAGTTATTTGCAGTCTGATATGTCCATCTGTGGTGAATAATAGAGGTGAGCGATGAGAATCTTATGAAAGCAGCTGAATCATTTTTAAGGAAGCTTATCGATTCCTGAATTATCAGCGGAACTGTTTTGTCGGGCGTCCGTTTCTCGGCTGGTCCTGCACACGTGAACACTGCCAGTTTGCCAATTGCGACTTCGCAGTACGCTTGTTTGAAGTTTTCTGGCCACTTTTGCGTAACTTTGACACACAATTCAGTCGCTATCTTCTGTCTGGTTATCGTTAACGGCATATTGTTATCCGCCATGGTAGTGCAGTTCGACTTATACCATAGCGAGCAACAAAACTTTGCCGTTTGCTTCACTCACATAAAGCACGTCACGGGCTATCCTTATGGGCGACGGTCTCGGACTGTACGACATATCGGCGCGGTGCTGTCAGTCGAACGACTTTCAGAACAGCCCTCGTGCTTGTTGGGAAACAGTAGTGCTCTACAAACTCACGTAAAGACATCCGTTAACGTGCGCACGCGGGTGCCGAGGCACACCCCTAATGACCAGCATATTTATTAATTTGANACGTAAAGACATCCGTTAACGTGCGCACGCGGGTGCCGAGGCACACCCCTAATGACCAGCATATTTATTAATTTGAAATTGTGGTCTTGGCGATTTATTTATTATTCTGGGCTCTTCTTATAATATCCTATTTTGGCACAGCTTTTGCGTAACTATCGTCATTTTAAACATTCAGATCAAGAAATCTCCCGGGGGAACCCCTGCGAACCCCTTCTTTTATATGACCATCAGCGATTCTATATTTGTGCACATCCTAATGACGGCTACACACCTATGAAGACGCTGTGAGTGAAGAGATTTTGGGCGGTTCTTAACATCGAGGTCTTGAGAGCCGATGAGAGTGAAGTGAGGTTAGTATGGAGCAGCGCCGGAATGAAGGGGCGGGGGAAGCGGAAGATCCCGAGAAAATCCGCCGNAGTGAAGTGAGGTTAGTATGGAGCAGCGCCGGAATGAAGGGGCGGGGGAAGCGGAAGATCCCGAGAAAATCCGCCAACCAGCGGCATCGTCCGTCACGATCCCCACTTGCGAAAATCCGGGAGTGACCCCACCGGGAATCGAGCCCGGTTCGTCTAGGTGGGAGGCGAGTCGTCTAACCACTACACCACCACGGCCCCATTTATCGCCGCAATCGCCTTGAGTGTGACATGTTTAGCTGTCTGATTGAAGGCAGAGTGGGAGGAGTCTGTCGTTAGTTGGAGTGTAGTCTTGTTTCACAAAACACACACATTCCAGCCACCTACAATCCAGGAAAATTGTAAGCTATTTTCTCTATCTTAGATTTCACTATTACGCATATTGGCATGCTATTTTGTTATTTGTGTTACAATTGCAAACGACAGATGCATATAAATAGTTTTTAGGTTCCATACGACTCGCATGTATAGACTGTCCACGGTTAACTTAGCACTTTTGAAACCAACCCTTCCCGTTGAATTAAAAGTTTTGAAAATTCTGAAATGATTTATATTGCTTTCTGTTTTTTTTTTTAATGTATGTAAGTGTAGGGATGAGCACAATTGTGGAATATTTACAGTTTCGCTTGACCGGCACATGACTAAAGTTATTAGGGGCCCATTTTTTGAAACTATAGGAATAATTCCTGTAGCGGAGTGACGTAGTTCCGTTATTGGAATACGTAGTCAATTTTTTTGAACACGCAATAGCGAATTGGTCTACCGGAATCGAGCTGTAAAGTTTCGAAATCAATCGGACACCAAGGCAGCTGCCGGAATCGTCATTCCTCTAGAGATTTGTCTGTAAATATCATTGTGCGGTGAAAGAAACGTAAAATATACACTCTTGCGGTCACATATAAATATAATCGACGAAGTACAGCAAAAACTAAAACTGTTACCACACATCAAATTATAATTGCTTTAATTAGCTGAGAAAATTCTTTTAAATGTAATGTTAAGTTGGTACAAGGAAACTGATAGGAGTTTTTCGAATATCAAGTTAAAGTTTAAAACGAATAATTTTGATTTTGCAACAAAAACTGCCAAAAGCACTAAAATATAACGAACTATAGGCAGTCAACTGTGTATAAGAGTTTGTCGCACATTGGGATGGTCTGATACTAGAAAAATTTATCAGTACCAACGCCTGTGCAAATCAAAGCCTATTGAATTTCATATATTATAGTTAAAAACACAAAAAATATTCACAGGAATACCATGACCTATATTATTGATATTTGCCGAAACAGAGCTTTAGTAAGATCGACTACATGTAGTGACATGTAATATTTATTTTAGGTTTACTTAAGAAGTAGTTGCAGAAATGTGGTAAATTATTAAGTTGTCTTATACATATACATGAAATTTTTATAAATAAATTAAATAATTTTTTTATAATTGAGTTAAATAATTTAAGCCTGAAAAACAACGCATACCAATTAAATTTGAAATATAATGTTAAATATACTGAAAATAAAATATTGTGCTACCTATAATCCGTATTAGTAACTCTATGTGCTTTTGTTTCACAAAAGTACANTATACTGAAAATAAAATATTGTGCTACCTATAATCCGTATTAGTAACTCTATGTGCTTTTGTTTCACAAAAGTACAAACCCTGGACACCACATAAGATGTTTTTTTTCTTGAAAACAGAAAATAGGTGGAACCTTTTATCCTTTAAAAAATATTTGTGTATTATAAAATTAATTTTCATGTCCCAGCAGATTTAACGTGATTGGTTCAGCGTCGGGGAAGACATACGAAATGCAAAGATGCCAAGTTGTATCGATTCCTAGAAATTCCGATACATTTCATTCAGACACTCGCTACCGGAATGAAAATATTGCATCAATCCACTACCGTTATTATCCTGACTGTTTCGAAAATTGGGCCCCAGGCCCACGGCTGTGTTAATTTGACACATGGTGCAAGAATACTCAATGCGTATACAAGTAGATCCTAAGCAGGTCTTCGGCTTACCGTGAACAGCCAATGAGTGTGTTGTCCGAACTGTCTGCGTGATTTTGAACGTGAAGAGTCGATAGCCTAATAAAGGCTAAATGGCGGGAGAAGGTAAAATAGCTAGGATTTGCCCATTAAATTCTACAGGCTGTCTTAGACGGATGTGTGTTGTTAAAGGAGCTTGGAATATGTAGCAGACATTTGTACGCTTGTAGTCTCCACCACTATATTCTTTTAAAATAAACTTACGTGTATCTTAAATAATAAAAATGTGTTTAACATTGATTATGNGTCTCCACCACTATATTCTTTTAAAATAAACTTACGTGTATCTTAAATAATAAAAATGTGTTTAACATTGATTATTTTAAATCTTTTTCGTGGTTGTTAAATCTCTTGTAATAATGAATAAAAAAAAATCTTAATTCGTTTTTATTAGCTTGTCAGTGGTCCTTGGTTCTTGCGTGTTGCCTGCTTGAGAATTTTTGCAAAATGCATCTATGCGACGCACGTATCTACTTCATAGGAGATTTTAATTAAAACCTGCAGTTCGTGAAGCTTGGTGACTCATGGCACATAGTTGAACTGCTGATAAATCTTTATCAGTTGCTCTGGGAGTATTCTTCTTATCATTCGTTATCTGCCAATAACCAAAATATTCAGGTGGGGATTTTCCTGGTTTGTCAGAGTACTGATTCGATTTCTAAGTTTAAATAAGTTGCTGGTTTTCGTCATTATCCTTTTGACTTATTTGTTGTACTGGAACGAACGAGAATAGTAGGAGGACAATGTAATTAACTGGTTTATCTAGAAAAAAAAAATGTTTGTCAGATTGTAGTGAATGGTATAATAATTGTGGCTCGTGAACTTATTAACGCATCTTGTAGTTTGGGAATTGTAGACCGTGGCTGATATTCTAAACTAGTATTTAACAAGGTGAAGTGTTTTCGACATGTTGTTAATTCGTGGTTTCTTCGCACTTTTTGAGTCAAACCTTTGAAAAATCACCCCATGTATGACGCGTTTGGTTGTTTTCGAAATATGTCCCATCACAATATTTTCCGCTATATTGAACTTTTACGTACACTCTATTTATAAATTATAATGTTGCATTTATAATTCATACGAATCGAAACCGTGAGAAAATAGGTGTGTTGTTAATGCCTAGTAATAAATAGTTCTTATGCGACATATAATTAATCTGAGTGCGGACGAATGCGGTGCGTTGTCCCTTTAGTGTGATTTTCTAGGTCCGAGTAAGCTCTGTTTGCATTTGGCGGAGGAACAGCCCGTAGGGAGATCTTTAGCAGGGCTTCAGAAAAGTTGTAAGTAACCGTGAACGGATTGTATCCGATGCTGTTTGTGCTTCACGAAGCAGCATGGGCGGCTGGCTGGTCGACGAGTGGGCGCGGACTACGTGGGAGCACTTGTTCGCGAAGGTTGCCGGCTAGCAAATGAGCTGCTCCCAGGTTCTCTCTCTCTCGCTGCTGTTGCTGGGAACAAGGTGCATCCTCTGTGGGAGCAGGTGGTAATTTAATTATGATCGAGTCGGCGCCATTAGTAACACTTTTGTTTCCCTTCTGGCCTCGTTAACAGTTTCGTTCCTTCGCCTGGAGTTGAGAACGCTGCTCGTGTCGAGCCTGTGAGAATGTCTCCTGCTCGGCATTTCATCGCATTCGTAATTAGGGGCCCTGTTCTGCCGCTCAAATTAGTCTGCTTCCAGCATGTAACGTCATCTGCAGTTGGTTGTTTTTTCCGGAATGGCTGTCACTCCTGTGCACGTAGTTCCAAATAAGACGTTATTAATAGGTTCATAATGACAAACCTGTTTTGGGGCTGCGGTGGTTTAGTGGCCAGAGTACTCGCCTCGCACCTAAACGAACCGGGTTCGATTATCGACGAGATCACCCCCCCNGTCTCCACCACTATATTCTTTTAAAATAAACTTACGTGTATCTTAAATAATAAAAATGTGTTTAACATTGATTATGTTTAATCTTTTTCATGGTTGTTAAATCTCGTGTAATAATTAATTTTGAAAATCTTAATTCGTTTTTATTAGCTTGTCAGTGGTCCTTGGTTCTTGCGTGTTGCCTGCTTGAGAATTTTTTCAAAATGCATCTATGCGACGCACGTATCGACTTCATAGGAGATTTTAATTAAAACCTGCAGTTCGTGAAGCTTGGTGACTCATGGCACATAGTTTAACTGCTGATAAATCTTTATCAGTTGCTCTGGGAGTATTCTTCTTATCATTCGTTATCTGCCAATAACCAAAATATTCAGGTGGGGATTTTCCTGGTTTGTCAGAGTACTGATTCGATTTCTAATTTTAAATAAGTTGCTGGTTTTCGTCATTATCCTTTTGACTTGTTTGTTGTACTGGAACGAACGAGAATAGTAGGAGGACAATGTAATTAACTGGTTTATCTAGAAAAAAAATGTTTGTCAGATTGTAGTGAATGGTATAATAATTGTGGCTCGTGAACTTATTAACGCATCTTGTAGTTTGGGAATTGTAGACCGTGGCTCATATTCTAAACTAGTATTTAACAAGGTGAAATGTTTTCGACATGTTGTTAATTCGTGGTTTCTTCACACTTTTTGAGTCAAACCTTTGAAAAATCACCCCATGTATGACGCGTTTGGTTTTCTAAATATGTCATATCACAATTTTTTCCGCTATATTGAACTTTTACGCACGCTCTATTTATAAGTTATAATGTTGCATTTATAATTCATACGAATCGAAACCGTGAGAAAATAGGTGTGTTGTTAATGCCTAGTAATAAATAGTTCTTATGTGAAATATTATTAATCTGAGTGCGGACGAATGCGGTGCGTTGTCCCTTTAGTGTGATTTTCTAGGTCCGAGTAAGCTTTGTTTGCATTTGGCGGAGGAACAGCCCGTAGGGAGATCTTTAGCAGGGCTTCAGAAAAGTTGTAAGTAACCGTGAACGGATTGTATCCGATGCTGTTTGTGCTTCACGAAGCAGCATGGGCGGCTGGCTGGCCGACGAGTGGGCGCGGACTACGTGGGAGCACTTGTTCGCGAAGGTTGCCGGCTAGCAAATGAGCTGCTCCCAGGTTCTCTCTCTCTCGCTGCTGTTGCTGGGAACAAGGTGCATCCTCTGTGGGAGCAGGTGGTAATTTAATTATGATCGAGTCGGCGCCATTAGTAACACTTTTGTTTCCCTTCTGGCCTCGTTAACCGTTTCGTTCCTTCGCCTGGAGTTGAGAATGCTGCTCTTCTCGAGCTTGTGTGAATGTCTCCTGCTCGGCATTTCATCGCATTCGTAATTAGGGGCCCTGTTCTGCCGCTCAAATTAGTCTGCTTCCAGCATGTAACGTCATCTGCAGTTGGTTGGTTTTTCCAGAATGGCTGTCACTCCTGTGCACGTAGTTCCAAATAANCGACATATAATTAATCTGAGTGCGGACGAATGCGGTGCGTTGTCCCTTTAGTGTGATTTTCTAGGTCCGAGTAAGCTCTGTTTGCATTTGGCGGAGGAACAGCCCGTAGGGAGATCTTTAGCAGGGCTTCAGAAAAGTTGTAAGTAACCGTGAACGGATTGTATCCGATGCTGTTTGTGCTTCACGAAGCAGCATGGGCGGCTGGCTGGTCGACGAGTGGGCGCGGACTACGTGGGAGCACTTGTTCGCGAAGGTTGCCGGCTAGCAAATGAGCTGCTCCCAGGTTCTCTCTCTCTCGCTGCTGTTGCTGGGAACAAGGTGCATCCTCTGTGGGAGCAGGTGGTAATTTAATTATGATCGAGTCGGCGCCATTAGTAACACTTTTGTTTCCCTTCTGGCCTCGTTAACAGTTTCGTTCCTTCGCCTGGAGTTGAGAACGCTGCTCGTGTCGAGCCTGTGAGAATGTCTCCTGCTCGGCATTTCATCGCATTCGTAATTAGGGGCCCTGTTCTGCCGCTCAAATTAGTCTGCTTCCAGCATGTAACGTCATCTGCAGTTGGTTGGTTTTTCCAGAATGGCTGTCACTCCTGTGCACGTAGTTCCAAATAAGACGTTATTAATTAGTTCATAATAACACACCTGTTTTATGGCTGCGATGGTTTAGTGGCCAGAGTACTCGCCTCGCACTTAACAGAACCGGGTCCGATTATCGGCGATGTAGCCCTCCCCCCTCCCCTTGGATTTTCAGAGCCGATGAGGGTGAAGCGAGGCGAGAGTGTGGAGCAGTGCCGGATAGCCGAAATGCAACGGTGGGCGGGGGAAACGGGAGATCCCCGAGAAAACCCGCCGACCATCGTCCGACACGTTTCCCACATGTGAAAACCCGGGGAGCTACCCCTCCGGGAATCGAACCCGGTTCGTCTATTGTGGGAGGCGAGTCTTCTGACCACTACACCACCGCGGCTCCTTTAGAATTGAAGTAATTTCATTGCGGGATTTTTTTCCGCTTTGTAAATGTTCATGTAGGTCGTAGTGTATATTTGATGCGGTTGACTTCCTGGACACAAACAGCAGGAAGAGGAAAAAATTTTTTTAAACACACTCGAGGTACTTATGAAATAGGCCTGTCGGTCAACGAAATATTAACAAAAATGAACCAATACTATTGTGATTAAAATAAATTGTCTTTCGTTACAGAAAATTGTATTCAAATATTGGCACATGTTGGACCTTTCATTGCCGGTGTGACATTAACACAGCAGAGTTGTAGTTCCCAACGTTGTATTTCGTACAATTTCAAGTATCTAACAACTAGTTTACTGTATTAGGGAACGAGGCATATTCACCGTTGATGAATTTACCGTGTATTTCGGTTGAGCTACTTTTCCGAAAAGTTGGTTGATTCGTATTCAAATCTCGCATACTTTCTTCACATAATTTTCCTCAAAATTGAATCTTTTTTTTTCCTCCCAGATATTGTAACTTGGATGGAAGTGAGTAAAATGTTTTACTTTCTCAGTTACATTAAGATACACGTCTAGGACATGCTTCTTGCTCGAAAACAAAACCTTAGTGACGCGAATCCATCAGAGCCCCAGAAGCTTCAGGGCGACGAAACGTTTGGATGTGTACATTTAACCTTACTAAAAACACAAGTTTCCGAACGTTATTGTTCATCGGTGTGCTTCCAGATAAGCACAAGTTGTATAAGCCTGTGTGTGTGTTTGAAGCCGTGGAACCCACTGACTATTTCAAGAAGAATGAAATATATCCTATGGTAAAACTGCGAAAAGTAATAATCTTGCTTGTAGGACTATAATGTAAAAATTATTTATTTCACCCATATCGTAAATGCGAATACCTGATAGTTGAAGATTGCATTGATCTACCACTGATGGACACAGAACTCTTACGTGCTAGTTCAGCATTGCCAAGCGACATAAGTGTTATGAGGGATCCATTGCCGACTAGGTTACGCCATTAAAAGGCCCTGTTCCATTTTAGCGTATTTTATTTCATCCATTAGATCTTTTTTCGTGTACTTGTTGGTACAAAAATATTGGCTCCTGCTGTAATAGTGGCTAACCCATTAATTTGGCATTTTAAGATTCTGTGGAGGATTAAAGAAAAGTGGTACGTGGTGTAGTTAGCGTCCATACATCTTTCCTACATGGTTGTACGAGGGTTATTCGGAAAGTAAGGTCCGGCTTCTTATAAAACATAAACGATCACAAATTTTTTTCAAAAAACTTTTTTACTTAATTTCTTACATGTTTCCCTATTTTTCTACATAGTTTCCATATTTGTTTAAACATTTGTCATAACGTTCTACAAGCTTTTGTATGCCTAAGTCATAGACGTCTGCCGCCTGTGAGGTTAACTAGTCCGTAACTGCTTCTTTCACCTTTCATCTTCTCTAAAAATTGATCACCTTCCTTATGATATCGGTCCAAAAAATCAAGAGCACAAACCATTCTTTTTATTTGGTGTTCCTCAGTAAGCAGCCTGGGAACCCAACGTGCGCACAATTTGTGAAATTGCAAATTTTCAGACAATTTTGTACAAAGTTGTTCTAACCACATTCGGAAATTCCAATGCTTAAGTTGAAATTGTGAATTGCTGGTCTTCACGAATCTTTTCGCCCACGGCTTTGACCAAATCTTCTGTGATCACTGATGGTCGGCCTGATCGCGGTTCATCATGGACATTTTTTCCCGTCCGTCCTTGAAAGCTCTCACCCACTTACGCGCTTTGCTGTCACTCAAAGCATTGGGGCCATACACTTGACTTATATATCGATGAACTTCCGCTGCTTAAACGTTCCTTGCTGTCAAAAACCGAATCACTGACCGTATTTCACAGTCGGCGGGCTGATCAATTGTTTTGAACATTTTGAACTGGCACTGTAAAGAGCACACTGTAACAATACCAATGCAAATGGCGTCGTTTGACGAGCAAGAAATACCGGGAGTCGGTGCTCATGCGCGTTACAATGTTCGCGTGACATTCGATTAGCTACGGCGATTCGGACCTTACTTTCCGAATAACCCTCGTATAAAGATATTGAACAAGTGCGATACACATTCTGTGAAAATAATTCATTCAATAACAACTTCAAAGTTGCCGTAAATTATTTTTCAAACACACAACTTCTAAACAATGCTGTCTGGAATTATTTTGCCCACTTGCATTTCGAAGCAAGACATGCGACTGCCGACGTGTTTCGATTATAATCAAATATGGCGTCTCACTGGCAGTTTACTAATTATCTTGGTCGTTTGGGCTTCTCTGCAAAATGAGTCCCAAGTTGTATCGTACGTGTGCGAGTAAAAAAAATATATTTTCTTTTTGATACACCAAGTACATTGTAAAAGTGGCTTTGGTTCGGTATGTCATTTGATGGTATATTGTGTGCAAAGTTTATTAACCAAGACAATAGTCTAATTTTACTTGTGTTTTCTGGAAAAAAATGTGGGAAAGTTGAGCGTCATGTTTGTCATACATGGAGTTCTTTTCCCAGATAATAAACGATAATTTCAGTATCTCTGGTAGTGATAAGTGTAATATCCGCACTTGGTTCTCGCCTGCGACCTGCGGTTGGTCCAGCGAGTTAGACTGTGGCCTACCACCGCTGGAACCCCGATTCANTTCGGCCGTGGGTTCTCATGTCTTGTGGAGATTTGCCTCAGTGTGTTCCTATTTTCTCGTCGGTTTTCATTCCGCCAAATAGTGACCCTGTTCGAAGACTGTGAAATCGTGTGGATTTACGTTTGACTCTTATTTTCACGGGAAGCATGGTCGGCGAGTGAGATGAGGCTGGCGCTAACCTGATGCGTGAGGGATCGAGTGGATGCACTGGTCGCAGTCAACTGTAGGTCCGCAGCGTTTAAGTGATATACAGTTCTATACATCGTTCCATGATTGACACACAGTCACCAATGTTGTGAGAAACCCTACTTGGCTGGAACTGCCTGTCAGCTGGGTGGGGGATTATCTTGTGTGTGTGTGTGTGTACCTAGTCATCTTAATTAGTGGTGTCGCTGTCCTAGGTGTGCGCCTCCGTATTATATGTAACTAGAGCATTAGGATTTCCAGTGTACTGCACTGGAACAGATTGGGTTTTGTTTTCAAAAAACAGTCTTCTCGGATCACACTCAGGTGAATATATTTCGAGGAATCCATGTGTTACTCTCAAAGCAGAATGTCTGTTGTCTGGCAGGTAGTCAACACACAATACAAAAGAAGGCATTTTAAATTAGGGTTTTTGTGGGGACTCACAGCTCCCTTAGAAATTATTTTATAAGAGAAGTGTGTACAATATTTCGTCTCATATTTTCGTGAGGAATAACCTTTTGGAGTATTACTAATCCACAGCAATTCAGCATCAGCATTGACTTTAAAGAAAAGCATTTTCACACTGTAATAACACTCTGTTGTAAAGTCTTTGTAAATTTTATGATTTTTGTTGAGAGATGCAAATTGTGTGCGTCAGTTGCATGCTTTTGATCAGAATACATGCTTCGGGGTAGTTATTTTTGAAACCTCAAATTTAGGCTGTGGGCTCTCGCTTTATAATCTTAAGAATATATCATGACATTAGGTACTCTCTCTTTCCCAGTTAACCCGTTTCGAAACCTCCCTGCGCTTATAGACTTGCATTGTGCGAATCTCCTTAAAAGCGATCCTGCGCATGTCTAGTACTATTACATTGCGCAAAATAAATAATCGAAAGGAAATACAAAGTCATAAGGAAATAAGAATGCCATTACCCTCGCACCAACTTCTTCCCGCCCTCTTAGAAAATCGGGTTGTGTTTTTGAAGCTCAGTTTTCTCTGCCCCCGAGAGGCGACCCGGCCAGTCTTGGTGAAGCCACCGACGAGTAAGTTGCAATCTGTCATGAGAGTTCTCTCCCGTGACTTCGAGAAGGGAGGTAGGAAAGGTCAAACACGTGTGTCGTACATCAAACCACTTCTGTCGTGTCCTCTGTAACCTCGGAAAGTTTTACGTAAGAATTATAATGCACCCCCTTTAAAGTAATAATATCAATTCAAATTGAACTCCGATTGAAATTTACCCTGAACACTTGGACCGGACCGAAGCAGGACTTGTGCAAGTTAAGTCGAAAAAGATGGAAGTGTTTGGAGTTATAACTAGTTTTCAGGAATTGTAAGCAATTTTCGTCATCAAAAATATTAACTCTTAAACATAAACCAGAGTTAAAATTCTTCATCATTCTGTTCTAACTGCCACCAAAATGTCAAAATGTAGCCTTTTGTTTTTTTAGTTACTCTTTGCCTTCACAGCAGTACGTAACAACTGGTGGGAAAAGGGGGTGGCGGTAGGTATACATTGCCCCTCCCTAAATTTAGAAAAGGGTGCCAGAATAGAGTAAATTGACACCCAAATTGTGTTTTTTTTCCCTCAGAGATGCATTGATATATCGTATACAATCTGTGATTTGTTATGTATCTCTGGTACTTATGTACATCTTCGCTTATGGGTTATAAACTTTTCTCTAAAGTCCATTCACCGTTGCTGAGGGAC
Source organism: Clitarchus hookeri (assembly GCA_002778355.1). NCBI lineage: Eukaryota > Metazoa > Arthropoda > Insecta > Phasmatodea > Phasmatidae > Clitarchus > Clitarchus hookeri. Next base: position 107,294 of record NQII01003952.1, read on the forward strand.
AATGCACCGCATTCGTGCGCGCTCAGTGTAATCATTTTTTGCAAAAGAACTATTTATTTCTAGTCATTACCAACACGCTTATTTTCTCCTGTTTTTAATTCATATTAATTGTAACTGAAATTTAGTAATTTATGTGCAAAACAAATAAAACTTCAATTTAACCAAAAATTACGTACTTTTGTTACACAAGTAAAAAACGTTTGCGGTACCCGACATATTTAGGAAACAATCAAACACATAATAAATTGTGTGATTTTTCAAAAGTTTGATTTAAAAGTGTGAAGGAACCGCGAATAGACTATATATTTTATGCAACATGTAATTTATGTTTTGATTGAAATGAGATTTGTAAGAACAGCAAACTACATTTTAAGAGAGGCGCCTAAAGGCATTCGTATCCCTCCCCCCCCTACCCCCTTTTCCGGGGGCCGCCTAAAGGTTTGCCCACTCCTAAATTAAAGTTGTTTCACCACTGATTCTTATGAAGCCTTTGTCGGTCATTAGTAAGCCCAAAAGCCCAAGAAAATTTAATTTTGCCCTTGTGTTACTTCAGATAAATTAAAACCGTTCAGATGGTTTTGACTGGGAAAAAAAAATTTTTTGATCGGGTTAGTTGAAATTTTAAGAATAATTATTCGCTTGCTATCTCCTAGGCTAGT
>NQII01003952.1:108841-151207 GCA_002778355.1 Clitarchus hookeri
ACGCGAGATCCTCGAGAAAACCCGCCGACCAGCGGCGTCGTCCGGCACGATTCCCACTCGCGGAAATCCGGGCGTGACCCGGCCGGGGATTTGAACCTGGTTCGCCTTGGTGGGAGGCGTGGCTGCGGTGACCAGTTTCAAAGCCCCCAACATTCGTGTTCTTGATTTCTGTGTTGTAGCCTTCGTCTGCCCGGACGTTTTCAGTATGTAAACAGTAAGTTCTGCTGCTGCTCTACCCTGAAGATGCCTCTATTAGGAGGAAGTACGACAGCGTCACGGGTACGGCCGGGAAGCTAAAAGCACGCAGACAACGACCGCGAAAGCCTGCAAACTTGCATTACTCAACGGCCTTGTTGCCACTGGAGCTTTTCAAAACAAGGTTACCATACGAGTTGTCACTCTCCGAAGGCGCGTAGAACCATAGACTAAAGACGAGGTAAACGGACTTTTCGTCTTCTGCGCATGCACCAACTTAGACCTACCCCACACCAATACGAGACTGCCGGTCTCATGGTCAACGGTGATGAAAGTATCAGTTTACATCATCGTTTTCAATATACGATCGCTTTTATATGCATAAAAAAAACAATTTTACCAATTTGGATTTTTATCAAACTTCTTTACAAATATGTTAGAGGAAGTATGCAAACATCTCGAAGCACTTGTTTACGTAAACAGTGTTCGGACCTCAGATCCTGTCCATGTCGTTTATGATAGTCGCATCGACAGAACAGCAGTTCACAGTTGTGACACGGAGACTGGTTATGCGCAGCTAGCGTGATTACTCTACTCCACATTCACCCTGCGTGTGGAAACCCCCCCCCCCCCNCACACACACACCCACACAAGCGTTGACGCAGCTTTGGAAACCGCCAAGCGCCCTCTGCAGGCGTATTATGGCCGCGACGCAAAACCATACTTTGCTTTAGTTCTGATTACGATCGTTCCGTTTGCGTCAACGATAAATACGGTCGTAAACTTAACGCGGGAGACAGATACCGCGCAAATAATTTTGCGTCTCAAGCAGCAAAAGGATGTGGCGGATATTTTTCACGAGTCGACAGAGCCTCGTGAACTAGCGTTTGAGCGTCTATAACTGGGTTTGAAAACATTTTCTTCTGTATGTTTAAAAAGTATTCACGTTTTGCAAATTAGTTTACGGCTACAGAAAAAATTTAATATATTTTCAAAATGTGTACGTATGTTATATTTTCAAGCACCGGCGTCGCCCTTCTCAATCCAGACGTGGAATAAATTTCTAAAAAATTAATAAACATAAAGGAAAATCATGTAAAATTAAATGTAACCGCGGTAAAATGCACAAAATCGTAACAAGAATGTATGTATATCATATTCACTTTTGAAAGCCCACTCATTTGTCATATTGCCATAGTCAATAAATATATTTTATTTTAGNTATGTATATCATATTCACTTTTGAAAGCCCACTCATTTGTCATATTGCCATAGTCAATAAATATATTTTATTTTAGCGTTAGTTGTTAATTTCAGAGAGAGGTGAAATATACGCACTGTGTTTATTAATTGCATTACAATATTTTGTTTAAAAGATAAAAAATGACTGAAAAGAAAATAATATCTAGGGCCTCAAAAGTGCTCTATTTGCCGTGAATAGCCCACACCATCACGTACGCACGTTGAACGANTATGTATATCATATTCACTTTTGAAAGCCCACTCATTTGTCATATTGCCATAGTCAATAAATATATTTTATTTTAACGTTAGTTGTTAATTTCAGAGAGAGGTGAAATATACGCACTGTGTTTATTAATTGCATTACAATATTTTGTTTAAAAGATAAAAAATGACTGAAAAANATATTTTGTTTAAAAGATAAAAAATGACTGAAAAGAAAATAATATCTAGGGCCTCAAAAGTGCTCTATTTGCCGTGAATAGCCCACACCATCACGTACGCACGTTGAACGACGATGCAAACTGTAGCCTAGTGCGTAAACAGTTGCCTGACAGTGTACTAAACTGAGTTAACTATACGTCGTGTGTACTGTAGAGTACAGAATAGCCGCGTTACCTCCGAGCTAGAGGCGAGATGTGTTAGCGAGTTACTCAATGTTCTTGTATAAGTATACAGTTATTTTTCCATGTTTTAACTAGCCAGCTCTTTTAAACTTTTTCGTACCGTACACACAAATTATGAAACTTTTAATATATAAAATTTATATTAGCATTTACATTTTTTTATTATGTATTACGTGTTAAAATAAACGAAATTAAGTGCTGCCCATGTTATGAAGTATTTACAAATATCGTAGGGTATTTCGTATTTATTATGAAATAACACTTTAAGAGAATGTTATGTTAGTTATAATGCATTGTTTGAGTAAAATTCAAGTTTCCCGAAGTTTCTTCTCAAAATACACCTGTTCCATAAACTCCTGATATTTACCTGCAATTATTTTAATAGACTAGGAATGCTAGGGTTTTTATAGACGATGATTATCGGTACACACGTAAGAGTATTCGCAAAATATGAAACTTTACATTTCTCAAATTCGCATAGGTTGACCATACGTTTTATAATTTTGCTAGACGTTTGTGAAGTGTTCATTTGTACTTATTTTATTCGTTCACGTGTTGTTCATTTCAGTGACGGTCACAAATGACTTTTTGGAGAACTCTGAAGACAGAAATTTGCCTTGATTTTAACCGAAGAGATTTTACCATCGAAACATTGCCATCTGTCGTCGCAAAGTGTAAGTTGACGCGAAGTTGTGCGTTGAAGAAAAATAAACTACCATCGCAAGGTAGAATGTTCGTAATCCCTAAAACGCCAATTGAGACACGATGCGACGTAAAGTTGCGTTCGGAAGCAAACTAGAGTCGATGGGTGATATCTCTGAAGGGTGGCTAAGCAGGATGGTGAAGTGGCTTGCGGTTGCCTTCCTCAGAACAAATTGGGAAATTCCAACGATTTTTTTGGCAGGAATCTAACCTAGATCCGTCGGGTGATCAACAATTATACCCACTACACTGCGGAGAGGCGGTAAATATACTTAAGTGTTTCAAAATGTTGATAGATTTCAGTTTTAATGAATTTTAACGACGCTGATATTTACATAGTTAAATTTTATTTTCGACTAAATTGGAAAGCGCTTACTAACGTCCCCCGGTGTTATGCCTTGAAGACTTATCAGAGGACGGCTTACAAACTAACTTATAACCTAACTTAAACTAGCACCCATGCCTTACCTAGGATTCGAACCGAGAACCTCCCGCGCCCCCGGACTGGCGGTGCACCAGCCGACTGCGCCACGAGAGGTCGCGGCTTATATTCCTCACTAAAGAATTAGTTTGGTTGAAAACTGAACGTAAACGTCTGCTACTCTGTTATCAATTAGAGCTCTGACCAAGCTCACAAGACTTGGGAAATTAAGATTGGTGAAGAGTGCACACACACATCGAAGGACTGATGCGACAGAATAAACAGCCTGTGTGGCCCCAAGAACAGCCAGAATGTAAGAAAGACCTGGGGTGCACTCTTCTATAAATATATCGCTCAGAAAGTTGTCTGCTGTTATTCCCCAAGGGGACTCAGGCACAGGAGGAAACGATCTGGTCAAAACCCACTACACTAAGTGAAGTGTAGATAACATGCTACTCTGTTATAACACGTGGTTGGAAGTTATTCAGGCAGTTTGCGAACCAATGTTGAGGACGTTTGCAGATGTTGTGTACCCAGCATGCCCGCCACCTGTACTCTGCTCTTGCGCAAGGAGGTGTTTTTTCTCTTCTGCGTCGGCGATGGCCGGAAATGCTTCGTGACATTCACCCCCCTTTAAAAAAACTGTTTTGTACGATGGACGGCCAATATCACACACACACGGGGCAGGGGCTTGGCTAGAATTTTGTTTTGTGGTAGGGAGAGAGAGAAAAGGACGTGATTTTCGAGTTGAGACAGTACTGGTTCAGAAATAATTACTAATTACGCAAAAATAGAGCGAGGAGAAAGAAGTGTGTTGATATGCGGCATTACTGTTGTCAGACTGCTAATAGTTAATCAATATACAGCAGATTATTTTTGCCACAAGAAGTTGCATCATCCATTACAGAAAAATTTGGTTTGGGGCCGGTTTCACGATGTCTGATTTTGTTCCGATTAAGTTCTGATTGAAATTTGTGTTGTTTAGAGACATTTTCTGTTTCTCAATATGTGGTTATGGACAACCTACGTTTAATTTGCTTCTAACCAATGGTTATATTAAACACAAGAATGGGTTCCGAATACTGGACTAATCAGAACATTACAACAAATTAGGTGGCTATTCTTAGCTGATGTGAGGTTATGTTTGTGTATTTAAATTGTGTATAATGCCAGCATATTTCAATTGGTTATTTAGGATGACGACAAAATTATTGATTGCTTCGTTAGGCCGCGATTATTAGGCTTGATAAGAGACAAATAATTAATTTTCAAAAGAATTTTATACCTGCGGAAATGCGATTTCAAGACTTACGGGCGAGATTGGGATGGGTACCTACATAGGCCTACTCATGTAAATGGATAAAAAATAGGCTATAAACACTTATTTGGTGATGAAATAAGACGATATTGTACAAATGTTATTAAATATTACTCTTTTTCTAAAACTGCGATTTTTTCAGGAGCTCAAATAATACCGTATCTTCAGAAAATCAAGCATAGTTCTGCCAATATGTTTTACTCGATAGTAGATTTGGATGTTTTGGATTTTGTTTTAAGTTATTGGGAAGAGTTAGTTTGTGCGTTTTAAATTATTATAAATGGTTTTGCGAAGGTCTGCACACTCGTAAAAGTATGGGTTTTGGATACTTATTTTATTATGGAATAGTTGATGGATTCGTGACAGCCTCTAGTATAAGATGAATGTAAGTACTTGTGAGCACATACTGGGTTGAATTCCATGTGAGCTTCGTCGTTTAGTTAATAACTTTCTGGTGCCTTGCGCTGTATTTAAGATGTACACTGCTATAAAGCAACAATCGTTAAATGTGTATTTTAAAATCTGAGAGTTAGCCACCTGGGGGCAGCTCAGGTATTTTTAAAATGAAATGCATTAAAAGCTTTAAAATTTCATCCGATTCTGTTTGGTATTGAGGGATGTTATGGTGTGATCAGGTCGTAGCTGAACGGCCTGCCTGATCACACCTTCAAACATTAAACCAGGAAACGAGCGTGATTGCAACACCACCGAGCAGAAAGAAGACAGTTGCAGAAATCCCCCTCCACTGGCCAGTAAACGGGGCCGCAAAAACAACGCGCCCGGTATAGACCGGCGTAACACCCGGAACAGCGTATTTTGTCGTTGACCCGAGCAGAGAGAAGACCATGGAAGGTGGGTGTGTCCGGCCGTCGTTAACAGTCTCGTAGAATCAGCCTCCGGCAACATTAACAAGGCGATAACTTTCCATTTAGACAGTAATAATATGGCGTGAGGTGTTAAATCACAATGTAATTAAATAGCGTCTTGGTACTCAATTTAAAGCTCCCCCGATCAATAGTAACGTAAACAGTAATTTTATAATCCTAATGTTAATAAGTAATAAACCTCATCTTATACTGTCGTACTCTACCTAATCATGATTCATTATTGAGCTACGCCCCCAGCAACTTTCACGTACGAATGGCTTAAAAGCTAGTTCGTAACAGGCTGTACAAGGCATTTTTTATTGTCGCTTGCGAATATCTTGCAAAGTGCCTAGCCATTGCGCTTTTGGGCGTGATTCGGCTAGCATAATTATTATTTAAACGACACTATTATTTAAATAAATATTCTGGCCTGAGAGATGTTGAAGTTCGTGGCCTCGATATTTAGAAACAAAGTCTGTCATTCTCTGCTTGTTATTAATACGTCAATTTGTGAAGCAGGGGTGCTATCTGTGGGAAATTGCTCAAACTTTTTGAAGTTATTTGGAAAAGTAGAGACGCAAGAAAGTGTCGTTGGTGAGAAATGTAACTTTTATATTAACGGTCGTATTAATTTTTCCAAACCTATTATCTATTGTAGAGTATTTTCATAATAATTGTACCTTCATATAACGCAATATATTTCACACCTAAGACGTATAGGGCCGTTACGAGGCTAAGGTTGCTTTCAAAGTATTGCTAGTATTGCACATTCAAGCAGGCATGCACTGTCGTATTTGTAAAGCCTTGATTTCTTTCTCGTGCTTGCGTGATGTGTTAATATTAATATACTGGTAGTATGTGCGTAATATTTGAATAATAAAAATATGAATGCATAAGGAAGCTATTTGTCGGCACTTTAATTTGTAACGAGTAATTGTGTGTTAGCATAGCGTAAGTTTTTTAAAGTCGTGAAATGTGTAATAAAATACTTCATCTCAAGTACACCTATTATGTAATCACTATGACGACGGTTCTAAAGACTTTTTTGTGTTGGAATCACATGTCGCACAAACCACGCAAAAGTCTACATTAATTTGCATTAGATCAGCTGTCTTGTTTTCAATAACACTAATACTTTTGAAACTAAGAAATTAATATAATATTATCTGAATTAGTAAGGTTTCCAGGTCAAAGCCGTTTATTATTGGCGCTTCCTTTGGTGTTTTTACAACAAACTTTGTCTAACCAGAACATAAACAGCAGGCGACGACTTGACAGCAGCCAATCACAAACGAAAACGTCACTGCACTGTTGTCAGATTTATCTTCACCAGCACTTAGCTAAGCAACACTTTCTTAACAGGAAAATGTCTTTAGAGAAACAGTAGGAGACTAACCATTCATAAAATCTTATGTTTAAATTAATTATATGGTCACATAACCAATACTTTAAACAGACATTGTGAAACCGGCCCCTAGTGTCATTACGGAAAAGTAAGTGTCATTACTGAAAATGTTTCATTTTACAGGATGAGTATAATAGACCCCAACTTTGAAGGTCTATAATATCAAAAATTAAACAACCTACAAACTTGGTTGACAATCAAATGAATCGTGGAACTGTGAAGTTTGTTTACCTTATCTTCATAAATGTTCATTGTCACCACCACGAGCGGCCCGAACGACATCTACGCGATAATCAAACTCGTTCCACACTCTTGTCAGCATGTCCGGTTTTACGGTTTTGATGGCGTCCGTAATTCTCGTTTTGAGGTCTTCAATGTTAGCCGGCAATTGTGGACGAAACACTTAATCCTTTATGTACCTCCATAAAAAAAATCGCATAGGGTAAGATCCAAGCTTCTTGGGGGCCAGTGATGAAGATCCTGGTCACCAGCTGCTTCTCGATTAATCCAGCGTTGCGGCAATGTATTTTCAGGTATAGTCCATACTGTATAAGAATGCCGTTTTCTGACAGGTCTGCGAAAGTAGCGCCACTGTTTACGTCTGACTACATGTGACTATGTATCCTTCCGCCATCAGCTGGTCCGTCAAGTCGGGGCTGTATTTTTTATCAACACGCTGTCAGCTAATCCACTTGCCATTGTACTGTTATGCTAAACAAATTTTTTAAGATACTTTAAGACTGACATCTGTCTAAAAAAAATAAGTAGGTTATACAAGTAAAAATATAAAATGTTGCAAATAATTAAATATTTGCTAACTCTTTTTTAATTTGTCCGAGATAGTGAATTTGGGTTAACATTTGCGAGACGGTCTGTTGTATCTATCATCACTTTGGGCGTTATAGCTAATATATTCGAGTTGGAAATATGTGACGTGGAATAACATTAGAATTGCTTAAAAACTATTCACGCGTCTCACTTTCTACAAACAAGAAGATGGGTTTCATGAGAACAATATGGTGTATAATTTACGTAGACGAACGATTACCGGCCGAATATAAAGAACTTTTACTCCAAATCATTTTACATTAAATATATGTTACTTTAAAAATTATGCAGAGCTCGTGGAAAAATATAACTATTGGCATTTGTTTGTAAATGCGTTATATATCACGCAAAAAAGAGGTTCATTTCTGGCTGGTAATACCTCGCATAATATCCGAGAGATCGCGCGCACNGTTATATATCACGCAAAAAAGAGGTTCATTTCTGGCTGGTAATACCTCGCATAATATCCGAGAGATCGCGCGCACGGCGCGTCACGGCGAAGTTTGAGCCGCTGTTTTTGGATAACAGATAGCGTATTATTTTAAGTTGATTGTTCTTAGATTACGGGCTGGAAATATATTTCAAATTCGTGTCGTTTCGTCAAATTAATAGAAAAATAATTCAACAATATTATGCAATATTTCTATATGCTTTTCGAATTAATATCAAGGACGTGTTGAAAGCGAGGTTGGAGAGGGATGATACGACGTGAAAAAACTTTCTGAAGTTAGCACAACTTCAGAAAACTTTTCCGCGTCGTATCGTTCTATTGTACATTTCATTTTGAACACCTATACATAACTACATTATCACGAAGTTTAGTTTTTAACACTAACAACCATTGTTTTGTGTCCTTGTAAAATAAAATGCATTAATAAATGTAAGAACTCTTTCTTACCCGCGTATTTTCTGCTTTTGTGATGTGCATTGGCAGTGCACTCAGAATAGCCAACGTAATTTTAACTTTTGTTCGTTCGTGCATCAGCTGATACAGGATTTTGTAAATGGCACTTTGTTTGTTTCGTAAACGTTAAGTTGCCACTCACTGACTGTCAGAAAGTGGCCTTCTTATACAGTATGGACCATATCCGCGAGCAGTTAGGTACCAATGGGGTGGCGCACCATCCTGCTGGAAAATGAAGTCTCCCGCCGCCTCTTCTAACTGAAGNGAAAATGAAGTCTCCCGCCGCCTCTTCTAACTGAAGAAACAACCACTCTGTAAGTATGTCCAAATAAGGGATTCCAGTAACAGTGGGCTCGTGAAAAAATAAAGGGCCGAAAACAGTGTCTTTGGATACAGCGCAAAACACGTTCACTTTGGGGGAAGCGCGCTCGTGTTCGGTGGTTTCTTGTGGAGTCTCCTGACCCCATATCCGCACGTTGTGTCGGTTCACCTTACCATCTGTATATAATGTCGCTTCATCGCTAAAAACCAGCTTAGACATGGTCTACCTCGTTCTGGGCAAGAACGAACGCGCAAAAATCGCGTCTAAGTTCTTTATCCCTTCCGGTAAGAGCCTGTACAGCAATCTCTTTTGCAACACTGTCCATATCGTTTATTGAGGGATTTGCATTTCCCGGCTAGCTTGTCGAGTTGCTTTCCTCGGACAGCGAACGAACGCTTGTTGAATCCGTTGCACATTATCTTCGGACACACGCGGCCGCCCAGAACTTTTGCTTTTACGAAGGCACCCTGTGTCACTAAACTGACGAAACAACGTACGATACTCCATCTATAGGGAGGACGACGTCCGTATTTGCGACGGAATTCACGTTGAACAGTCGTAACCGATTCACATTTAGCAAACTGAATAACACAGAACGCCTTCTGTTGTTCCATCGCTATCGTGATGCTGACTAACACACAACACACGCTCATAGTGCGACGACAGACGCTCCCAGTGTCCTCTCTCGGCACATAAAGGAAACATCAGACAGTTTCCTTCACATTGACGTGTCCAATGCGAGCTCGCTAACCCCTCATCACCTCANCACATAAAGGAAACATCAGACAGTTTCCTTCACATTGACGTGTCCAATGCGAGCTCGCTAACCCCTCATCACCTCAAACTGAGAGTTACAAACGCCATCCAAACAGTAACACCGGATATGCTGACAAGAGCGTGAAACGAGTTTGATTATCTTGTAGATGTCGTTCGGGCCGCTCATGGTGGTCACATGAAACATTTATGAATGTATAGTAAACAAACTTCACGGTTCCACGGTTCATTTGATAGGTTAATCAAGGTTTTAGGTTGTTTGGTTTTGATATTATAGACCTTCAAAGTTGGGGTATTCTTTTATACCTAGCCTGTAGAATCATTATATTTCATAGTTCAATGCAAATTTATGTACCTGATTTTTAGTAGGCGTTCCCTGGTTGTCATTAAAATGTGAGAATGAATTTATATATAACATTTGGTATTAAGTTTGGTATTAATATGCATGAGTAGTTCATATTCTAACAATAATGCCTGGGGGCGTATCTGAGTTCGTGGGCGATGGTGGTTTTAATAAATATAAAACCACCAAGTTTGATTTCTAATTTATTCACACAGCTATTATTTACAGTGTCTCCACTATTACTCTTTTTATTAAACAGTGAGCACAATCTTTAATATCTATTTCAACTCTAATTAATGTCCATAATGTCTCCGTTTGGTTACAGTAAACTAACTCATACTCATCATTAACATGTGTTCAGTTTATCTGTTATCATTTGTAATGTATTTCACTCACACATCTAGTTCAATAGTCCAGGCTGCCCGCCACACCCTTCACTGCTTGATCATCGCAGTTGCAGATTTCCTTCTGCTGGTCACTTCTCTCGCCGCTCGTCTTCTATCGCTCGAAACTCAGCCACTCGCCCATTCAACAAAAAAAAATTCTTCCGGTTTGGAGACCTGTTGTACTTTTATATCGTTCGCCCTGACCATCTGGAAGGTTCAACGGACCCCGAGTCACTCTGAGAGAACAAGGTCAGTATTCCAGAGCATTCTTCAGATAAACGCAAAAGTCCTTCCCGCCAAAGGTCAGGACCAGCGAGCCATCAAAGGGTTATCTTGGCAGAATGCCTTGATAACTCAAAACGCTGGTAGAATTATCGCTCTTTTGTGATTCAAAACATTCATTGACTTGCCGCCCCATTATCATCACTACTGTCTTCTTACGCCCGCTCGCGCGGGGTGGGCCAAGGTCAGCAGTGCAGAGTAGCGACACGTAACACTGCCCCCTCCTCAAGTATGTTCGTCCCGAATAGACTCTGCAACATCGGGACCTTCGTAGAGTGCCAGTCGGTTGATGGGTATAATATTTGACTTCGCCCGAGAGCCTTGACGACAAATTCGAAATACCACATAATTAATCTTCTGAATTGTATAGGGGCCTTCCCAATATTTCTGTAGCTTCGGGCAGTACACTTTTNAATATTTCTGTAGCTTCGGGCAGTACACTTTTCTCCTCTGTGGGTTGTACAGCCACACCAGATGTCCTCCTTGAAATACCTCGCCGACATTTTCCTATCATACCACGTCTTCATCCTGTCACTAATTATCCTGAGGTGCTGTCGAGCAAAATCATGAATGCCAACAAGTCTGTAACGTAATTCGCATGCATAATCAGCTGCAGCTTCCTCTTCTGTCGGTCGGCCAAACAGCAGGTTACTGGGGGAGGCGTAGCTTACTTCCAAACATCATTGATGGTGTTACCCTTGAGGACTCGTGCACAGCTGAGCGACGTAAGCAAGAAGAAACAATGTCACCTTTGATCCCAGTTATTTTGGTTGTCTGCCACAAATATCGACAGGTACTGCTCAAGAGTGCAGTTAAGTCTCTCGACCATTCCATCCGACTGAGAGTGTAAGGCTGTAGTCATAGTCTTTTTCATGCCCAGAATCTTTGTTACCTCCTGGAAGACCGCAGCTTCAAAGTTTCTTCCCTGATCAGAATGGAGTTCTAGTGGCACGCCAAAGCTCGAGAAGACGTGCTCTATAAATGCATCGGCCACAGTACATGCTTCTTAGTTTTGGAGGAGAATGACCTCAGGTCACTTAGTAAAGTAATCTTGGGCCACCAGGAGATACCGATTACCTCTCTCTGTGACGGGCAAGGACCCAGAATATCTACTGCCATCCTCTCGAATGGGGCTGCAACCTTGTATTTCTGGAGGTGACCTGGTCCCCTTGTCCTTGGGTCTTTCCTCGCAGTGCAGGTGTCTAACTCTGCCGAGTGTCTTATTATCACCAAAGTGGCCACTGGCTGCCGCATTATGCAGTTATTTTAAGACTTCGGGAACCCTACATTCCGGAAGGATGTGTGTGTTTTCAATCATTACTTTCCCAGTTCGTGTAAAGCATACCATTCTTCAGTGTGAGGGGATTCCGTCGTGCCCAGTACGCTTCGGCTACTGCATTCAGGCTAGATCTCTCTTCCCATTTTGGCCGACAGCTAGCTTCTTCCCACTTTAATAATGGCCACAAAGTGGAATAATTCAGCTGATCTTTCCTAATACCCTCATCACTCCAGGTAGGTGACCCATCACAAGATAAATAACCTTGAATTCTTGTCCTCTATACCTTCAGCGATTTACCACACTTTTCTGCCTGGTGTTCGCAATGACGACAAAATTGCTCACATGACGACATAGACAGTGCATCTGCATTGCTGTGATGGCGCCCAGATCTGTGTTGTACTTCAGTCATATTCTTGAAGATGCTCTATCCGCCGAGCTATTTGGCCTTCGGTGTTTTTAAATGCCTCCATATTTAGCATCAGTGTCCAAAATGAACATGCCGTCACTTTTCGGGAATCCCAGAACTGGTGGAGATATCAGAATTTCCTTTAGTTTACTAAAAGCTTTTCCACACTCGGTGGTCAAATGAAATCTCCTTTTCGCCTCAGTCAGTTCATGCAGTTGCTTGGCAATCGTGGCGAACCTAGAAACAAATCGACGGTAATGGGCACATAATCGCAAAAAACTCCGCACTTCAGTTTTGTCAGTTGATGTCGGCCAATTTCTCGGGATCTGTTTCGATTCCATGGGCCGACACTACATGTCCCAAGAAATTTATTTTATTTTGTATCAGGTGACACTTCTTAGGAACCAGTTTCAAGTTGGCTGCGGCCACTTTCTGTAATACAGAGTCTAAGCGTGATAGGTGCTCTTCAAATGTCCTTCCTGTCACAACAATGTCATCTAGGTAAACCTGACAGATATCTAAAGTAAAACTTTTTCCATCAGGCGTTCGAAGGTGGCAGGGGCAATACACAGCCCAAAAAGGCATAACTTTGAACTGCCAGGTTCCTTTTCCTTGGACACAAAATGCAGTCTTCTCTTTGTCCTCTGGAGCCACCTCGCACTGCCAGTACCCACTCTTCGTGTCCAAAGTAGAAAACCATTGCGAACCTGCTAAGCTGTTCAATATGTCATCTATCCTTGGAAGCGGATAAGGGTCTTTCTTTGTCACATTATTAAGCTGGCGATAGTTTACACAAAACCGCAGAGAGCCATCTTTCTTCTTAACAAGTACAATGGGTGACTACCATAGACTAATTGATCCTATCACATCTAATTCCTTCATTTCCTACTGTAAGCAATACAAAAACAGAAAATCATCGACCATATAGTATAGGTATTGTATAAACAACTAAACATAATATTTTTTCAAGTATTGCCAATTTTTTTAATTGAATTTTTAAGGTTTGTTTACTAAATTGTCACTTTGCCCCGATATATCGGGTAGAGCGATTTTAATTGGCCATTTACGTTCTTCGCATTTAACAGATTTCCCCCCCCTTTGATATAAACACCTCCCAAAAAATTTGGAATATACATACAGAATGCAAAAAGAATGGACTGTATATAANTACGTTCTTCGCATTTAACAGATTTCCCCCCCTTTGATATAAACACCTCCCAAAAAATTTGGAATATACATACAGAATGCAAAAAGAATGGACTGTATATAAAATAAAGCATAGCAATTAGAAGTCACCTACGGTAGCCATAAAAAAACCTGAAATTCAAAGTGTTTCTGACGAAAAAAAAAAACATTTTCCCAATATCACAGACAAATAAACACGAAAGAACAAAAGTAACTTAATGGCATCTCTGACGGGGGATGGCTTCGTTCTTCCCACATCAGCTTAGTACCGTGCATGGCCTCCATGTGCATTGTACAGGTCCCTAACACGCCGCGGCATGCTTGTAATCTGTGTGTTGATGTCATCTTCCGGACGAAGGTCCCGTTCCATCTGGGCAGCTCTTATGGGACCTGGAATTGTTTCTGGAGGTCGTGGACGAACTGCTATTTTCAGTTCGTCCCAGGCATTTTCAATGCGTAAGTACCGCTCTCTGTTGATCACAAAATAACTACATAACTCCTACCATAACAACTGCCTTATCTCGCTATATTCAAAAGTTTTTGCGAGGTGTTTGTAATCTGCATCCATCAGCTGGGGACCGACTTAAATACCAGCAAGTCACGAGAACCAATAGACACACTGTTCGGCCATTGCCTAGCGCCTGGAAAATACATTTATCCTATTATTCCAGTTATCTGCTATAGTCCATTACAGTTTCTTCACACTTTTTGAAACAAGCCTTTGAAAAATCACTCCTTGTAGGACGTGTTAAGTTGTTTCCTAAATATGCCGTGTATCACAAGCGTGTTACTCTTGTTGTAACATAACAATACCTTATTTTTGGTTAAATTTAACATTTACTTAAGTTATATTTAAAATTATAATATTTAAATTATAATTACTGTGAATAAAAACAGGGAGAAAATAAGTATATTGGTAACGCCTTGTAAGAAATAGTTCTTGTGCAAAATATCATGTAATTAAGTGCGCAATAATACGGCGCCTTGTTCCTTTGGTGTGATTTCCTAGTTTGCATGAGGCGGAGGAATATCCTGAAAGTAGAACTCTAGCAATGCTAGATAAGTTGGAAGTAACCGTGAATGGAGTATAGACGCGACGGTACAGTTCCCAACGTTACTTTCAATGTCGAATTACCATCTCTCATGTTGCTAACTGAGATCACTGCTCTCTCTAGTGACGAATGTTTCAATCCGCTAGTCAGAACTATGTGGCTATATGTTACGAAACGTACTTTTCAAAACATAAAATCTAATCTATTAGGCCTAGTGGGACTACAGTAAATATTATAATAAACTTATTGGCCTACATCTATACATATTATAAAACTCAACGTCTCTCTGTATGTCTGTTAGTGCACTTATCACTCAAGAACCACGTATCCGATTTACGTGTTTTTTTTTTTTTTTTTCTTTTCATAGCTTTGTTCTCTGGCCAGGTTTTAGTATTAATTTTGTTACGTAAAGTAACACAAGGAATAAGCAGTGACTATAATAGTGAATCAAGTCGGAAAAACGTTTGCCGCCAGCGAGCTCACTTGCAATACGCGGTTTAAACCGTTAAATATGGAATAATACAATGTAGTGAAGAATTGTGTAGAATAAAAAGACTTAAAAAAAAACTCCGCGGTAGCATATATCTATTTATAACAGAGAAATACTAATAAGCGTTTATACCATTTAATTTATCAATATATAATTACGTAAAATTCAAGCTGTTGTTTCCCCATAAAAAACTTAATATTTATCAAAGAAAAAAAGTAATTATAACTGTTAAACAACGATAATAAATGTTCTATACAGCATACAATTCCCGTCTATACTTTAAGANAAAAAAGTAATTATAACTGTTAAACAACGATAATAAATGTTCTATACAGCATACAATTCCCGTCTATACTTTAAGGGATATAAAAAATTTTGTGAAAAAGTAATTTTTCGCGAGTCGGTTGACTGTACGGTGCAGTAAAGAGTTTATGTATTAGCTAATTAGATATTTGCATAGATACTTCCAGTATACAAAGTTACGTTGTGATTGATTAGGGCCTACCTAGTTTCGTAGATATAGCATACTAAGCTAAAATGTTTATCTAGTCGCCATTCTGAAAATAAGTGTCTGGCACTTTTAAAACACATAAGTATGTTTAAATTTATAAAAATTTTTGTCTGATGATTATTTATCTCATTAACGCTAAGTAGAATTCAACTTTATTAAAAAAAAACCTAAACAATAATTGTGTACTCCACGCGAGCGGAGCAGCGGGCACAGCCAGTACTGGCATAAAATCAACAGTAGTAATCACTTACCTTGCAGCATGAGCAAAATCACAAAAGCTGTAATAAAATCTATAACTTGTTAGGGCAGCCAGCTCAGATTCTCTTAGAACACTAACGCCTCCCCTCTTAACTGTTTAAAATCCTCGCCACCAGACGGCAGCACTCTCATTCGGAGTAACAGCTGATGGCTACTTTGTCCTGCTTTCCCCTACGTAAAATTGTCTCATCTCATAAACATTATATAAACATGACTTAAATGTTTAAATTTTTTTTTTGGTTTGACAGCAAAGCGCAACATTTTAACTAATCTCTATTACGAAAAAGTATTACTAGTTTTTCGATTATAGGGTAGTACTTTTCTCTTGCAAGGTATTTCTGACTGAAACTCAATGATCTACTTGATAATTCTTCGGTCAGCTGAGCACCTTTTTCATGAGTAGTTTTGTGTTTCATTACCGCAAAATTTAAAGACTTAAATCCCCCCTCCCCCTCCCCGAATTTGTCTCTGTGCGCAGAAAATAAAATATAGACATTTTATTATGTAGCAGAGACTTCTCTGTCGTTAGTGTTAATTAGAATAGCTTAATGGTAGTTAGACATTGCGTATTTGTTTCACGAAAGAAACTGCAATGCTATGCAAGTGAAATCGCTTCAGCGATGTCTGTAGTGGTGTGGGGATAAATGCTGGTAAATTTCGCTGTTCTTAGTTATGCGTCTTGAAACAACGGAATACTGAGTGACTCAACACTTATAAACGCTACCTTACAAACATTCATTCTCCCCTTTCGCACTGGAGTAAAATAACACCGGGTTCCTTCGTTGTGAACTGATGTGCCCGTAACTCAACGCATTGGGACATCATATCGTCTTTCGACGATTTATACTGCAGTGTGTTGCGAAGAACGTTCCCACAGACCTCGGAAACTAAAAGTCGTGGCTCCAGTGACAATTTCGCAATGTTTTTATAGAACTGTTATATAATGCAGCGTGACGGGTAAATTGTGCAATCGCCGCATGGAAGGAGATATAAGTCTCGGGCTTCTCTAGTTTTGCGGTTTCCAATTGAAAAGCGTCTAACTCACGTGAACAACTTGCTGTGACTTTATGCATTGCACGTCGTATATGGGGTGAAGGTAGCTACCACACTGCTTCGAGAATATGTGCAAACTGCCACGTTCTTGATTTGATTGACTTTATTTTGTTGTTAAGCAATTACAGCAATAGCTAACGTCAAGATATGTCCATGAAATGTACAAATAAAATACAAATGTGAATTATACAATTAGTTAAATAAGAAAATGATTAAAAAGTATACACTTAATAAAAACGATTATAACTAGACAATATATTTTAATTTTCAAAATATTATTGTATTGATAAAAAGGTATAGTAAACTAACTAATCATAAAAGAGGTTTCTTACAAAGATATTTTCTGAAATATCTGTTATTTATAAAAGTAACCCGAATGTAAAATTCTAAACTTAATTTCTTTATAACGTTTCAACGATTTACAAAGTCTGTAGTATGGAACATTGATAGGCTTACAATTTCTCATAATATTATACTTATGAATATCTTGTCTATACTGTAGTTTCGACAAATGCTTCTTCATATACCATAATTCAGTATAAATATACAAATTTGTTATAGTCGTGAATTAATTTTAACTCGACGAACAGAATACAATGGGCTAGTTGGTCTGAATCTGATATTATTCGAACAATCTTTTTCTGCAGTAAAGTATCACGTAAGTGATTACTGTTTACCCATAGTAACATACCATTTGTAATAATATTCTGAAAAGAAAAAAAGAAAGAAAAAAAAGCTTAATTGGCTGATCTTATGTCGCTGTCAGGTACATGGATTTTCAAATTTCTTAAATATATTTTTCTCGAAAGTCTTGTATTAATATATTTAATGTGTGGCTCCCAAGATATTTTTTCAATAGCAACACCTAAAAACTTTGGATTAATATGACTATCATTTAAAGAGATATATCTTTATGAACATTAGCAGTTTTTTGCTCTCATTGAGCAAAACACCATTTTTGCTCTGAACCACTCTGTAGCTTGAACCAGAGTATTTTCAACAATATTTTTAAGAGTATGCAAATAGGAACTAGTGCCTAAAGTGGTGTCATCTGCATACAATATTCAATGCGCAGTTACAAAAGATGGCACATCATTAATCAGTAAAACAAATGTCCAAGGATTGAACCTTTAGGGAGGCCACACTTTACATTAGCGATGTTAGACCTTAAGTTATCTCTACGAACAGTTTGCTTTAACATCCTCTAGGTATGCTTTTTAATAGTTGTTCTTGTCCATTTATGCCTTAGTGATTTAATTTGTGTAATTTGAAATAGTGATCTAGGGCCTACACAATCAAACGCTTTGCTCAGGTCACAAAATGTGACCTGAGCATTATGTGTATTGAGCATCGTTAGTTGACCCCCTTTTTTCTCAAACTGAACTGTGATGCACCTATTATATTAAATTGTTCTAAGTAATTATTTAACTGAAAATATATAACACAGATTCTTGAAGAAAAAAACAACCGGCACCAGTGACTGAGCGAGGTGGCGTTGTGGTACGGGTTCGCCTTTGGTAGGACAAGAGTTCGATTCCCGATCCGGTTATGTGACAATGGTTTCGCAATATTTTCCGAAATGTCAAGACGAATGCTGGGATGGTTCCTTGCTACAGGTAATGGCAGCTTCCTTCCAGGATCTCGACTGTCGCAGCCTCTGGTTCCGTCTGTAGTGACTGCGCCTGCAGTTGGACATGTTCAGCTATATGTCACTAGCCGAGTTGAGGTTATGAAGCCATGGTTCTGCTCGCCATTCCGTTGTTGTACTTTTCTTTCAATGGCGCTTCGCGTCCTTGCGATCCTGTCCTTCTGCGATTGCGTTTTTGGGTGTTATTCTCTACTATACAGGGTGATTCTAAAATCATGGGACAAACATTGAAGGGTGGTAGAGCTCACTAAAACAAACAATTATTGTATAGGAATATATGGGCGGGAGTGACGCGTTGAGGCACAAACACAAAAATAACACATTGTTTATTTACAAGGTTGCCGCTAAATGCCTTTTTACAGCAATGTTTATAATAATTGCTCAAAATTGCTACCACCAACAGTAATGCAAGCTTGGTAGCGTCGGTGGAGTGATTGGCGAACAGATTCAAATACGCCGGGTATTTCACGCACGCCACCATTGTCAGCCAATCACGCCATATGTAGAGGTCGCCAAGCATGCGTGGCTGTTGGTGGATGCATTTCCAGCAACTGTTTTAACATTTTCTGTACGGAATCACTCGTTAAGTATGCTGCTAATGAACATTTTATGTTTCCGTTAATGTGTTATGTTTTTGTGTTTGTGCCTCAACGCGTCACTCCCGCCCATATATTCCTATACAATAATTGTTTGTTTTAGTGAGTTCTACCACCCCTCAATGTTTGTCCCATGATTTTAGAATCATCCTGTATATTTCAGTTAGGTCCATATATTGCGTGTGGTATAGCCATGGTAGCTGTGTTGGGGTGCATATTTACGTTTATCCCATTAGTACAACCACTTTATTAAAAAATAGTTAGATCACGGGTTTGGTCCCCGAGGAAGCCTTGGCTTTTAGGTTTAACTGACCCTGGGCGGAATTTTGAATTCTAGTTTCTCTTCAGCAATGGCAAATCCCCCCTTCCTTAATGTCCCATTCGACGTCGATGTAGTAATTCTCTTGGACGCCAGCTCACGGTGAGAGGGAGTTTAGGTTCCAATCCTAGGTAGAGGATGAATATAAGGGCGCTTTTTTTTTTTATTTAGCTTTAGTTCGGATTGTACGTCACCTAGCGGCGTAACGCCGGGGGTGTTGGAAACAATCTATAACAGGCCTGCCGAAATGTGTCGACTTCAGTTTCGTCCTATTTGATTCGTGGCAACCAATATTTTGTTCAGTGGAAAACCAATGATTCGCAGTGAAATCCAACTACTCGAATCAGTGAAAATGGCTCCACTTAGAATCAGTGGAAAACCACTGGTTTTCAGCCGAAAAAATTATCTGATTGAATTAGTGACCTGAAACAATTTCACTGATTGAATAAGTGACGACCAACTGCAGCGGCGAATAAAATATTGTTTTTTATTGAATTTAGCCAAATAATTACGAGAAGTAAACATTTACGATAGTTTACTATATATAGTGCACATTTTACCGTAATTTAAAAAGTAATAATTTTCCGCAGATGGCCGGGATTGAACTAGGACACTCTTTCCAACTCTTAGACAGTTACCTTACCATCAGAGCTATCAAGTCAGCGGATAAGTAAAAGGAATATATATTTCTTATATTTCCTCATCGAAAGCTTGTAGTTTTAAATTGTACGCCCTTTTAGTTTTTGGTTTGATTGGTACCGTTAAGATTGTTAAAACAAATAGTACATATGGGTGCACTCTCGTCACACTACATGCAGTTCAGGCCTTCAAACTGAGCGATGTGATGATTACACATCAACGAAGTGACAGACGTAAAAACGGAATGAAAGGCTGAATGTTTGTTACCTCATAAAATTGTTTTGAAATACGAAACACATTTTAGAACGTTTTTGTATTGGTTTTGTTAGTTTATGCGTTTTTTATTTCACTTGGTACGCGTTGTTCAACGGCCATTTTTACACGTTGTGTAACTGAGCCATCAGTCAAAAAACAAATCACTGAAAAACAGTGAAACAAATTACTGATTAATCAGTTGAAAATGTCATTGAATCAATAAGTCAAAGGAAACTTGGCATTTTTTCACTGATTCTTCAGTTAAATTCGCTGAAAAGACTGTTAAAACTGTTAACTGATTGAAACAGTGAAATTCTCAGTGATTCAGATTTAGTATGTGTGTTGACAAAAGAGTCAAATAGCAAAATTTTTAAACTACTGTGTTGAATATTCTAGGTGATATATATAGTAGGAAATGACTTGAATTTTTAAGTTATGGGCCTATTCTCCTAAGAAAGAACTTATTCTCGAAAAGAAAAAAAAATTGTATTCAATAGTGCATTTGTGTGGAAGTTTCTAGCCACTTTTGCAGGCAAACTCAATACCTACTACATCGTTCGAAGATAAAAATTTTTGTGCTTCAGTAGTAAAAGCAAACATGCCCGTCTTAAAATTCTTAACAAAACGATTTTTGTAGGGGTTGTTTTTTTTTTTTTATGCGACATTGCTTTCGCTGTGTTCATATTTACTTAGTTGAATATTTAGCTTTGCCACGTTCTGCAATAATAGTTCTATAGTGCTGCGATATTTAACATACGGCAATCTCTTAAGGCTGATTTTAAGTCGGGCAGCTTAAATCAGTTTCTTTCGTAATTTGCTGCAACTCTTTGCGCGGAAATTCCTCGTTCCACAGTTGCAGCGAGTGCGATTCGGGTGAGTTTGGTGTCTCCTTTCCCCGTGAAAGTGAGAGCGCGTGAGATAGGAGGGAGACGGGCACACCGAAAAAAAAAAGACTAATGGCGGCATTGAAGTGTTTTGTTAGTGTTCACCATCCGTCACGTTTCCCACATGAGAAAATCTGTGTGACCTCGCCGGGAATGGCTTTTCAAATATCTCCCGAGCTTCAGCAGCGTCTTCTACGCACTGTAATTTTTTATATTTTTATTTGTACTACGAAAGTGTTTGTAATTGAGGACCTGGATGGACTAACGACGTAACGTTTCTTAAGCCGTTATTACTATCAATGCGAATTTAACATCCCCACTCTTTACGTTATCCCCTCTGCACATTTTGTTTTTGTATTTCTTGCACACAGATGATGTTTGGAATAATAAATATCATCAGCGATATTTTATGTCGAACTTCTAACTGCTGCTCACTTAGCACTATGTTTGTGAAACTAAGTCGCTAGTCCCACCCAGGTCCTCAATTTTACAAATGTTGTAACGGCACAAAAATTTCACTTTTAAGATTACTTGTTTGTAAAGCTACAAGAACCGTGTTTGTAATAGACCTTACGAAATGTTTGTACTTTACTGAGCCGTATCTACGAGCTCGAACAAAATGGCGGATACTCAGCAACGCAAAATCGTATATATAGCTGTTTCTGCAAAAACTAGGGGTGATGTAAAGTTTAGTTGCACGCAAACAGAAATGTGTTGCAAGTTTGAAAAAACACTTAAAACAACTCAAGTCATAAATTTTTTTTTTAAAGTCTTGACGCTGTTACTCATTACCTGTTAATGTTAATATTCCATATCTACATAGAAATCTTAAAATGAAATGCGTTCTTCGTAATCGAATAATTTCACTGATATTTTGTAGGTACTTACTACTTTGTTTAGTACAAAAATAACTGTAAAAGTCTCAAGTCTAGTTGGTCTTGAGGTAAGGGACGCGGGTTCTAGTCCCCGTGCTGGTAAAGTGTACCTTTTTTTTCTTCCAGGATTTATATTTTGAAACGTTTTTCCCCTATTCTCTGTTATTGCATTACATTTGTATTCTAGAATCGTTTTATGTCCTCTTCCAATAATGCAAGTTGTAATACAAGCTTTCATTTGTAGTAATACAATTTTTTTTTTACAAGGAAACCGTTTGTAGTTGTACAAAGAATCTTCCTGGCAACTGGGTCTCCAATGATTTTCCTTGTCAAAGTAACAAAAAAACACGTCGCAGTACGCCTCCTGCCTTGTGTTAGCGGAGTGTTGGCGGTGGAGGCTGTACCGTGGCGCCGTGCAGCGGGTAATTTCACACTCAGGCGGGTCGCGCGGTGCCNGCACGCCAATCTACATGCCGCTGCTTGTCGCGGCAAACCACTTTTACTGCTTTCGTTTCCGTGCCAGGTCATGTCCGTTCTCCTGCTCATTCCCCAGCCTCCGCTCCTAACCCCCCCCCCCCTTTTTGAGGTGTGGTCCCGACGAAAAAACACTTTCCCCTGTCCTTCGTATTTGGTCTCCAATCGAGCACGTATTCAAGGGGATGGGTCTCGAACAGTGATTCCCAAGGTTCTATGAACCGCGACCCATTTGACGTAATTTTCAATACTGGGTTAAGCTTTATTTGCACGAGGCAGAGGAATACTCTGAAAGTATAACTTTAGTAGGGCTTCAGTAAAGTTGGAAGTAACCACTAATGGACCACCCAGCACATCTCAACGCTCCTTTTTACTGTTGTCTAGTCTCTGTTTTTATTACTATAATTAAAAAAATTTTCTATGTAATTATTTTTAAATTGTACATCATATTGTGGTGTTTTAATGTGTAAAATAATACTCTTTTGCACTGTCCACAAGGTCATTATATTGAAATATTACGTCATGTAACTAAAAGATAACATACACGGGCCAAGCTAGAATTTGTCAGATAAGGCAAGTATCAGATTTGAATTTTTTTTTTTTTTTTTTTTTTTGTATATTTTCACACAGACAACACTTGAGATGTGTAATATGAATTACAACATGTTTGGCAATTTTTTAAAAAGTATTTTCCGCAGCCTTACTATTTCTTTTTTATTGCAAACCTTCCACCTCCACAGGGCCGCGATGGCTGAGCGGTTAGACTGCTCGCCTCCCACCAAGGCGAATCGGGTTCAATCTCCGGCCGGGTCACTCCTGGATTTTTGCAAATGGGAATCGTGCCGGACGATACCCTGGTTGGTGGGTTTTCTCGGGACGCTCCCGTTTCCCCATGCCCTTGCATTCCTGCGCTGCTCCACCTTCACCTCGCCTCACTCTCGCCGGCTCTCACGACCCCGATGTTAAGGTGGCCGCCTAGGGAAGGGTGCGTTCGTGTGCGAGGCAATAATCGACGAAGCGCTACGGTCGACGCCGATCGGCGGATGTAAAGCGGTATCACCTCTACGCGCAAGGTTATTAACTGGAGTGCAGTCTTTCCGTCGGTGACTCGCCTGAACGTGACTTTAAGCGGCGACCCTGTGATTTCATTGGACGCGACTCTGTTACAGTAGTCTGAAAAAGCCGTTTCTAGATGCATATATCGGAGGACATGAAGATGTCTATAAAGTATCATTCCGGCATCGTCTTGAATGTGCCTTCTTTTCGTAGGTTTATTCTATTGGGGGCTCGTTTAATAGTTTCGTCAAAAAGTTTTTTTTTTTTTTTTTTTTTTACACGCTGCAACGCATTTCAAGCGCAGTGTAGGCAGCCTGACTCCTTCAACTCAGTCCTACACTCTAAGAAATTATTTGCATATTTACCCTATTAGTGTGTACGTATAGTGAGAAAGGGCGAATGGTAAATTATTTTCCCCATACATTCATGGTAGCGTCCCTCCGAGAGTAAAGTGCACGAGTAAGTTGCCAACTTTGTATACAGTGGTAGCGAAGCTCAACATTCCTATATTTGCAACCTAACGTGTGGTATTATTCCCATGCAAATATAGGTTAAAAACTTCCATTAAAGTTTAGGAAGTTTACTAGAAATATTTTTTACAGTGTAAGTATTGGGCTGTAGTTTTGAGCGTCGGTGGTTTCGAAGAGCCGTTCTCAGGGTGAGCAAGACTCGTAGAGAAAGCAGACTCACCGTTGTTTGCCAGACGTAACTCTACAAATGGTGCGTTGGTCGGAAACGTTACAAATTACTCGCAGACTAACGACAAAAAAGTCCTGGCAGAAGCCTACTTGTTCACTCTCGAAACCAATCGATCGTAAGACGTGTTGTTGAAAGCAGAGCGGATCTGATCGACTTGGGTGACGTCCGGAACCTTCACCGGCAGCCGTCCGGTCCGTGATCGATCGACGACTGGGTCCGCGCTGTTTGAAGACTGCTTTATTCACGCGGATTGTTGTGGTTTCGTATTCTTTATTGCCTTTACACGCCCCGTCCTACACGTTAACCTCCACATCTGCTGCTGCTGTNTTGTTGTGGTTTCGTATTCTTTATTGCCTTTACACGCCCCGTCCTACACGTTAACCTCCACATCTGCTGCTGCTGCTGCTGTTGCACAAAATTATTTTAACACATGAATTTGTATATAATAGCAGGGTTTTCTCTATGCGGATCTNCTGCTGCTGCTGTTGCACAAAATTATTTTAACACATGAATTTGTATATAATAGCAGGGTTTTCTCTATGCGGATCTAATTTTAAGTTTGTTTCATTTGGCTTCACTTTTTTCGTCGTGAGTAGAGGCCAAACTGGCCCAGGTCAAGTGTTGTTGACCCCTTCGAAGCTAATCGAATTTCTCTGGCGCTCTCGTGTTTAAGCAGCAAATATGGCAGGTATATCAAATGCCTTATAGCAGTCATCCTTTTTTGTCCGATTGTTTTCACAGATTAAATAAAATATATAGTTATGTTTTTTTTTAAACAGATCGCATATAACTTGTTTAAATAATTATTACACACTTAGGTTTATAAATATATTTTCCCCAGCAAATGTTTTAAAATGAGTTTAATCATCCCCAAAAGCATTACATTTAGTGCGTAATCCCTTCGAAGTCATACCAAAATTTTTTAGGTAATTTTTTTAAACGATAAATATAGCAAACCGCTCTGTTCATTAAGGGGATTACGTATTTGTCATGTGGCTTTCATTGCAAACCGTTATCTATTGTAATTTTTTTAAAAACTGTGGAATATTTCAATGTAATTCTTTTTTCAGGACAGAAATGAAAGTAGATATTTTATCGCCATTTCGTAAAATTTGATATTGAAATACACACGTGGTCGTTGAAAAGTGTTATTCGTGCGAAAATCGCTGTAAGTAGCCCCTCTGTTTACGATATTTATTCTTCTGTTAAACATTGTTTCAAGCTGTAGCCATAATGCTGTGTCTTTTTTTGAACAGATTGCTGCTTTAAAACCGCGTAGTCACCGGGTTAAAGCNCAAGCTGTAGCCATAATGCTGTGTCTTTTTTTGAACAGATTGCTGCTTTAAAACCGCGTAGTCACCGGGTTAAAGTTAGGCGGAAACAGAAACCACGCGACGCTCGTTAATGCTACTTTCCGTCGCCGTCGCAATGTTCCTTATGGCAGAGTGTGACCTTGAGGCGTTTAACGGAGACTCCTTGGCCTGCAAAAACCTCAGCAAGCAATCAGCCCTCGCAACTGCTGCTCGAGAGGAAGAGAGCGACGGNCTAGGCGGAAACAGAAACCACGCGACGCTCGTTAATGCTACTTTCCGTCGCCGTCGCAATGTTCCTTATGGCAGAGTGTGACCTTAAACGTTTAACATTGTTCACTGGGGAGACTCCTTGGCCTGCAAAAACCTCAGCAGGCAATCAGCCCTCGCAACTGCTGCTCGAGAGGAAGAGAGCGACGGGGGGTGCGATTTGAGTCACCTGGGCAATCCTCACCTGGGGAATGGAACTCCCGCCAACATAATGCTTCCGGTACAGAAAACACTAAGGAGACGAAAGGTAGAGATAAGTCGAATGGAACAAACTGAAGTTTTTAAGGCGGCCGCCTACCTGCCGCTTGAACTGCGTTGCAGTTTGTTTGATATTTTTTTTTTTTTGCTTCGAAGGAAACCGGTAAACGTGCGCCCAAAATGCTTACCTACGAAAAGAAAATCAATTTCAGAATGGTCGTGCATGATACCGTCGAAACCATCACACACATTGTAAACATTTGAATGCCCTACGACGTTTCTGAAAACTGTTTTTTTCAGACTGCTGTTTCTCAAAATATACGAACCGGATTCACGTGGAGCTACGATAGAGGAGTTCATTCCACTTTGCTACAGTGTGGCGTCCAATCAAATGACAGGGTCATCGCATAGTATTCCCATGGTTCCAGCGAACGTTTATGGGCTGAACTGAACGAGATGGTTCAATCTAGATCTCCAAAATCCAAAGAACTCTAAACGAGACTTCTTGAAGAATCTTCTCCGGAAAAAGGGAACGTTTAGTCCATTGCATCCTGCGACATTTGAAGGAGGTTATCAAACGTAACGATGCACGATACAACCATGTATTAATTATGAAATGTTTCACTGAACTTCAATATCATTGGTAGGCCTGTGACCGAATAATTTTGTTGGTAGACAGTTATTTATTTTAATTTTAATTACTATTAGAGGAAAGGTCAAATTTATTTTCCATGACATCGTATAGGAGTACGAACTGTTACTGCAATGTACGGAACGTTTAATTATTATTTTACGGAATCTTAGTGGCCATATCCAATTACGGCATTAAACACCAAACGTCCGAATAATATAATTATTACCCTAGGGCCTCTTCCTTGCCGTGAGAACATATTTAATTACTGGTAGTAATTTCCAATTCGGTGCGTATTTATGAGCCCTTGTACGGGGACTGGATTTTTTTTTTATTCATGCTTCCTGTGGACTCAAGACATTTCTGTTTCGGCTTTGTTGGCATATTTCTAACTAATCCTGGAAATTTAAATTTATTTACAACGTACTGAACTCTTATTCACGTTATGTCCTATTTTTTCGTAAAGTGAAGCCTCTAGGCAATTAATATACAATTGCATCTTTCAACTCGAAACCAAGTTCCTTACCCTTCCCTATTTCTTGAGACCACTGTAGGTTGTATGCGAAACAGGAACAACGATTTAAACGTACCCATGCCCCACTGATATTTACGTTTAAAGTTACAAATAGTTTTTTTTTCTCAGGGACTGTGTTTGAAGGTAAGTATTTTGTGCACTAGGTTTGTAAGTTTTTGTCTTATCTGTAATGTACTAAACTTTCATACAGTAATTTTAATAACCTAATTGAGAAATATATTATTTGCAATATTCGAGGTCGTATATGAATAAAACGTTGACATACTGTATGGCAACGTTTTCCTTGTAATGCCTAGCATCTGCTAGCGATACGCTTCAGCTGTCAAGTTGCTATTGAAGTTATAGCGTAATGTTTTTTATCGACAGCCGCGAATAAAAACCTTGCGTCTCCAGAATATAAATATTTACAGGAGGGGGAAATAATTGCCTTAATCAACTCGGAGTTTCAGTTACTGGCACCAGGTATCGACGCCAATAGTTTAAATATCTAATGGCTGCTGTAACAGGAGCATGAGCTAAGCTAATGGTTTTACACGTTAGTCTATTATCTCATTTTTTCAGACAATTTGATAATACGCGGGGTGGTGGGGGAATTCTTAATATCTTATCCTTAGGGGCCGCGGTGGTGTAGTAGACTACTCTCCTCCCACATATGCGAACCGGGTTCGATTCCCGGCGGAGTTGCTTCCGGGTTGTCGCATGTGGGAATCGTCCCGGACGATGCCGCTGGTTGGTGGGTTTTCTCGGGGATCTCCTGTTTCCCCCCGTCCCTTTCTGCCGACGCTGCTCCATACTCACCTCGATTCACCCTCATCGGCTCTCAAGACCTCGATGTTACGAGCCACCCAAATCTCTTCACTCACTCACTCACTCTTATTCCTAACTTAGTTCTAATAGACTTAATTTAAGCTTAACTTAAACGAAGCAAGCAACTAGCAGATAACTACAATTGACAACTGGCAGCATTCCCACCTCAAGGGATGAACTCTGCCTTCACAAAGCCCGCCCAAGCGACGGTCTGGCATACCGCCGACTCCAGTGTCTTCTCCTCGGAGATAAAAATAAATGGCGTGTGGGGAGTGCACCCAGGGCAAGGTAACACCCTCCGAGTGACGGTCTTTCCAGTCATTCCCGGGCATGACAGAAATGAGACCCTAGAATGGAGCGGCTTTGGGATGCAAGGGCGGGGGGAACGGGAGTACCCCGAGAAAACCCGCCGGCAAGCGGCATCGTCCAGCACGATTCCCACATGCGAAAATCCGGGAGTGAACCCGCCGGGGATCGAGCCTGGATCGCCGTGGTGGGAGGCGAGCGCCCTGGACACTACGCCACCGCTGCCCCTTGTCCTCGGAAGTAGGATGTGCATCGTGCGTGCAAATATGATGTGCATCGTGCGTGCAGTGTCTTCCTGGACTGAGTGCTCATCGCAGCAGAGCAGGGGTAGCGTTTCTGCTGCCGGTTTTTGCCAGGGAAAGGACTCGTGTTCACGAGATAGCCATTTCTGTAGTTAATTACCTGTCCTGTTAGTGCCTTTTGCTTTGTGGAATTCTGGTTTGATGTGAGAAGAAACATCGTTGCTCACTCTTTACCCGCCTCCGCAGGCTTTTGAGAATTTGTCTGCAAAGCAGTCGATTCAGATTTTCGCTTTAAAACATTTAAATGTTAGTATTTGTTCTCACTTTGCATGGTTCACGCTCCAATACTTTCGCTACGAAGTCACTTTAGCTGGCGGCACAATCATGTATACTGCTTGTACACATAAATATTTGTATTTTTTAAAGCAATTGCCAAAAGAAAATTAAATTTTTATTAAAAAAATTTTACATGCAAGTTTTTTTTTACTTTTTTTTTGTTATAAAATCGAAACTATTCGATGGTACGAGTTTGTTTAGTCTAGTACCATACTCTACTCGCATTCGGTCGGTCTTGAGCTCAAACCTGATCTACTGCAATGGGGATGATTTTCTCCAATTTATTCCCTTGTTCGTGCAAATATGACTTTGCAGATTCTTTTAATTTAACCTCTCGCGTTCCAAACACTCTCTCCGCGCAAGGAGCAGATAATATTACGTCAGTAATAATGAAACACAGTATTCGAAATATTCAGAAATATTGTATTTATTTAATTGTTAATGGCGAGTTTTCTCCCAGTGTTTTTAGCTGCTGCCATGGGGATTTTCACTCCCTCTCACAAGTATCCCTCCTTTCAGTGATTGGCTCTGTCAGCTGGAATCTGTGGTGGACGAAACGGACGTACTTGAAGTTTTTATCTTCTAAACCGGAACTGTCTCTGTAATTTCTTATTGTGTCAAACCATATGTTGTGACAGTGACTCAGGCCGTACTCCCCCCCCCCCTTTTTTTTTACGCATTCTTTTTGTAGTCATGACCAACAAGTGAACTGGGTGGTACACCCCTGCAATCTCGTCTAGAAAGTCCAAATTGGCAATGTTCTAAAATAGGTTGTGGAAACTGCTAGTTCTTTTATTGTTCAAAGATAATAAAATTACTCTTTTGGTGAACGATTTCGGAAGAATTTTCGCAAACTTCGCTAGTTTCACTTGTAGATACAGACTCTAAATCGAAATATCAAAACTACGGCAATACCGCTAAGGATGTCCTACAGACCTCCGTGGGCCAGTTTGTGGGTGGTAGTATTGCGTATCGCCTAGGGGATCCGGGTTGGATGCCCGGAGAAAATTTACGTCCTTCCGTACTGCGGATGGCTACGTGAAACCACAGTTTCATCCTGCCCAATCTCGTGCGCGACATGGTTTCGATCTCCGCGATGTTGTCCGCAGTCGCCACCTGTCCATGAGCTGTCAGTTCATCAGTGTAGCAAAAATCGAAACCGCACGACATTTTTTTTTAGTTCATCAGTGTAGCAAGCATTGAAACCGCATGACATTTATTTTTGGTAACATGGGCTGTTCATGCAGATGTCACAAAATTAGAAAGACTCGTTTTCTTAATTAGACATATTGTACAAACGTGCGTGATTAGTTGACAAGATCGGATCCAGGTGGCGAACAAATATGAAACATCTTGATCTTCTTTCGTCCTTATAAACTCTGGATGAAATGCTATGCAAAGTTCCAATCTGTGTTAAGTATAAATTCGTCACCTTTAAATATGGGGACTGGGTGTAAAAGCATTTGAATATGTTCTAGAAGATGTTTGTGAAAGTAATTGTGTAGTGTGTTTAAATAGTGTGTATTGTCCTAATATTTTTTTCTCTTATTAAAAGCTGAGCACTAGAGTATCGCAATCAAATATATTCAGTTCATTCAGAAACGGCAGAACCCGTTTGTTGTTTACTTGTGCTTGGAGTGAGAACTCGTTCCAATTAAATAAAATTCTACTCTGGGGTAACTATAGTTGACTGGTATGAAAAAATCCTATGTGAAATAGTTTAGTATGTAAGTTGTGGGGGGGGGGGGGCTTTTATTCAGTGGTATTTCAAGAGTTATTTTTATTATTAAAATGCCAAAAATCTAATATATAATATTAGCACGAAAACGTTTTCAATAACCTTCGTAATTTACATAATAACTGTAATGTGACGTAATAGAACAGAACATTAGTTTTCCCTCTGTGTCGGTGTGGTTAGCTCACCACCTCTCGCTCAAATACAGCAATCCTGGTTCATGCCCGGTGAGGTCGCTCGGGGTTTCCGCATTTGGGGAACGTGGCTGACGTTGCCGCTGGCTCGCGATTTCTCTCCTGGAACTCTCGTTCAATCACTTCTCGGGGACACCGGGTTCCCACGGGTCAAAAGCCCCCCCTCCCGGGACTCTCGGTGGGTGTATCCCCTCTCCCTTAGGATGCATACGGTGTCTATGTGTGTTTGAAATTTTTGGGCGTTCTGTATACACTGTGAGTTACAGATTTATGTAATTGTAGTCACGGCTGCTTTATCTGCAACTGTAGCAAAATNCTACGAGAAAATAATTTCAAACCGGTTATGACTGAATAACATATACTACGATTTGCAAGTGTTTTTTATATGTGAATGAGTCTGCATCATAATAGATACGAATTATGGTCAAAAGTGATACCTGACTGCGGTATGCGCCTTGAAGTTGGAGCTGAAATGCAAGTCCATGGCAAATATTTAATAAATTATAACTGTGGGTGTGTACTTAATACCTTAATAATAAATATCTGCTTCCAGTTTAAAAATTGTGGTTATCGTCAAATTATTTCGTTGATATCATTTTGATAGCCACAATTTTTTTAAACATGCAAGCATAATTCGTTTTTTAATGACTGGTTGTTTATTGAGTGAAAGATAATCGCCATTTTTTTCTAGCAGTTTTGTTCATGTATGGTTTACGAACAGCTTGACGTAGGTTTGTATATTAGCCACTTCCATCGCGATTGAAGCCAATCGAAAACGCGTGGGCAGAAATCGATGCACCATGATTGACAATTGACGTGAATTTGCTTCAAGGACAAGTTAAATAACTAGCTTAACGGCAAAGGCTAGTTCCGACATCTAGTTGACGGCACCTCAACACGGCTTTTTTAAGGTGAAGTGAACCCATATTAACGAACCCATACAAAAACACGATTTTAAGACTTTCTTGTTATAGTATTAAGTTTTCCACAGAGGCTTTGACATTAATAGGATTTTTAATCTCCGTTTAAGGAATGGCGTAATCATGGCATATGTAATCGAATGCTGAGATCAGCAAAGCAACCTTAACTATATATGCTTATTGCGGTATACGATAGTATCGCAGTATAAAATACTAATGCAATAGCATTACCAAACACGCAATCAGTATACTGTATTCCGCTTGTTTAACTTTTTCTTTCGCATGTTGTGTGGAAAAAAACTGCTTGTTCTTGTGATCAATGAAACATTTTATTTCTCTAAAGCATATGGAGAATTTTATGAAAATATACTTTTCCTATAAAAATTTGCGGACTTTTTGTCAAGTGATTAAGTATGTCAATTAATATATTCTGAGGTGTATCCATTATGTTCCATTTCAATCGTGCACTCATTTTGAAGGCAGTTTCCGTTTACGCCATGCGAGGTGTATTTATGCGGCATGTTTATTAAACACGAAAACTGCCATCGTTATTACTTTTGTATAAGTTGTAAGGTTTAAGATATTCATAATTATAAATCTTTGTAACCATAATGAAGTTGTCCAGTATTTCTTCAATTCTTACAGATGCTTGCTATTCGACTGTAATACGTCTAATTTAGTTTTAATATCCGTCAATATTTTGCTTTAGGTCAACAATGTGCATGCAATATTTTAGCCGCGAGGCCATCGCTATGAAATATCTGTATTGTTAGTGATGTATATGTAAAACACATTTTTGTGTTTTTCTCAAATTATGCAGTGTATCAAATTTTCAGAATTCATAAATAGGTTAGTTCAAAATATACGGGTAGTTCTATATAAAGGCCGCCCTGAAAAAAACTGTAAACGTAATATGAAATTTTGAGACTAAATAGTGTTGTATACACAGATGTATATTTGAACGTAAAATATGTAATTTAATGAAAACCTACTATTGGAGATGCATCGTGAAACAAAAAATCGGAAAATGTATGACTTCGTGTTGAAAACGTCGTGTCTTAATATACTGCACGTTTTGAGTTTATTTTACGGTCTTGGACTTATCGATTGCAATTAATAAAAATGCTAAGTAAGTTGAAAAATAAATTTCTACTTGTTTAACACAAATGTCAGGGTTTTAAATTGTGCGATTTTTTTTTGTCAATGTTAAACATTGTACTGGATTTCATTTAAAGTATTACCTAGTCGTAGGAATGCCATAAAGCGAGTTTTTTTTATATGTGAATCTTGGCTCGCCTGCAGTTACTGCCTGTGTGGTGTTCTGGTGACAATTTATTGTGTTAGGCTGTAGAATGCCCCAGTACTTAGCTAAGTTTTTGAATTTTAATGTTTGCATATATGTAGCAGTTCTTGTTTTATTTCCATTTTATAATTCCGTTTCAGTACGAAAAGTTAAAAAAAAAAAAAAAAGAGAAGTGGTACTTGGTTGAAATTTGTCAAAATAAGAAAACTAAAAACGTAATAAATTATTGTGTTGTGCTCACATAAACAGGAAAAAACTTGGTCTGGCGAATACCACACTTAAGTTTCCTGATCTAGTTGGAGTTGACTCGGTACGTTATGTTATGAATTTGCTTTTACGTCAATTCATACCTGAAAAGGGTTATGGACGTAGCTAAGTAATGAGTCCTGATTAGGTAGAGCACAGCAGTATAAGATGGAGTATATTGAACATAATGATTATACAAATAACTATTTACGTGACTATTGATCGGGGTAGCTTAATATGAACACAAAGATGCTAATTAATTGTATTAAGTATTATTACCTCACGCCATTACTATTACAATCTAATTGGAAAGTCCCCACCTTGTTCATGTTGCTGGAGGCTGATTCTAGGAGGCGGTTAGCGACGGCCGGACACACCCATCTTCAGTGGTCTTGTCCTTCCAGTGGCCCGACGACAAAAGACGCCGCTCCGGTGTTACGCTGGCCTATATCAGGCGCGTTGTTTAATTTTTTCGTTCCGTTTACTAGCCGATGGAGGCAGTTTCTGCAACTGTCTTTCGCAAGGTGTTATTGCAATTACGCTCGTGCCCTGGTTCAACGTATGAAGGTGTGATCAGGCAGGCCGTCCAGCTAAGGCCTGATCACTTCATAGCAGTTAGTACTCAATGGCACTATATCTGGGAGTGCTGGCACGCCAGTGCTTACATGCGTGTGCACGCGTCACATTTCCCAGTCTCTCCGACGTGTATGGCACGGACCGGCGATGCGACACGAGATAGGCCCTTTTGACCCACCATATCCTCGGGTCTCAGCCGTGTTTGCCAACACCAAAAATACAACGGAAATTTATTCATGTTTAAAAAAAATAGGAACAACTAAAATTCCTTTTCTCAGTTTGTAACTACGAGATGGTTAGAAATGTCATTTCAGTTTTAATATATAGCAACAATTGTGCATCTTCACGCGATAGTTGCACAGTTGCTGCCCTGTTCCACTTGATGCTTCGCGACTTAACCTGGTGGTGTTATGTTTACCGAGATGAGATCGTTGATGTTCGATTTGCTTTGTTAGAAGGTCGTTCAAAATACAAAGGTGTTTGAAAAAAATGAGGATCGCCAGTATTTAATGCCTAATTTTAGAAAGAATTGGAAAGTCAACCCCCGAAATAATTTATTGCAGTTTCCAAATGGATGGACAGTAGGAAAATAAAAATTAAGACAAATGGGGTTACCTAAACGTTTACCTTGAGGATGGGTTCCCTAGATTGTCTCGTCAGGGTAGCCAATATCTGGGTTTATAGCTTTTCATCGTGTTGATGTGTTTTGACGACTGTTATGTTGGCTGCATAACTGTGACCTGATTACATGTTGAATCTTAAGCAAGAGCTCGACGTAATGCGTGGCAATGACGCCTCTACTTGCTCTGTGGTGCGGATCACGTGTGATTTAACGTTCGTCCGGTCTTTCTATCTAATCGCGGATTGGCTGAGCGTATCTTCGCAACACTGTTGACTTACTGCGCGCACATGTGTTAACTAAAACTTTTTAAAATTATTTTTGCTTGTGCCGTTTTTGAGATATCGAACTAAGGTATTACGCGCTTGTCTTCGGGCGTTCTAAGTTTGCGAAGGTGAAGCTTTGCCCCTAGTTCCTTGCAGGCCAGCAACACGCATTACACTAGAAATTATAAAGTAGCCTAAAACAGGGGCGTGATCTGTCAGTAAAGAACCTTATGTAAACGCATGTTGCCCGCCCGCTTATAGGAATTTTTCGTTTTCATTCCTCGAAAACGGCCGGGTTTAGGGTAATAATCCAAGGCGACCTTTTCACTAATTTCTACATTGATAACGCTTTGTTAAAAATCATTTACGCCTCCGTGTCACGAAATTTAATGCAAAATAAGGGTTGCAATCCCAGTTACTTCGACTAAATTATTTATGACAGTGTTGTTTTTTTAAGTGTTTACATACCTTTGCTCGGTTACGCATTATGAAAACAAGTCTCTCTCCGTCCTAATACTTTCTGTAATATTTTTGGTTTTTTTTTGTAGGCTTCCTTGTTCTGTGGTTCCCAGGCTACCTGCATTTGTCGTAGAGACCTTTAGATTGTAGGGGAAGGGGGTGAATTGGCTTTCTGCATGACAATTTCTGTTGCGGGCTTGTAATTGCTCAGCGATGTAGCTTATTGGCCAGATCATAGAACTTATATTTATCGGAGAAGCATCAAGAGTCCCCTTTCCTTTTCATCTGTTTCTTAATCGGAGAGAAGAATAAAACATTTCACTGAATAGCAAAGTGGAGCTGCATCCAGCAGTTTGATTCGAGAGTGCGTTAGTGATAAGTGCAGTTCGTGGTTGTTGACAGCTAGGTATGACTGGCAACATCAGAGTTAGTGTTTGTAGGAAGTAACGACTTATTTATTTGTCAGCGTTGTTTTATTGACGCAATAAATTAAGTAGTTTATAAGTATTTTAATAAAAATTGCAGTACACTTACTAACAATGTTGTATTCTGAGCTTGTAGCAGTCCTCAGTTTGAATTTTAGAAAATGTTTTCGAACTAACAATAGAATTGTCACCGTGAAAAATCCCAGAAAAGTGGTACGCGACCAAAGCCTAATCGTGGCGTTTGTTAAACATTTCTTTTGCGCACCCGCAAACTCCTCGCTAATAATACGGGAATCTATGTTAAATATATCTCAACGCGCTTGAGTTCAAGAACTAAGTATGACAGTCCCTCATTTGCGAGGCGTTTGAGAGTCCGATGGATTTCTGAGCCTCCCGTGCAAGGCTAAAAATGCAGAGCACCTTTGCAACCACCGGCAACTGCGAAGAACATCGAAACTAAGATGGACTCGCCAAAATACACATACTTTATTAAAAATACTTGTAAATTATATATTCTATTAAAGTCGGGACTTACGAAAAATGAAACAGATAAATTTCCTATGCAATAGGGAATATCTAACAATAATAATAATAATAATGTATATATGTTTTGTCGAGGCATCCTTTGCTTCGCTGTGTCGTTAAATTATTAAAGTGACACTTTAAAATTAGAAACAAACTTGCGACAGGCGGTAATACTTCAGAAATATGAAGAGTTATAAAAAAAAATAGAAAAAAATTGGTATATATACATTTTTCTTCACCAGCAACATGTTATGTATCGAGCGGTTACGGTAACAGACACTAGCATAATTTTAAATATGTGTTCAAATCATTATCTACGTTATTTATAAATTATTATACTCTTTACAACTCTTAACGATATTGGACTAAATTATTTTATTTCAAACACTTTGCTAGCGAGACAAATAACAAAAAATAAAAAATTTTATTTCAATGGAATTCGTGTAAAGTTCCTTTCTAAAAGAAAATAAGCGTCCTGAAATTAGAACGTTGTATTTTATTAGATATATTTCTAATTAAATGTTTTTTTTTTCAATATATTTAGTTTGAAGTCATTAATTAAAACTGACTATGCTTCATTAAACTACGAGAAGACGAGCGAGTAACATATAAATATAACTTTGTGTAATCCATAAGATAAGTAACCTTTCCAATTTCCGATTTTAAATTTTTACCACCTATTAATTTATGCGAGTCAAGAATATGTCACCAGTGTGAATTGTATCCGCCGATGCACTACATCTGAATGCGCGCCATTTTTAAAAGTACAAGAAGAGCAAACTGTAACAAACACACAACGAGCTAATCGTTTAAGAATCTAGTTTCCTGCTAAAACAAGATGCGTGCGAATGCGACTCTCATCTCCGTCGCAAAAGTGACTATAAATACGAACCTAAAAGTTGCAAGTGCAATGTTTTTGCAGCTGCAACTTCATTCGGAAATTCATACAAACGCCAGCAGCTCGCTCACTCATAAAAATGAGTGTCAAATTTAAGTATGCCACAACAAAATATGCTGCGACCGACAATGTGTTAGGTTAGGTGATCACCAAAGGAATTAAATAATGGCCTGAACAATTAATAATTATTCTGAAAAAAGTATATAAAACTTGTTTTTATACTAATAAAAATTGTATTACTCGAGCTTGTTCTGATATATAGATGCAATAGAATGGAAAGAAGAATATTTCTAAAAGTGTTGATGACTGGATCAGTTATTAACATTCCATTACGGTAAAATTTGTAACTGAGCTGCTAGTGGTTTAAATATATATTATTTAACAACATGTGAACTAAAACAAGGCAGATCTTTCGGCTCTTGTGTTCAGTATAAACTGCACGATTTGTGTACTGCGACTGTTAAGACTCTGGCAGGATGGTTACGTAATCGAAGTGCGCTAGTACCTATGTGAGTACGGTGATGAGAATGTTCATCGATTGAGGTACCAGACAACGAATGTAACTGCCAAAACTCACGTCGCTTGCATACGAGACATTTCCTGGTTGTTTTGTATAATAATATATGTTGCTTGACCTCCCCGCCTCCCCGACCCCCTGAGACCTTAGTTCGTTGGGTTCTTCTGTGTGGTTAGCAATTATCTGTTAAATACGGTGAATCTGCTGCACCTTTCGTCGTGTATTGTTTCTGCAGCAGATGAAACTCCAGCCACTTGTCAATTCAACTCCTCCCGGCTCGGAGGACTCGACGCGCTTTTTATAGCCGCTGGCCTTGACCTGGAAGGTTCGCCGCACTCCTAGTCTAGTTGAGAGAAACTAGGGCGGTGAACCTCTAGAAAATTCGTCACGTAGCCGCAGAAATCCAATACAAGCAAGGTTGTTGGCGCGCTCCGCAAAAGGGGTATCACGCCGCTATGCAGAGGTATGCGCGGCGGGATGCTTTGTGCAACAGATACGCAGCTCTTGGTTTATCGCTCGCCTGTCGTTAAAAATTAAAAATTTTTTTTTTGGGGGGGGGGGGGGGTTNTATATATTTTTTTGGGATTTTTTTGAATTGTTTTGGGTTTAAGGTCATTCAAAGTCACGGGTACAGGGTCAGTGTCATTGGTCAAGGTTGAGGTCACCCAGATCCAATATGGCCGCTGACCGATCGGAATGATAGCATGAACGGTGCTTGGTGCCTTTGTCTCTGAACGCAGATAATCATTTTACTCCAATGGGTACGATAACTGGTATGCCCGGAGTCGGACACTTCGTGAGGTGGCTGTTCAAGGGAGCAGAATCGCTAGCAAAAAATGGTTACGAAATATGCTAAAAAAATTAAGTGTCGTGTATTGTCTACATGAACGCCCGTGGCCCTCATAGTTTTAGTGGATGACTTGCGTTTTTCCGAGCTTTTAGGCATTCGTCCCCTGAAGTTGAAAGTAACGTTTGCTATTTCTCGAAAATGGTCAAGATAAGAGGAATGGAACAATATAATGAATTATTCGGACTTTGCGTTTTAAATGTTGATCGTATTTGATTACTGTGTTCTGATAAAACTGCTCATGCTAATTTTAATGACCTAACAGAACTCTGAGAACAGATTAATATTACAGTAACTTTTGAAGGAGCATTACGTAAAGAAATGGTCAAATTTGAGGAACTCGGTGTGGCAAACAAATGACTATCAACTAAAAATTCGACCGGAAAATGGAACTAGATTTGTCCTAGATACTGAATTCACTCATAATTCCTGCCAAGGTTGAATGAAAAATCAGAGGTAGATACGAAGAGGTTTTTTATAACAAGTTGTGAACCACACTGTCAGAGGGTATCTTTGTGCTGCCCAATCATGAATTTCATTTCACGGGCCTCAAAATGAAGATATTTGTAAACAAAATGTTAGTAGTGACGAACTGTAGCATATGCCACGGTATACAGGGCGATTCTAAAATCATGGGACAAACATTGAAGGGTGGTAGAGCTCACTAAAACAAACAATTATTGTATAGGAATATGTGGGCGGAAGTGACGCGTTGAGGCACAAACACAAAAACATAACTCATTAACGGAAACATAAAATGTTCATTACCAGCATATGTAACGAGTGATTCCGTACAGAAAATGTTAAAACAGTTGCTGGAAATGCATCCACCAACAGTCACGCATGCTTGACGACCTCTACATATGGCGTGATTGGCTGACAATGGTGGCGATAGTTGAGGGTAGCCAAACGGTGCGCCAGTGATCTGCTGCATCAGCATCACTCCACCGACGCTACCAAGCTTGCATTACTGTCGGCGGTAGCAATTTTGAGCAATTTTAAAAACATTGCTGTAAAAAGGCATTTAGCGGCGACGTTGTAAATAAACACTGTGTTGCATTTCATGTGTTATTTTTGTGTTTGTGCCTCAGCGCGTCACTCCCGCCCATATATTCCTCTACAATAATTGTTTGTTTTAGTGAGCTGTACCACCCCTCAATGTTTGTCCCATGGTTTTAGAATCACCCTGTATTTGTTCACGAAGTGGTAAATCCTCTTGGACGTCCAGTGCTCGGTGAGGTGGGGGTCGCGCCGGGCGAGGCTGTAACTGTAAACTGTCTTGGTGGCGGGCGCAGAGTCTCCGGTGACCGCCACGCCTGGAGGATCCCAAGCAGCAGCGACGTCGTCGTCGACGACGACCTTGGTGCGCGGCGCGAGCAAGACGTCGGCTGGAGGAGTGGAGAGCCGCCGGGCCAAACCCCTGTAATGAGATATTAATTATTCATTGGTTGGAATCACGTTGTCGCCTGCGGGAGTGTGGCCGGCTTCGCCACGAAGAAACACGACTCTTCTCTCGGGGAGGTGTCTGCGGCCTGTGCTTGCCGTTAACCGTCGATTGCTAGGGGGAGGGATTTATTTTAGGTGCGATTTTCTTACAAGGATGAATTTCAAGTATAATAAAGTCTTATATTTATATCTTTACCTTATAATAATATAATAACCTTTAATATTAAAAAATAATTAAATTATAATAAGATTTTAATATAAATAACATAATATTTATTTTATATTATAATAAATTAATAATTATTAATTAATAGATTAAATATTGTTATAAGTTATTTATATAATAATATATGGATATTTAATAATACTAACATAAGATAAGGAAAATAAATTGAATATAAATTATTATATACAGTTAATCCCTTACTTTTTTCATTTAAATTATAAAAAAATGAAAAAGTAAGGGAAGTATACATAATTAATACCTCCACTTCATCACGTGTAAGATCTAGACTTGCGTGGTTTTTTACTCCGCGATATATTAATGGTTTTGTAGGGTAAAATTTCAGTATGTAATTCCAGAGTCCTCGAGGGCTGTCGCCTGGTTTGAGAGCATTGAGGATTCGGTATAGGGAAATGTGCGTTAATGAAATCCGGTTTATTGAAGCCAGTTTTGAAGATATCGACTTGAAACAAAAAACCCAAGTGTGATAAAATATAATCTGAATCTTTGTATTGACGCAAATATAATAATTTGTTTTTCAGTCATTTTTATTTAATTAAGTTGTCTGATTTTTCCAGAACACAGGATATTCATTAATTTTACAAAAGGCTTCGATATCAAAGAAGAACGTATTTTTATGCTTAAAAATGTCCCCTGTGTTAGATATCTATCTATAACAGGAACGACATGAAACCGAATTTCGTTAACATGTATTTCCCTATACATAATTCTCACTGCCTTCAAATCAGGCAACAGTCTTAACTTCCATTGCATTTTTTTTTTTGGAATGACTGTTTGCCGTTTGTCTCAAAACCTCTATTTCTTTGTAATGTTTCACACGTGTTAACAGGTTTTTGTTATATGCTTAAGAGCACTGCCTACCGGCTGGCAGCTGCAAAATTTAAATAGGAAATGCCATGTTATGGAAGTTTCGCCTCGGTGCGTTAATTTTAAAGAAAGGTGTTCCAAACCACTTAAGATATTTATTCTTCTGTAAAACTATATGGTTTCAATACAGCGTGTTAATGCTATTTCCCATCGCCGTGGGGCCGCGGTGGCTGAGCGGTTAGCCTGCTCGCCTTCCACCAAGGCGAACCGGGTTCAATCCCCGGCCGGGTCACTTCCGGATTTCGCAAGCGGGAATCGTGCAGGACGATGCCGCTGATTGGCTGGTTTTCTCGGGGATCTCCCGCTTCCCCCGCCCTTTCAATCCGGCGATGCTCCATACTCACCTCGCTTCTCCCTCATCGACTCTCAAAACCTCGATATTAAGAGCAGCCCAAATATCCTCACATCCTCACATCACCTCATCTCACCTCACTCACTTGCTCGCACACTTACACTCTCGCACACTCACTCACGCACACTCTCACACACTCTCACTTTCGCATTCTCGCTCTCTCTCGCACTCTCGCTCTCTCTTGTTCTCGCTCTCTCTTGTTCTCGCTCTCTCTTGCACTCTCTCTTGCACTCTCTCTCTCTCTCTTGCACTCTCTCTCTCTCTCTTGCACTCTCTCTCTCTCTCTTGCACTCTCTCTCTCTCTCTCTCTTGCACTCTCACACTGGCTCTATCGCTCTCGCTCTCTCACACTAGCTCTATCGCTCTCGCTCTCTCACACTAGCTCTATCGCTCTCTCACACTAGCTCTATCGCTCTCGCTCTCTCTCTTAAACTCTCTATCGCTCTCGCTCTATCCTTCCTTACGGCCGGACGTGACCTTGAGGCGTTTAAAATATTTTACTAGGGAGGTCCCTTTAAGTAACGTAGTAAAATTCGGTAAGGGCTCCTCCTGCTGAGAAATGGAAGTTGCTATTTTGTATTTATAATTATTCTGTTTTTACTGTGAATGCTGTTCAGCAACATATAAATAAATAACTCAAGCTGTTGTGTAACTTGTTTCTGGTCAGACACTGAGAAATGGATGAGAAAATACTTGCACCTATAGTCACTATCTGCGTCGGGAACATCTGACTTGGGTTGGTTTGTTTCCAACGTATGTGCAGGGAAATAATGCCATTTGTTTTCCGCAATCACACACTAGGTTATTTTAAGGCATAAACGTGTTAAAACTTTAAGGTGGTGTGTGTATGTGCAACTGAGAGGTTAGTAAATTCTTTTCCGCCAGGCACCTTTCATACGTTACGTCTTTTTGCCAGTGCGGGAGATCGCCCGGATCTGTGCGTTCGCCCGTTCACCCCATTGCCCCCTATTCTACCCTTTGCCTCCCCCTATGCTACCC
>NQII01003952.1:151453-167861 GCA_002778355.1 Clitarchus hookeri
CTTCTCTCCCGCCCCCTCTCTCTCTCCCCTTTCTCACTCCTCTATCCCCCTCCTCTCTCTCCCATCGTCCTCTCTCCCTCTCTCTCTCTCTCTCTCTCTCTCTCTCTCTCTCTCTCCCTCCTCTCTCTACCTCCTCCCCCAGGCCCCTCCTCTTCACACAGTAATACTGTGCATTGTATGTTAGTGTTTGCGGTTATGTGTGAATGTAACACTTGTTTCATGCGGGCCAAGGTTTTGAATATTTAAATAAAATAATTTTTACTGGAGTATTGCGGTTTTTGGTTAAGTAGAGACATGTAAAAAACATTTTGAGGATAATGAGGCAAGCCGTTTCCAATTGGTTATAAATAGTTATTAAAAACTAAAGTAGTGACCAACCACTGTTTATCAACCCAAAAGGGCAACGGGTACTCGGCGTCTATAATGGGCGAGGTTTGTTCTGTTCCATCCAGTGCTAGAAGCTGCTTGATCTCAAAGAACACCCGCAGTTAATATAACGACTTACTTACAGACGTGATCACGTTGCAGATTGCACCAACAGTTGGTGTTGACTGGCCTCACGACCTTGCCACACATGTGCGAGATTGCTGCCTACGTGTTTCATACAGTGGTCGTCTAGTGAAGGGTTGTCCAAATAAAACCCGAGGCACGTTTGTCAGTTGAAGAGCCGCAGCCAAACATATATTTGTGGCTGGTAAGAAGACAAATGAAAGAAGATAAGAAAGAAACTAAATTAAAAGTTGAGAATAGCGATAACAGAATTTCAGATACCGGGAAGAAAAAAATTAGGGCGCGTCAGTTTCTTGGGCGAGAATTTTACTGTCTCCTCAGTTCATCCATGCGCCTTACATTTTGTCGTAATTGTTAAAATGTTAACGCCTTCTAAGCTTTAAAATGCGCCAACGTGTTAAATAACTGCCAAATCAAATAATAAGATCCAAAAAGTAAAAACTGTATTAGAATTAATAGTTAAAAAAAATATGTGACAGGTGGGGTCTATCTGAAGCATTCCCTAAAGCAGGGATGTCTACGTCAGTGCCATTGCCTGCCGGCGCGT
This sequence comes from Clitarchus hookeri, assembly GCA_002778355.1. NCBI lineage: Eukaryota > Metazoa > Arthropoda > Insecta > Phasmatodea > Phasmatidae > Clitarchus > Clitarchus hookeri. The sequence continues at coordinate 152,511 of NQII01003952.1, forward strand.
CACATCCATCGATCTTGTTTTTGAAACGGAGCCGCGGTTAGACCACTCGCCCTCCACGTAGGGCGAACCTGGTTCGATTCCCTGCGGGGTCGCTCCCGGAACGTGGTGATCGTGCTGGGCGGTGGGTTTTCTCGGGGATATCTCGTTTTCCCCGCCCTTTAATCCGGCGCTGCTCCATACTCGCCTCGCTTCACCCTCGTCGGCTCAAGACCTCGGTTAAGAGCCGCCCGGTCACGAGGCCGCGTGTTGGGCAGCCCGGGCCCGGCTAGCGAGTCCTTCAGTGGTCCAGGAATGTCACGAAGTGCGGTATGACCACGCCTCTCCTGTGGGCGAAACCGGTCCGTCTGAAATGTCCTTTACCTTACCTTTGTTTGCGCGAGCTTTGCTACAACCGTCGACCAACGATTTGTTTCACCTTGAAAGCTCGTATTGTGTTGTGGAAATTTCAACGTTTCTCGTACTTCGATCACGAAACAAGCGCGGTTGTTTCGCAAACGACTATCCCGCGCTAGTCCCGACAAGGCAGCGTTTTTAATTTTGGCAATTAATTACACCGGAGTTTCAAAATTAAAGGCCAAAAGATGGTGTCGATCCCTCTTTCTATACTGACTACCAAATTACCGTAGAGTTAAGGCTTACTTTTTTTTTTTTACACTGTACACTGCCTACCGTATTTAGTGGGGCCAGTAAGAAAGATGCCAAAAAGGGTTCAAATCGTTTTAAATTCAGGCTGTCGTGTATTTCAGATTACTTCGGATTCGTTTCGGCAGTTCTGGAATATGACACAAAAGTTTCATATTCCAGGTGCGGTACCATCTTGCGAAATTTTGAGATACCGTGTTTAATGCTTGCAACAGTTACTGCTAGCCTGTTGAAATTTACGTTTGGTGGGTATGGGATACTAACTTAAGATAAGCTGACTTTTTGAAAACTACTAATATATTAAAACCATAAGAGTTTAGGTGGTCTACCGTAACACTATTCGTGTGCGAGATTTCACAGCAGTCTATTTATATCGCGCGCGAGATAAATTGTAAAAGCTTTTTTTTTTATTTTCAGTTGACCATCGATAAAAATGGTAATATTAGAAAGAAACTATTAATGGGCATATTTATTTCTTTAAGTTGGCAAGGACTGCCTGCCTACCATGGTTGGTATGCATATGTTCTGTATCTATTGCATCCTGACACAGTTACAAGGTCGCCATTTCGAAAATAAGGTTATAATCTATCTTCAATATAGCTTAGTGCTGACTTATGTCGAAGGTACCAGTCAGCCTTAGGCATGTATTGAGAGTGCTTGCGTTCTGGCATTGTTTTCAAGAAATGGCATGTCTACCATCCTTGGAATGCCGTTGACATAACGGGCACGACATAGAGGTGATTTGTTCCAATGGCGAAGCGAGGAGTGATTGCCTGCAGACAAGTAAATGAATTGAGATAAGAATTTCCACCCAACACTGGAATATCTGTAATGTGTAAAACTCTTGCCGCAAATGAAAGACTGCCAAGTTAAGCTATGTTTTTCTACAGTTCAACAGTCAACTTTCTACCATTATTTCTCATTAAATTATGTGATCTGGAATCGTATTTAATTTTTAACGATTTAAGTACCATTGTATGTATTAATTATCTTCATAAAAATTCACAGTTTGAGCTCCTCCCAAACAATCTTGCATACACTACTGATTAATAATCACCAAAATGGTCTTGCCGCCTTGTATTGGTGCTGTGTTGCTAGTGCGGCTACAGTTCCACCCCCCCCCCCACCACCCGTTTTTCTCTTTAACATAAACGTTTGCTCATCCGAAAAAAAATGTATTGTGAGTACTGAACCAATATTTTGAATATACCCAGTTGCTGAGCCAAAAACCCTAAATTCCATTTAACAAAGTACAGGCTGAGTATAAGAGAATACCCCAACTTTGAAGGTCTATAATATCAAAACCAAACAATCTACAACCTTGATTGACCAATCAAAAATGAACCGTGGAACCGTGAAGTTTGTTTACCGTACATTCTTAAATGTTCAATGTGACCACCACGAGCGGCCCGAACGACATATACGCGATAATCAAACTCGTTCCACACTCTTGTCAGCATGCCCGGTGTTAAGGTTTGGATGGTGTCCGTAATTCTCGTTTTGAGGTCGTCAATGTTAGGCGGCAATGGTTAATGAAACACTTGATCATAGAAAAAAATCACACGGGGCAAGATCCGGGCTTCTTGGCGGCCAGTGATGAAGAGCCTGGTCATTAGCTGCTCCTCGACCAATCCAGCGGTGCGGCAACGTCTCGTTCAGGTATCCGCGAACAGCTAGGTGCTAATGGGGTGGCGCACCATAAAGGAAACATCAGACTGTCCCCTTCACACTGACGTGTTGAATGCGAGCTCGCTACCCCCTCACCACCTCAACACAATGAAAGTATTGCGAAGAAACTCCTCAATTTGCAATACGTACATCTAAAAATACTTACCGGTGGAACTTATCTTTGAATTCCAATTCAGTATTCCTTTTCCTGTACGCGGAGACATGCGAGTGCTGAAAAAAAAAATTAAGGTTGTCGTGTAACCCCGTCGTAAAAAAAAAAAAATATTGTTGGCCAGCTGAATTTGTGGAGCAGAGTTGTCCTTAACTCTGTTGTATGTTTTAATCTTCGTGTCGTACTTAGACTATTTCGTTATGGCCTCTAATTGGTGCTATTTTTAAGGAAATTGTGCACTGCCTGGAAGCTGCCCCCTATCTGAACACATGCGGGTGCGAATATGTGGGAGTGAAGTGTCTTGCGGTAATTAGACCCGCGTTATTTTTATTGCGAATTACCTAACTTTAATTAGCAGGCAGCTGTGGCACCCATACAGTTTTATTAAATTGTGGTATTTCACAGGAATGTTTAATAGTAAGGTTTCAGCCCCGCCTTCCTCGCCAATTATGCGCTATATAAATCTGGTGAAGCATAGATTGCCGTCGTACATATCCGAAAGCTCCGTGTCGTTAATTCCGTCCACGGCTTGAACATTTCAGAGACCTTAGTTTGTTCAGCTCTCGCCTGTCTCCGTGGACAGGAAGAGATTAAGTTACACCTGCGATTGTTTTATATTTATTGCAAATTAAACAGTTTCTCTGTAATACTTTCAAGGGGAGTAACGTTGTGACATTTCAGCCCAGCAAGCTGAAGTGCTATAATTTTCCCTGAGCTAACACAGTCGTAAAGCAATGCGAACGTTAAAAAAATATGAATAGGGCGCCGAAATTGAGAAATTAAAATAGTTTTGTAATTAATATTCATTTATCTCTTCCTAAAATATACTTCTACAAAACAGCCAGGAAAAAAAACACAGAAATTGCGAAAACGTGGGACGATATTACAGCGACCCTACCAGTTCATTCACTTGACGAAAAATATAACTCATCACAAACAACACGGAGTGAAAAGTTTATGAAGGCAGAAGGGAGGGACTTCGCTCTGCCGACACACTTGCGACCACCTGCACGGACGGAAACGATTAAGAAAGAATCCGAAATACAATTTTTGAAGAGAAGGCCGCGGTGGTGTAGCGGCTAGGGCGCTCACCTCCCAAAGCGAACCGGGTTTGATTCACAGCGGGGTCGCTTCTGGATTTCCGCACGTGGGAATCACGCCAGGCGATGGCGCTGGTCCGCCACTTCTCGGAGGATCTCCCGTTTCCCCCCGCGCTCGCATTCCGGCGCTGCTCCACCGGCTGCGAAGACATCGCTGTTAAGGTGGCCGCATGGTTGAAGGCATCTTGCATGTCTGAGGCCTAAAAGCCCGGGAGCGCTAGGGGCGACCGAGACATGCGCATCAGCTCTCTCATCGCCCCTACGCGCACAGCACTGAACTGGCGTGCAGGCTTGCCGTCGATAACGCGCCTCTTTCAGCGGAGGCCCTACCATTTTATGACGTAATAATAAAAGTAAAGGTTTGATGCACGTCCCTACTCCTTTTTTTTAATGTTTTGTACCGGAATGTGCATACCTGAAAATGACCGTGAAAATACCAGTTTGAGCCATTTTCACTATCACAAACATGATTTAGAGATAAATGGAGGAACTGGAAAACGTGTACAGACGCGTGACGTTTCTTAAATGCTATTCGCAAGCAGACCTCAGGCACGTTAGACGGTTTTTTTAATAGAACTTTTTCCGATGGAGCTCTGCACACCGTTCGGCGGCCTACCCAGGCGGCCTACCCAGGCGGCCCGCCTCAAGGGCCGTCCAACACTTAGAACCTCTCCACTCCACTTGTTTCTGCAAATGGACACAAGGCGTGTCGGGGATGACTGTGTTCGTGGCCTGACACCCTATTAAACGGGACGTTTTGCGTAGTTACTACTCTGCGCGTACAAGAGAGTCGCGAGCTTACGGAAGTGATTTACAAATCTCTATTTCAGTAGGTAGACAATACCAGCACACAGGAGTCTTATTCTGGGAGGACCCGGGTTCGACTTCCGGTCCGGCCTTTTTCATTTCGTTTTTCCAAGACACCCCGTTCCCACACGCTCGGCACTCGAATGTGTTCCACATCTCAAGATGGATGGATGGATGAATGGACACAGAGAGAGAAAGATATTCAACCAACGTGCCGTGCATCACCCTTCCCTTCTACTGCGGTATAGAAGTCAGACGTATTTAAGAGTGTTATTGACCACCGAAAAATTTTTTATTCTATATTGCACCACGCACTGTTAAAATTTTACTCATTATCATTGATTACTCTTTCCTTGCAAAAAAGTCTGCGCATTGTTTTCTCATAAGTACATGTCAAAATCACAATTTTATTGTTTTATAATTGTACAAATAATTACAAAAAATATTGTAATGACGCAATATTCGTAATTTTGCGGGACGTGGGTGTAAAATTCTTTCGGGTGTATGAAGCTCTGGAAAGCGTCGTAATATTTTTATCGTATTTCAGTTTGAAGCCGTGGTAGCTCGTTTCCCGTGTTTGTTTTTTAGACAGACGTGTGCATTTGTAGGTTAAAGGGCGGACGTCTGCTGTTTGCGTTTTATCAGTAGTCCGGTAACCGTTTCATTTCGAACGTCAGTTGTTTTCAGTGTTTTGGGAAATGTTATCATTACTTAGATTAGTTCGTTTCTGGTAACAGCGACGTCGACAAGTTTTAGTTCCTTCTGCGCAGTTTTACTGCGTCATCCAAATTTTATATGAAACGAGAGGTTAGTTATCGGGATTTTGAATGCGTCTACAGTTTTAGTTCCTCCAGCGCAGTTTCAGGCAAAGTCAACAAGTTTTTGTTGTACGAGAGGTTAGTTTCTGTTGACGGCGCAGCAGTCGATAACGTGTTGAGCGCGGGACACGTGCAGTTTAGATGACGCTGCTGGCAGATGCTGGATGCCAGGTGCTTATCTAGGAGAAGGGGGCGATAGGCCTGCATATATATATATATATACTAGTGGGGTCTATCGCCTAAAAGAAGAAGGTAACCAACCGTCGAAGAGGACGCATCGAGTGTAAGAAGACGCATCAGGCGTGAAGTACTTCACCCACACCGGCAAGCACCCGCGACCGTTAATTCTTTTCACATCATTTCAACTTAACCTAAAGTCTTAAACTTATTTCCGCCGGTGTGGGAGGTCGTTAGGGTGCCAGGAGGGAACGAACATCCCTCCTGCCTTCGTAAATTAGTCTTGCGATGCAAGTTTTTAGACATTAATAAACGGTAAACCACTGTGACGCTGTTCTGTACTTGGATATTTATCTCGGTACGGTTCGTACTCTGAATACCGGTAATTCATCTGTGAACTGTGTCATTCAAAAAATGATAAATAAAGTATAGAACAAACTAACTTCGAACTTGAACTTTATTTCAAAATTAACTGAGTCTCGTGTATTCTACCCTGAGCAAGTCGTGGCAAATAAACAGTCGGCAGTGTAAGCGGCTGAACGTTACAAGATGGCGCCTAACCTTTGAGGCTGCATTATGCTAAAATTCTAAATACGAATGTAACGAAAGAGACGCAACTATTACAATATGTACAGAAATGAGATAATTCTCACTGAAAGCAGATGCCAAAAGCTACTTCTAAGACGTGTATAAATGTGTGCTGAAAATAAGGAAATTCTAAGCATAAATTAAAATGAATAAATTAAGACAGATTTTAGTTGCTCCTGTTAAATTATCTGCAAAAAGTATAGTTTATTTTATTTTTACATTGCAAAAACGTTAAAATTGTGACTTTGATATATCAATTTACACAAACCATGCGTTAAAAAAAAAAGGGGAAAAAAATGAACAGTATGCGGTACAAATATATAATAAAAAAAATTTGCTGCCAACGCCTCTTNGATCGTAACGGCAAAGTAATTAAACGTACCTGTTCCTTACATTGTGCTGATGATGTGTACTTCTTGGGATATTGCATGGTACATGAACCATGGGCCGGGCACTGTTGTGTTGTAAACCATGACCGCTGCCTCGTCTTCTGATGACTCGTGCAAGGTTTCCTGCAGGAAAACAAAACAAAAGTCAATTGGGCCTGCGAGGCGGAGCGATAACAGGTAGAAACTCGTCAACACGTCAAAGATCATCGCCCACACTTTCACTCTGACCTGCTGTTGGCCACTGCTGAAGAAATGTGCAGCGCGGATGCCCACACTCGACTGTTCGGGTATTCGCTGTATCATAACGTGCGAAATAAACTCCAGCAGTAAAAAAAAAAGTGTGTCGATATCACAATACCATGTACAGTGCTTAAACCATCCATCGATTTGCTTGTTAACGGGAACAAGACCAAGCAAATTGAATGGCTGCACCAATTGTTGGTGATGTACTCGTGTAAAATTTCCGTGGGAAGCGTTGATTCTGCAATTACTGCCAGCTGTGGCATTCAACTTCGTTCTGGGATTTTTCTCAAAGAGTTTCTGCACGTCTTCGAACTCTGGTGGTGGCAATTGTCCGTCTGCAGCCAGCTTTGTCTGTCGCTTTCGAAGTTCTGTTCTCTCCTACACGTCGGCCAATTGAAACATGTGATGTGGTGTGACTGTTGTCTGTTAAGCTGCCCCTCCCCCTTCATCATGTCCATGTCCTCCCCTTCTCCTAGCTGGTGCGGTTAAGAGTTGCGTGTCTGCAAGTTTCGGCCATGAGAAACGTTCCACTGCGTCGGCTTTCAACACGCACCTTCTTGGGCATAACACAAATGGTCCGTACTCAATTCTCGTATGGCACAGTTTTACTACTTCCTCAGTAAATGGACCACGCAACTTGTAGCGGCCATGTTTTGTTGCTTGTATTTAAAGTTTAGGCAGAATGCTTTCGAACACCACCATTAAATTTCACCTGGATATTTTCGTGAAAACAGCATGTAACGTTTTTCTATTATATGCCTTGCACTGTTACTTTTATCGGATACGAATCTGCACAAATGGACCTTGTTATGTTCAGCATTTGCGTATCTCTTTGCTCGAAAAAAAATAATAATACGGAAGATACAAAGTATATTGGCAATTGTTTTATATTTTGGTTAGTGTGGGTCACCCTTAAAAGATAAACATATGCAATCGCGGACTTTTCTGTAGACCTTTTTGAGAGCTACAATTTTGTAGTACATTAATTCGACGTATCTCTTATGGTTTAGTCAGCGCCAGCTATGTAAGCGCCCTAAAAGCGGTTTTTTACGACTTGATTACAAACGGTTTGACATTCTCTACTATCCTTACATTAAATATAAATGAGTTCTACACCAAAACCTTCCTCAAGAAATTCTCTAAGTTATGTTCAAAACTGCATCAAGTACACTGAAGAGCCAAAAAACTGGTACACATGTCTAATGTCGTGTAGGTCCCCCGCGAGCACGCAGAATTGCCGCAAGACGACGTGGCATACATAGACTCGACTTATGTCTGAAGGTATGTAGGAGGCAATTCACGCCATGAATCCTGCAGGGCAGTCCACAAATCTTTAGGAGTGCCGGGCCGTGGAGATCTCTTCTGAACAGCACATTGCAAGGCATCCCAGATATGCTCAATAATGTTCATGCCTATTGATTTAGGTGGCCAACGGAAGTGTCTAAAGTCAGAAGAGTGTTCCTGGAGTCACTCGGTAGCAACTCTCGACGTGTGGGGTGTCTCATTGTCCTGCTGGAATTGTCCACGTCCGTCGGAATGCACAATGGACATGAATGGGTGCAGTTGATAGGACAGGATGCTTACGTATCTGTCACCTGTCAGGGTCGTATCTAGACGTATCAGGGGTCCCATTTCACGCCAACTGCACACGCCCCATACCATGACAGAGCCTCCACCAGCTTGAACAGTCCCCTGTTGACATGTAGGGTTCATGGATTTATGAGGATGTCTCCATACCCGTACACGCCCATCCGCCCGATACAATTGGAAACGAGACTCGTCAGACTAGGCAAAGTGTTTCCAGTCATCAACAGTCCAATGGCGGTGTTGGCGGGCACAGGCGAGGCGTAAAGCTTTGTGTCGTGCAATCAACAACGGTACACGAGTGGGCCTTCGGCTCCGAAAGCCCATATCAATGATGGTCCGTTGAATAGTTCGCACGCTGGCACTTGTTGATGCCCCAGGATTAAAATTTGTGCCAATTTGAGAAAGGGTTGCACGTCTGTCACGTTTAATGATTCTCGTCAGTCGTCGTTTGTCCCGTTAGTTAACGATCTTTTTCCATCCGCAGTGATGTCGAAGATTTTATGTTTTACTGGATTCCCGATATTCACGGTACGTACACTCGTGAAATGGTCGTACGCAAAAAACCAAATTGTATCGCTACCTCGGAGATACTATGTCCCATTTATCATGCGCAGATTATAACACCACGTTCAAACTTACTTAAATCGTGATAACCTGCCATTGTAGCAGCAGTAACTGATCTATCAACTTTGCCAGACGCTGGTTGTCTTATATAGGCGCTGCCGACCGCATCGCAATACTCTGATTGGTTCCATACCTCTGTTATTTACATACGCACGCCTATACCATTTTTTGGCTCTCCAGTGTACATCATCTGCCACAGTACTACTTGCATGCAAAATTTGGTAGGAATTGGTCCTATGTTTCCCGTGACATTNTTTATACTATTTAGAGATAATTTACATTTACCTGCAATACTTTCGCTTGGAAATAGGCACCTCGGTACTGTGGCAGCCGTCTCAAATAGCGTTAACGAATGTTGTCCATCAACAGGTGAAGTGTAGCAACACTCCGGGAAAAATTTGAGGCGTGACTATTTCAAACGGTATGATTCAAAGTAGCTTTTCCATTAACTGTAACATGGTGGTTACAACGTATTGTTGAAAATCGCGTCAAGCTTCTGCATTCCGAGATGTAATGCGAAAAAGGTGCTCTACGAAGTTATTTCCACTAAATAGTTTGATGGCAGCGAAAGGTTTTGTAGTGTGCTTGCAGATTTCAGCTCAGTTAGACATTAACCAAACTTTCGGTATTCATATAGTATTGTTTCAGATGCACCTTCAGGTGGAAATACTGCCCATAATCACAAGACATAAATGAATGTTTTCTAATTTGAACACAGTTCTTACACTGTGCATTGATCCTGTTCTTCCATATGTACTCAGCACAGCCTCTTTGTGCTTCCAAGTGATCTCACGTCGCCGGTATTCTGGAAGGAGTGGATCTGCTGTTCTCCGGAAGTACGCACTGCCGACGGCAACGGTGAGTTTTTTTTACTGGCCTCGAATTGCGTCGTAACGAGCAAGAAAGCACCAAGTCGCTGGCTTTATGCGAACCACGGGCCTGTTCGCTGTAGCGTGAAAATGGTTTTTAGTAGTTAGTAGCGGCGAGTTGACTGTTCATTTCGTGGGTGTTTATTATGTAACAACTAGGAAGTGAAATATTTCGAGAATTAAATTGTAAAACACATGCTAGGCTCCAAATACGTATACATTAAGTCTCCAATTTGATCGTAGTTTGACACGTGTCTGTCTGTCTGTCTGTCTGTCTGTCTGGCTGGGTGTTGTTGGCTTTGTGGCTTTGTCTGTGTCTGTCTCTGCCCCTGTTGTGTGTGTAGGGCCCTGGAGGGGGGAGGGGGGGTTCTTGAGTGAATCCAATATTAATTATCTCGGGTAAAACTAGCTACTTACTGGTGCAGTAACCAGTGAAAAGTTATGTAAATGATGCTCGAGCATACTTAGGATAGTGAAGTCAGACCTTCAGATAACTGTAACGCTGTATGTTAAAACGCCAACTGTTTTACAGCCGTGCATAAAACCCTTGAGAAAATAGTCTTAGGGACAGTGTTACCATCAACGGTTAGCGCTCTGGACAAAACTTATTCTTGTGTTAGGTTTAAAATGCGTTCTACTGCTGTTACTGCGTGTTACTGCTATCCGGAGATTTTATTATCTTGTTAAAGGCTGTTCCCGGTAAACTGAGCACTTCTGAAAGCCCTGCTTAAGATCTACTTGTATGTACGTTGCGTATTCTTACACCATATGTGAAATTAATATTGGCATGTGCCATATTACTTTATTCGTGCGTCGGTCGCAGTGAAACTGTAAAATTATTTGAAAACTAAATATTTTTTACAAATTTTCTAATTATTACAGTTATAGACATTAAAAGGAGAAGAAAATAAAATAAATAATTTCATTATACGCAAATGTTTACCCAACACTTTTAATTCAACTTTAACATGGAACTACTATCCCTCCGTTGGCAACGACGCGTCGTTGCCAACTTTGCTGGACGCATGTCAGTTAGTGTCCCCGGTAAAATACACGCGGGTAGGGGCAGTGACATTTTTCAAAGGTTGATTTCAAAAGCGCTCACTTTACCGTGAACAGCTTTTAGTTATTCGGCCGTAGGATGACCGGTTAAGCCTTTATCCGGGCGGTTAACGAGCATGAAAAAGAAAATGTTCAATTCTGCGACTCGTGAATGCTAATTTCGAGTATAAAATATTATTTTAACAACAAAATGATATGTTAAGCTATTTGCGTATGAATCTTTTTTATTGGTTCAAAGATACGGGATGTGTGTAGAGAGGTATAAAACAAATTGTGCAAGTGTGTTTTGTATTCTGAAAAAAGCGTGTCCTTAACCAACAATTTCATGTTTCGCATACAGTATCTAACCTGATTATTGAAAATAAGTATTAATTATCATTGCACAGTTAACAAAATTTGTCCATCTTATGATATTGAAATTTAGTTATATTTCATTGAGGCAGGCTTATAACGAAAAATACTCGAAGATGATTGCCAATGTTTATGTGGGAGAAAGACTAATAGGTTACTGTAAATGTGTGTGTCAAATCGCAACATAGTGGCTTTGAACAGTGTGTTTACCACGCACAAGTAACATTACATCGATAAGTTTCACTTGTATCGTAATTTATTTTCAAATGTACATTATAAAATGGCGTTTTGACTTATCCTGCTAGACGAATACAAGAATGAATACAGTGGCTTATAATGTTTGAATTAGTACACCAATCAGCAGAAATTGCACCATACTGTATCTACTATTATTTTTAACAATTGATTCCAATTTGAATAGGTTCCATTGAAGTATGCCAATAAATCGCGGGGATAATAAGCCGTCCTAAGTAGGGGAATACATTTTATTCGTAGTAATTACTGATTTTACCTAATTAAACGGTTATGTATACATTACGTCTTAAACACATTTTTTTTTTTTAAGTAATATGGTCTCTTTTTGGTAAAATAAAATTTCATAAGTTAAGAGAAGCTATATACAAGATGATTAATTTGACGTAACAGAACTTCAAATTGACTTTGATTAATTAACATTCGCAAGCTGCATAAAAACGACTGTGCGCTATAGATGAATTGTTGCCGCATTTTCTGTGCCTTAAAGAAATCAAGTCAAGACAGGGCCATTTGAGGTGCCAATTGAGTTTCAATAACTCGTTTCGAATTCATACCAAAGTAAGAAATATTCGTCTCGTGAAAAATAGCATGCAAATCCAATACTATAGGCTATTAACGGTTTCTTCGCACTTTTTGAATCAAACCTTTGAAAAATCACCCCATATATGACGTGTTTGGTTGTTTACTAAATTTACCACGTAGTATAAGCGTTTTATACTTCTGTTAATATAAAAATGCCTTATTTTTTATTAAACTGAATTTTTACTTATGTTTTATCTATAAATTACAATATTATACCAATAATTAATATAAATATAAAAAGTGAGAAAAAATATGTGTTGGTAGCGCCTAGTAAGAAATAGTTCCTCGTGCAAAATATTATTAAGACTTAGTTAAGCTTGGTTTCCACGAGGCGGAGGAATATCGTGTAAGTAGAATTTAAGCAGGGCTTCAGAACGGATTATACAGATTTTAATAATATAACAATTGAGCTGACATCAGCACAACTATAAAATATTGCATTGACTTACGTCGCATATTTAGAATGTATTGTTTCGTGTCGCTGGTCTGCGCCGCTGACCTTGGCCCGCTCCACGCGAGCAGGCGGAAGAGGACAAAGTCGGGATGTGACAGCGGGGAGGCAAGTCAATGGAATGTTTTGAATGACAAATGAGCGATAATCCTACCAGTGTTTTGAGTTATGAAGGCATTCCGCCGTGACAACCCTTTGGCGGCTCGCCGCTCCTGACCTTCGGCGGATATAATTTCTGCGTTTATTTGGAGAATGATCTGGATTACGGACCTCGTTCTCTCAGCGTTACTCGGGGCGTGGCGAACCTTCCAAGTCAAGGCCAGCGGCTATAAAAGGCGCGTTGGGCCTCTGAGCCGGCAGTAGTTGAATGTACGAGTTTCAGCGATAGACGACTAGCGAGAAGAGAAGCGCGCAGCGAGAGAAGTGACCAGCGGGAGGAAAATCGGTGACTGCGAACATTAGAGCAGTGAAGAGTACGACTGCAGGCTGGACTATTGGACTGGATGCGCGAGTGAAAGACATTGCCAATGATGGCAACAGATAGACTGAACGTGTGTTAATGAGTATATTGAATTGACTATAACCAAACAGAAACATTAAGAAGGGCGTTAATTAGAGTTGAAATATACATTAAATATTGCGCTAACTGTGAAATAAAAGAGAGTAACATTGGAGACAAATAATTTAATGCTGTAAAAAAATAGCTGTGTAAATAAATTAAAGTATCAAATTTAGTTATTTAATTTTTATTAAGATCTCCGTCCCTCACGAACTCAGATTCGTCCCTCAGGCAATATTGTAACGGGATGGTTGTAGTTTGAAGTATATCATGGCCAAGAACAAATATTAAAGTCGTAGTAACACGAGATCATGTTATAAATTTTGAAAAATGGGTACTACAGAAATAAATCCATACAAACGCAACAAATACTAATTTAAAACGATGTTTGGTTGTTCCTGGGACATTTTCTGATAAATCTTTGACATCTAGCAAGCCAAAGTGTGTTTATTTGCATACATTTCTAAACCTCTCTAATAAAAATACCCCCACACTTGCCAACATCGTCCAAGTTTTCAGGATAAAACATTGAATTTCCAGTAAATGCATAGTCAGCATACGCATAAAGTAACGACGAAATCTCTTAGCACACTGGTATCTAACCGAAGAGATAAATGTGGTGATACAATGCAGTTCGGATTTTAGCAAGGGGTTAAGCTATCAGGGTGTTGGATAGCACTAGAATAGATACCATGGTGATGTAGACTGTTGCGGTAAACTGAGTACTTCTGAAACCGCTGCTTAGTATTACATTGTATCCTTCCGCCATACTTTAATGTAACAGTGCCATGGGCCTGGCCGTCTTATTCATCCGCGATCCAATTGAAATCGTGAAATTGTTAGGTATGTAAATGTGTTAATTGCAAGTAAATTCTTACAATAGTCCATTCGTGGCTACTTCCAACTTTTCTGAAGTCCTGATAAAGTTCTGCTACCAGGATATTCCTCCACCTCATGAAAACTAAGTTCGGCCCAGTCTAGGGAATTACACCAAAGCGACAACGCACCGCATTCGTGCACACTCAGTGTAATAATATTTTGCAAAAAAAATTATTTCTTACTAGGCTTTTTTTTTCTTCAAATAATTATAAATTATTATAATTTGTAGATAAAATATAAGCGAATGTTCCATTTAACCAAAAATAAGATTTTTATGATTACAAAAGAATAAAAGGCTTGTGATACTTTACATGTTCCGAAACAACCAAACACGTAGTACATGGGGTAATTTTTCATAAGTTTGTTTGAAAATGTGTGAAGAAACTACGCATAACTCTATACTGTGAATTAGACAAGAAACACTGTCAATATACATCAATTTAAACATTATGTTCGCAATACAAAGCCGAGTCATAAAACTATTTTCATTTCTCCTTTGCCAACCTAAATGAAGAGATTGGAGAGATTTAGGCGGCTATGAATATCTGGATCATGAGAGCCGATGAGAGTGAAACGAGGCGAGTATGGAGCGGGAGATCCCCGAGAAAACCCTGTCGACCAGCGGCATCGTCCGGCACGATCCTCACGTGCGAAAATCTGGTGAGCGACCCTTCGCCTTGGTGGGAGGCGGGTAATCTGACCACTACACCACCCCGACCCCGCCAACTGAAATGGGAGTCCTCATGCCAATGTTAATTATAACATATACGTAGTTACGGGCAGTCATTTTTTCTAAGATTGATTTCAAAAGTGCTCACTTTATAGTTAACAGGCTATACAATCGGCCCATAACACAAATGAGACATAACTTTTAGATTAGAAGGCAGTTTGAGTGTACGTATTTACAGCATCATATCAGTTACTAACATCGTTCACAACCTACACTGTAATATTCTTCTGTCACGGCCTACAAGCAAAGCGAATCCAGAAGGCAGTGGCGTTATCGCGAATGTAATCTGAGTTATCTGGTTTGACGCGTCTGACAGATATGAATGCCTCGTCGACTTCTATTCGCGTAAAACGGCAGGCGGTATCGACGGCCGAGTTTCTAGGAAGCCAAGGGTTAATGCTCTTGGGGCGACTGGCCAGTGAAATGACCAGTTTGTTTCCCTGCTGCGCTGCTAAGTGGAGGTTGATGTTGGGCACAAGCGTAATTCGGGGAGGCAAGGGGTGGCAGTTACCACCCCAGAATTGTGCAAAAGGCTTTCATGATAAAAAAAAAAACAAGCTGAGCACTCAATTAAAAACAGGCCTACTCTTGAGTTGTGTGTGAACGACATTTACTTTACAAGTGGTTTGGTTATTAATCCAAGTAATTAACAATGAATGTTTTAGGGTAAATAGAGAATGTTAGCAATTATTTTGTGGTAAAAATAGTATGGAAAATCTTTAAAAACTAACAATTTAACGCAAGGGGGTTTTTTTTTTTTTTTTTTTTTTTTTTCAACATTTTCCAAGGGAGAACTTC
>NQII01003952.1:170270-182717 GCA_002778355.1 Clitarchus hookeri
TGCATTACGTCGGGTTGTTACCCGCGCTTCAGCTCCCACGGGCTGTGACAGAGCTACGCGTTGTCGGCGAAGCACGGTCCAGCTAACTCGTGGTTGGCCGGAGCACAAGGCCGCTCTGTGGTGCTTCAACATGCGCGGCAGTCTACCACCACGTCGGAACATCCGTCGTCGGACCAGGGAGACCCACTCGCACTTCCGCTGCCTGTTCAGGGGCAGCACCGCGGTCATCAGGAGCCCGCTGCATTACCGGACGGACCGGAAAGGCCAGTTTAAAAACGTCGAAAACACGATCATCATTCCCCTTACTCTAAACAAATCACCGCTCCCACATCAACTGTATAAATTGTCACTACCTGTGTAGCCGCATGTATATTAATGTTCGTTTAAAAAAAAAAGCTCCAGAGGCCCACCCGCTTGGAGCTTTTTTTTTTCGGCATTTAAGGCCGAGAAGCGCAAGAGCTGTAAGGACTACACTGGCACGTGCTTAAAGCGCGCCATCGCCCCTACGCGCAGGGCTTCGAACTGGTGTGTGGTTTCTCGTCGTACTGCGTGTGCCTGTGGGACTTGAAGCAATTTTATTGGTGAAAGGTATGTAACAAGGTTCAGTGCAAGTCCCTCGATTACTTGCGTATGTATATAACGCGTATATTTTGAGATGCAGCCCTTAAAATTTATTTTTTTTAAATCATGTTGGAATTCCGTGAAATGGTGATTGTACGTCTTAAAAGTAATCGACAGGCATAGTCTGGAGTATGTGTTATTTCCGTAGTTCCGAACATTAGACGAGCTTTTTAAGTTTTGTAAAAAAAAAAAAAAAAAAAAGGACATTTGGCGTCTCGTTAAAAATTTGTCGGGACACCGGGACNCTAAGGTAAAAAGAAACCTCTTGCCGTCATTGAGCGAGAAAAGGAAGGAGGCCCGTGCAGTTTTAGCCACGAAGGCCCTCCCTCGATGTTTTACAGACAGCGAAGCAGCGGAGTCGACCACCCGGGATTATTCACTGTCCAGCCATCCTGATTTCGGCTTTCCTTTGTTCCCAAAATGTAGGTGAAATCCGAGAGATATTTCTTTCTTACTACAGGCAGTGGCCTCTTTCTTCTTCGCTCGCGATTGCCCTACCCTCTTGTCCTCTCCTACGACAACGCTGTCGACGAGCCTATTAGCGCCACGTTATCGACTCGAGTCGACATGTGCTACGCTGGCAAGACGTTGCGTCCATGCCTCGCATAGGGCGGGCCGTTGCTCGGAAAGGCAACTGCTCAAGAGTCCCGCTTTCAAACATCAAACATGCAAAACTGCGTGCACGCATGCTATGCCGCTCGTGATGTACTCTAGCCGCGCCGTTGCCTCGAGCGTGCTTCGTGAGCGAGTAACCGAAATTGCGGGTGCAGGCGGTGGTCCTGGGCGACGTCGCTCCGAGGATCGACTCCTGCATTTGATCCTTACCCGCGAGGCTTCCCCTCAGGATTTCCTGTGCTCAGCGATGGGACGTAACGTTTGGAGCATCCGAGGATATCTTGGCGTGTCGGTCGTCGATGTTGAAGTAGAATGGCTTTCCTTACACCACTGCAGCCGTGAATAAATCAGAAAAGGAAGTACCGACCTTACTAACAACTGCATAAACTACCTAAACATTTACCGAATTTGTTTCAGAGAATGAGAAAAGTATTATTATTAACATTAAAGCGTATTGTAGGGAAATGTTTTATAGTGAATATATATGTAATATATAACCCAAAAATGTTTATATAATGCTATAAAATATTTTGCTACAATATACTTAAATGTTAATATAAATAATGTTCTCGGTGCAGTTTAGGTGTATTTATCTTTTTAGATGCTTTAGAAAGCACTTTGTGCAAAACTAAATTTCAAGCATGGTGAGCAGAGTAATTACTTTTATGTAAAAAATGAACAAACGAATTATTATAAATGTTTAATACACTAACAAGAATTAATACTTAAGTGCATTCATAAAGTTACATTTTATTTTAAAGAAGCGAAGTATTTGTTTTGCCTGCACTGCTTGACGATTTTTTTTAGCACATTCTTTCTAAACCATTAAAAAGAGAAACACACCATACATTTTGATGATAAAGGTTCTTAAATTACCTTAACCTAATAGGCAGTTAACTAGATAGCTGTATGTATAATGTTCTCATACACGTCCCGTAGGTTTTGCATAATCAAAAATCAAGTCAGCAGGAATTAACTAATTTGTATAATAAATATCCCGAGTTATGTATAAAGCCACAAAAATCAGAATTTGTTGCCTATTTTTTTTTTTTTTGTATTTGTGGTTGTCCCTGAATTTTTGTTAATGATTTGGTTGCACAATTTTTTTTTTAATTAATCACATTCATGCTGTCCCGTTAATTTTTTTTTTTGTGTAAGTGAATTTTATTTTAATTTTCTGTTCTAAGAATTGCAAAATAAGATTTCACATCAGATTAAGGAACTATGGAATCAGTTTGTTTCCTGGCTGTAACATTACATGTAATTATTTTGAACAGTGTTTTGTACTGTATAATTTAAAATGATGTATATTTGCTATCCAGTGCCATTGAAGCAAGTTCCAAGTTACTTCAGTAGAATATTTTGGTGTACGGATGATGTTAGGTTGAACTGTTTTCCAGGTTTAAATTTCCATCGTGAGTTGGTCTTCTTAAGACTAATCCAGGATTTCGTAGGACTTCAGCAAGACTGGGAGCCACCCTACTGTTTTCCTGTTTAACCGAAAGTCTCGGAATTAAGTTTAAACTCACGTGCTTGCACTCACGCCCAGGCCAAAGACCACGTCATTGCAATGCGAGCCGGAGAACGGCGGCGTGCCCAGCCTTCGTGAAATTGCATCGTTCCTTCGCCGTCCAAGTCTGCAGAGCTGTGGTGAAGACGTGCGCCAACCTACCCGGCACTAAAACTGCACTGCAGTATGTTGGAATGTGTTATTGTATTCCTTTTCACTGGACCGTTAAACGTGCGCCCATCGTGGTGACATACGAAAAGAACACAAATTTCAAACGAGGCCTGTTGAGTTCTCTCCAAATCATTGCACGTTAAAAAAAACACCATTTCAGAGCACTTTAGCATAGCTACAAACTGCTTTACGAGAATACTGTATCTTAATGTAAACAGTGCAGAGACGTAATACATTTAAGGACCCTGCCATACTTTCCACCAATAAAAGTCTAGTCTCATAGGTATAGGCTCTTCCAGGCTATTCTTCCGCTTCATGCGAACAAAACTGAACTAAATCTAGAAAATTACGCCAAAGGGACGCCGTACCTGATTACTGCGCACTCAGTTTAATATAATTTTCCATATGAACTTATTCTTACTAGGAATTACCAACACATTCTTTTATGTCGCTGTATTTATTGTATCATTTATTGATGCAATAGCCTATTATATTTTTAGACAGAATGTAAAAGTTAAATTTAACTAATAATAAGGTACTTTTGTAGTAACACAATTATGAAAACTCTTTTAATACGTGAGATTTTTTGGAAATAACCAAACATGTCATATATAAGGTGATTTTTTTCAATGGTTTTCTTAAAAAAGTGTGAAGAAACCGCGAAACACGAGAACACAGCACGCCATTTCAGAGTAAAGCTTTGCGCGTAGCGTCGATAGGGCACTTCATGCGCGTGGCAGTGTCGCCCTTATCGCTCTTGCCTAGGTCCAGGCGGGCGAGTCCTTTAAGGCACGTCTTTTGCGGGAATTTTTAGTTTACACGTCATAACTTCGGATTCTTAGTAATTACCGACAATGTACGGTTTTTAGAAAATTTACATTTTACGAGTTGTTTAATATTTTGGTCCGTAATTTTATTTGTGAGGTATCGGCTTGTTGTAAAAAGTCAGTTCCTTATTCATATTTTATCAATAAGTTCCTGCCTTTTTACAAGCAGGAGATAGCACAACGAAAATTAAATATAAACGTTTTAAACAACTAGTAAATTGTAAATTTTCTATAATAAAACATTTCCAGTAATACCTCAAACTGATATGATGACACGAAAACGACGAATTTCGGCAAAAGGGGTGAATCAGAGCTGCCGTTGGTTAGTGAGTAAGGGGTCGCGGTGGTGTAGCGGTTACGGCGCTTGCCTTCCACCATGGTAAACCTGGTTCGATTCCCGGCGGGATAGCTCCCGGATTTTCCCACCTAAGAATAGTGTCTGACAGTGCTGCTGATCGGCGGGTTTTCTCGGGGGTATTCAGTTACACCCGTCCTTTTATTCCGGCGCTGCTCCATACTCGCCTCGCTTCACCCTCATCGGCTCTCGAGACCCCGATGTTAAGAGCCTCCCAAACTTCTCAACCTCGGGTGTTTCAATTATCTCCAACACTGCATTCCGTCGCTGTTCCAGCTTACCGTCTCACCCCACGTTAACCCTTGTGAGATAACGGAACCTACCAACAATCACGCCCTGGGGCCTACCTTATTTATAGTGTCTTTAAAATATTTTGTCGTTGTGTCTAACGACTACAATTTTAAGAAACGTTAAAATGTTATACAATTTTTAATTTCTCTGTTTTTTCTTTTGGGGAAAAAGTGACTAAAGCGGAAAATTTTTCACATTTAATGCAAGTAATGTAGAGAAGGTGCAACGAAATCTTTATTGCGTTTTCGGTCATCGCTGAAAGTCTCACAAATATAGCAGAAGGGGAAAATGTGAAAAGAATGCATGTGCNCGAAGGGGGAAATGTGAAAAGAATGCATGTGCCATTTCGCATAGAGAACACAAGGCATGCGACTGACTTGTTTGGGGTGTCCTTAGCGCCTTAGCACGTCTGCGCTGTATCTATTTCAAGGTCACAGGTTATGTTCGCCCGTGCCTCATGAGCAATCCGCTGTTCGAATAATTGGAATAGTTTGGAATCTTTCGCTTTCATATCGTAAAACAATTGCTTATTCCTAATTAGAGAATTATTTATACTCTGCAATAAATGTACTAATCACTTTTCGTCTAATTCTTAAAGCTTCATTTTTTTAATTTCAATACACGGCCTCACTTCAGACCTCCATCTTACACTATACTGGCAATTTGACGCTCAGGAACAAAACAAAAGTGTTTATAATCTAAAAGTGCACATACTTTTGCGTGCGTGCAGTATGTTTTAATACTATGCTGCAGCACTGAAGGACGCAGTATATTCAAATCAAGCACGTACATTAAACCTTAAAAATTGCAAAATAGCGTCGGAAATATTTTCTGCTGCAATCATATTTTGAACCGACCAGCCAGCCAATGGCTTTGATTTTGTCGCTGGCGATGTTTATCTCTGCTGCTACCTTGGAAACGGACTGTTGACGATGGCCTCGCGGGCAAACAGTGCCTCGTCTGTCCATAGCACAATAACAGGGATGTCTGGAGTAGCAATGCGCTGCTGCAGGAACCACCTGGCGAAGTCAAAGTTGACGACGACTATCATCACTACAGCCACACGTGCTGCCTCGAGTACAGCGGTACTACATACAGGGTGATTCTAAAATCATGGGACAAACATTGAGGGGTGGTAGAGCTCACTAAAACAAACTATTGTATAGGAATATCGGGCGGAAGTGACGCGTTGAGGCACAAACACAAAAATAACACATGAAATGCAAGACAGTGTTTATTTACAACGTCACCGCTAAATGCCTTTTTACAGCAATGTTTATAATAATTGCTCAAAATTGCTACCACCGACTGTAATGCAAGCTTGGTAGCGTCGGTGGAGTGATTGCCGAACAAATTCAAATACGCCAGGTATTTCACGCACGCGTGCAGCCGCACAGGATTGTCGAGCGACGAGGTCTTCAATGGAATCAACTGGAGTCTCGTAAATGAGGGCTTTCAAATGCCCTCATAGGAACAAATCGAGACTCGATAAATCTGGCGATCGTGGTGGTCGTTAATGTGTTATGTTTNGTGTTTTTTTTTTTTGCCTCAACGCGTCACTTCCGCCCATATATTCCTATACAATAATTGTTTGTTTTAGTGAGCTCTACCACCCCTCAATGTTTGTCCCATGATTTTAGAATCATCCTGTATATGCCGCCGTGCAGCCACGTCAACTGCAGTCACTTCGAACAATATTGTTTATAACACTGTACTTGTTGTCTCGACGCCGACTCACTCTTGAGTGTTCGTGCAGCGTGTTCTTCACATAATAATTATTACTTACACTAAGTAGGAAAAATAACTTGCGGTGTTAGTAGACGTTGCGTGACAGCACTGCCTCAGTCGGGAAGGGTAATGAGAGAAAACGAGGCGTTAGCTAGTGTAATAAAATACCAACCCGCGTATCGGATGGCACTGTGTTTGTTTTACAAAACCGAGTTGTCTTTTTGTATTTTTTTCGCGTTATTTCCGGGTTTCAAAGCACCGTATAGTACACGGAATAATAACCGACTTGGCCAGTCAGAAAGGGCGCAATGTGCCGTCATGGTGACGAGGTAAACTGCGCTGTGTAAATGTCCATATTTGTGACATAGTGCCCTTTTACCTCCAATGCACGGTAATGCCCTCGCGCAACCCCCGGACTAGTGTCTGCTATGTCTTCCTGCTCCAATTACTTCGGGGCTGATTGCCAACCCCATCTGCCATCTGATTGACAAGCTCTTACATTTTCTTCTCTATTTGAAATAATTCAAAGGTATTTTTTATCCTGCGTGTTTAATTCTTGCCGTGGAAACAAAATGTTCACCACCTTGCGACTAGTACGCACTGAAAAAGTAATTATAAGTTATCAGAACACAGTTGGCACGGCTTACAATGGTAGATAATTATCAAGTTTGAATACCAAATTTGTTTGCACGCAATGCCATTTCGTTAGTTGATAAACTCAATTTCAAGAGGCCGCTCCTAGACATTCACGATAAATTAAGATTTTTAAGTATACCTGTCAGGTATTATGGGGCACTCCTGCTAATTTTGATTGCGTTATGATGCATATTTGGTTTTGTTTCGCATCTGCCGCCGCAGTTGGCAGTATGTGCCAAATAGAAAAATGTGGCAGTCTTGTGGTAGTGTTTGTTTGTTTTCATTCAATTTAAGGTGTATAACCAAGATGAGTGATTTATAGTGAGAGATGCATCTCGGTGAGCTTCAGTGCAAGTAGGCAGTATCGGGCCACTCAATCTTCCGGCACTTAGTCACAAAACGTGTTATGCAGATTTATCGTTAAACCTGTACCTTTGGTAACAGGTAACATCTTATCCTAGTGCAGCGTGCTGTGCTTACTTCACATGGCGAATCCTGGAAGCAGTTTTCATTAGCGATATTTCGCGAAGAGTTGTTTGATAACATAGGAATTTTGTTTTACTCTTTAACGGTAATTGTGTTACCAACTTAGACTGTATTTTGTTAAAGACTGGAAAAATTATGTGTTGAAAATCTGTTCCTTCGTCCCTCATCCTCCTTTTTGTTTTTTGCCTCCTCCCGAAATTTTTGTAATTGTTCAGCTTATAGAAATTACGTGCGATTTTAGTATTTCCAGCTAAAGCTACAGAAATTAAATAATTTACAACAGAAAACGTTCCTCGAAAAATATATGTAATCAGAAAATTTTTCAAAATTTTTATAATTTATTTTTATAATTTTTGTTTCAATACCAGTACAATCGTGGTTTTTAAATGTAATGCAAAAAACTATGGAGTTTTGTAATTTTTAATTGCTGGAAATGAAAACTTCAGTTAACCTGGTGTTTCATAGTGTTACAAAAGTAAAATTACTTTTTGGTATATAGAACCCTTAACGCTTAATTACCTAGTCTCGTAGGAAGTCTCCCTGAGTTTTATTAAAGGTGCTCGTTAAGGACCACGCAACAAACATTTTGGTGATCCACTGATTATACGTTTCAAAGCAATTATTTTGATCTACAAACTAAATGTATCGGATCTAAAAAAAGTTTCCAGATACATATACTCGCCATAATATTCGGTCGGATGTGTGTACGTAAGTTATAAGCGAATATTGTTATTTCATACGTGCCCTAATGGATATTACGTGACACAACTATAGAAATAAATGTCTGACGTGCAGTAATGCATTAGCGGCATATAATGTAAACTAAAAACGACGGTGCATAGCCATTATTTGCTTTAAAGCTGTGTAATTTCATGCCTCTTTGGCATTCGGTCAAGCTCGCCGGCAGTTGGTACTGCAATGTGGCCTAGTAACTATGCGGTACTACAATATTGTAAGGTACACAGAGNCTTGCAGTACACAGAGCAAGAACTAAGTAGTTCTGTGAGCCTCTGCAAGCCGGTTTCGTTAGTATTTATTTATTTGTTTATTTGCTTTCCGTGTATATTTTGGGCTAGTGCAAGAACCAGTTCCACACGTTATCTGGGTCTTGCATCACGAGACGATGCAGTTGGCTTGTTTATCAGCTTGTGAACCGCCCTTTACAGCGTCCTCACTATGGCGTATTGGTCAGCTCATTGCGTGTTTGAGGCACATTCTTTTTTTTTTTTTGTGCTCATGGCGTACAGCTGAAAATGTAACGTGCTAGCGGCGTGCAACTCTTGGGTAGTTAGTCGACTGGGTCATCTGGCGCTCACGGCTAGCCGTAAACAACCTGATTTTTCGCGTCACTATGCTTTGGATCTCGCGGTGTCGTGACGTAAGTTGCTGAGATGACACTATCGAATCCATGGAAATGGGAGGTGTGGGGGTCACAGCTGATATGCTCCCCCCCCCCCTTTTCCAATCCAGACCCTCACATTGACATGGAACTNATGATATGCTCCCCCCCCCCTTTTTCCAATCCAGACCCTCACATTGACATGGAACTATTCTGTTGATGTTTTAAAACTGAAATTAAATAATGTAATCGTGATTGATTTTAAATTGTTTCCTAAAAACTATGATTGGAGTGTGTTCCCATGCAACGCCTTTGGGGAACCTTCGCTGGTCATAGGGGGGTTACACGTTTCAATTACGGAATTCACCGACTACTTTGTATACACCAACGGCTGGGCAGCACCAATGTCTATAAGGAGCAACGCAGGATGTATAGCGTCGTGGAAGGCTGGGCTTGAAAGATTAGCATCATTACAGGAAAGAAAATTCCTAACGGTTTTCCTTTGGTTCAGAAGTTAAGAGGCAATAAATACCTCGCACATCAAACGGGAGTGAGAGTTAGAACTGTGTTCCAAACGACGAATTTTAAGAAACTTTATAAAAAAAAGTGACTCGACAAAATGTTTGACTTCTGTTCAAGAATTTTAATAAGCTTTTGGTGTGTGCATATTGCTGTTTGTTTTTGTTTCTGTATTTTAATACCGAATACAGAAAAAAAAAAGGTTTAGGAGAAGACCTAACGACAGCAGAAATATTTTTTTAAATATAAAAATAGGGGGGGGAAAAAAAAGTAATTTTAAACACGCCTACGTTGTTTTTAGAACTAGCTAGTAATTGTCCTAGAGAAAGTATGTCCTTAAAATCATTTTCCATAACCAAAATGACGTATTGTTGGTGTTAAAGCGCACGCATGCGCATTCTAGCATAGCGCATTATTTGGCGTGCGCCAGGAGCAATGCGAGTCTCGAGCACCTAGCCAGTCGGCTTTGTTTACCAGCGTTGGCCTTGCGGCCAGGAACAGTCCTCCTTTATGACCTACTTTACCTTGCATTGTCGTCCCGAGGTATGCAAAGAATCCGAAAGCTTCAAGTTCGCAATCCCCGAGGACGAAGTTGAAAATACATTCGCGATTGAGCGACANTTTTCCAATCCAGACCCTCACATTGACATGGAACTATTCTGTTGATGTTTTAAAACTGAAATTAAATAATGTAATCGTGATTGATTTTAAATTGTTTCCTAAAAACTATGATTGGAGTGTGTTCCCATGCAACGCCTTTGGGGAACCTTCGCTGGTCATAGGGGGGTTACACGTTTCAATTACGGAATTCACCGACTACTTTGTATACACCAACGGCTGGGCAGCACCAATGTCTATAAGGAGCAACGCAGGATGTATAGCGTCGTGGAAGGCTGGGCTTGAAAGATTAGCATCATTACAGGAAAGAAAATTCCTAACGGTTTTCCTTTGGTTCAGAAGTTAAGAGGCAATAAATACCTCGCACATCAAACGGGAGTGAGAGTTAGAACTGTGTTCCAAACGACGAATTTTAAGAAACTTTATAAAAAAAAGTGACTCGACAAAATGTTTGACTTCTGTTCAAGAATTTTAATAAGCTTTTGGTGCNTAAGAAACTTTATAAAAAAAAGTGACTCGACAAAATGTTTGACTTCTGTTCAAGAATTTTAATAAGCTTTTGGTGCGTGCATATTGCTGTTTGTTTTTGTTTCTGTATTTTAATACCGAATACAGAAAAAAAAAGGTTTAGGAGAAGACCTAACGACAGCAGAAATATTTTTTAAAATATAAAAATAGGGGGAAAAAAAAAAGTAATTTTAAACACGCCTACGTTGTTTTTAGAACTAGCTAGTAATTGTCCTAGAGAAAGTATGTCCTTAAAATCATTTTCCATAACCAAAATGACGTATTGTTGGTGTTAAAGCGCACGCATGCGCATTCTAGCATAGTGCATTATTTGGCGTGCGCCAGGAGCAATGCGAGTCTCGAGCACGTAGCCAGTCGGCTTTGTTTACCAGCGTTGGCCTTGCGGCCAGGAACAGTCCTCCTTATGACCTACTTTACCTTGCATTGTCGTCCCGAGATATGCAAAGAATCCGAAAGCTTCAAGTTCGCAATCCCCGAGGACGAAGTTGAAAATACATTCGCGATTGAGCGACANTATGCAAAGAATCCGAAAGCTTCAAGTTCGCAATCCCCGAGGACGAAGTTGAAAATACATTCGCGATTGAGCGACAGTGGATGAGACATGCAGGAGTTGTGAAAGGTGCAGGCCGAGATTACGATTACTCCACATAACACGCATCACGTTTCGCTCTCGTGTTTTCGTAAAGAATGGTCTTTTCTGACGTCACGAGTTATTATGCTTCCACGTAAGCACGTTAGCTTCGTGTAGACAATACGAACGGTGGGAAAGAGAGTTAGTACTTTCAGATTGAAAATTTTTAAAATTGAAGTTTTACAGGAGCATCTTGAAATATAACTTAAAAAAAAAAAAAAAAGTATTTTCCGACGGAGTCGTGTACATTCGCAACATGCAAACACCGGGAAAGATATATGAATTATCATAACCACCAGGCAGATGTTGTCACAATAGTATTATTACGACACATTATTTGAATAATAGTACGTATTCGTTTCTTACGTTGTGCAGTAAGGTTCATTATAGCACGTTTGAAAAATTGACAGTGGTGAGAAGTTAATTAGCAAAGTCCGCCAGAACTTTTCTAAACACAGGCCAACTGGTTGAATAATTAATGGTTCAAGGTATGGCCGAACTATATTGGACAAGTGCAGTACAGAGCACGCGTTGTGGTAATAAAGCTTTGCAACAGTGATCTAGATAAATATATACAATGACCGCTATACCACAGAGGCTGACGTCAATGTAGTGTTTTCAGTTATGATACATTTTTGCTGATGTCAACTTGTGATTTTTAAATTACTAGGTGTGCCCGCGGCTCCGCTCGCTTGGACTGCAGAATTATTGTTTAGGTTTTTCTGAATGGCAAAATTCTACGTTAATGTGTGTATCGAAAACTCTGATTAAAATAGGATTATATGGCACGACCCACTGGTTGTCTATTTTAATAACACTTGTGTGTTATTAATATAACACACAGAGGTATATTAATTATATATACATATATATACAGTACATATCCTACCGTAGAGTTTTTTTTTTTAGGTCTTTTTATTTTACACAATTATTTACTACATGATATTGTTCCATCTTTAACGGTTTAGACACCGTATTGCAAGAGAGCGCGCTGGCGTCAAACTTATTCCGACTTGATTCACTATTATCGTCACTGCTCATTCCTTATGTCCCTTTGCGTAACAGAATATATATTAAAACCTGGCCAGAGAACATAGCTACGAATAATAAAAAAAACGTAAATCGGATACGTGGTCCTCGAGTGATCAGCGCACTAACAGTCAGACAGACAGATAGAGACACGTTGAGTTTTATAATATGTATGGATTAACACTGGCAACTCTGGCCAGAGCTGTCTTGTCGTGCCGCGAGACTCCAGCTGGGAGGAAGATGGCCGCGTGTCGCACCTGCGTTATGATTATCTCGCTTGAACGGTCAAGAAAGTCGTGTAGAAGTGCTACGAGAACGGACGCTCGACGACGTGTAAAATATTCAACGACGGATGTGGGCGGCTTCCGCCCGTCAGCTTTCTCGGTCGTGATTGTTGTTTATCTATCGTAATTACAGCCGTCTCCCTTCCGTTAGTGCCACTTTGCAGTGTTCTATCGCCTTAAACCTGCCAATTTATGCCGGATCAGGTTCACGAGTGATTGGTTGCCGTCGATATTTTTTTTTTTTTTTTTTTTGGTAGTC
>NQII01003952.1:189993-210688 GCA_002778355.1 Clitarchus hookeri
CTTTCACGGTACACCGTCTTACTTCTTCCAGTGCAAACAGTACAGAAGAAGCGTGCACTCTCTGCATCATATAACTTGGCAAGATCACGACAGTCAGTGAGTGGGTACTTGACGTATACGAAACAAACAATGTGTATTTTTTTTTTTTTATTTTTTTTTTTCAGAATCCCGTATCAGCTGATGCATGAACGAATGAAAATTAATATTACGTTGGCTATTCTGACTCCACTTCCGACGCACATCAGACGAGCAGGAAACACGCAGATAAGAAAGAGTTCCTAGATTAATTAATACGTTTTATTTTACGTGGTCACAAAACGGCTGTTAGTGTTAATGTAGAAGTGTTCAAAATGAAATGCAAGTTAAAACTGTTCGTATTCAAGTGAAACGCAACTTCAAACATTGGAAATTCGTTCAAACGTTGAGAGTGCGTCGTATTCCCAGTCACCACCCCATCCATGCATTCTTGATATTCATTCTAAAAGCCTACAAAAACATCGCAAGGTATTGTTGAATTTTTTTTTCAAATAATTTGACGAAATATATTTTAATATATGTCGTTTCGGGGCCAGTAATAGAAGAAAAGTGAACTTTTAAACAGACGGGATCAAGAGCAGGCCAACGTGCTGCTACCTGTTGAGGAACACGCTCGGCTCACTACACGCCCTGCCACGCCATCTGTCAGTGGGCTACCGAACACTACTAGCCAGAAAAAATATCTTTCTTGTGTAAAATAACAAATTTCTTGTGTTCTTTTCGTGTTTCGTTGTACCGTATTAATAAAAAGAAGAAAGTGTGACGCGCGTGGGTAGTTTTTAAGCAATTCTTACGTTATTCCACGCCACATATTTCCAACTCGAGCTGTTAAGTATCAGTAATAGCAGAATAACTGCTTTGCAAAAGTCGTCGGTGAGTTGTTTGTTGGCGAATGGAACTGAAAGTGCGTTGTCAAGCAAGTTCCTGGAATTTCTTTTATATCCATTTCCTAACATATTAACTGTAACGTTCAAAGTGTGATAAGAACTACAATTACCGTCTTGCACCTGTTTACCCAAATTCGCTGTTTCTAATAAACTAAAAAAGTTAACAAATATTTTATTTTTTGCAAGATTTTCTTTTATACTTTCATAACCTAAGACTTTTTTTACACAGACGTCAGTCTATAAATACCTTGGAATTTGTTTATCATTACATTGACAAGTGGATTAGCTGAGAGCGTTTTAGTTAAATACACAGTCGCCACTTGACGCGCCAGCTGATGGCGAAAGGATACATAAACGAAAAGTAAACATTAGCGCTACTTTCGTCGAACCGTCAAAATCTTAATTATAATTACTGACATCATGTAATTTACTTATAATCTCTGTCTCGTGTAACTTGGCAGGATACAGCGAAACCACACATTACAATAGACACATCAACGGAGTGAGTGGAGTGAAGATATTTGGGCGGCTCTTAACGAGGCACTGACAGCCGATAGGGGTGAAATGAGGTGGAAATGGAGCAGCGCTAAAATGCAAGGGCGGGGGAAATGGGAGATCCCCGAGAAAACTTGTTGACCACCGGCATCGCCCGGCACGATTCCCACGTGCGAAAATCCGAGAGCAACCCCGCCTGAAATCGAACCCGGTTCGCCTGGAGGGGAGGTTAGCGCCCCCAGCCGCTGCACTACCGCGGCCCCACCGAAATGGAGGAAATGTAGTGAAGTAAGAGGGAATTTGTTAAAATTAATGTTGGGTTTGTTGGTGGCGGGAACACGTGTGTGTTCTGAAACAGAATACGCTGTTCAACTTTACACCCCTCCCATCACGCCCTCCGCCGTGCAACTCGAAACGTGAGACTGCAGTATTCAATCGCGAGGTCTTGAGATAAGCTTGTGCAGCAGTACTCCTTTCACAATTCACGAAATACTGTGTAATTCCAGCCAGCTAAAACACGCGATAAATCTGCATGCATTCACCCGAGACATTCAGAGGTGCATCATATTACGCTATATAGGGCTGAAACAGGAGGGAACNCCCCCTTCATTCTTAACTTCCACTTAAAATAATAATATAGGCTTATTGCATTAGTTTTCATTATTTATTAATCCAGTATTGGAAATCTCTCCGAGCATTATGCTTAGAGACAATGGTTTAACGCTGTCAAAGTTGACTATATCTCAGGATTTGTCGTATTGGATACGCTTCCGACAGTTAATTTTGTTATTGGCTGTTGTGCCGATACGAAGATATCTCATTTCACTGAGCCAATCAGAGTAAGCTCGAAACAGCTCGAGTAGCTGGAGCGAGCTCCGTAATATTAGCTGTTGGTAGCGCGAGTCGCAGGCACACTTAACACAATAAATACACACATTTAAAAAAAGCAGAACATTTGTGAATTGGCCTTAAAAGAAATTAGCCGAATAACAAACATGATCATCCAATCATGAAATAATAAACTAGATAGTGTTTTTATCAAAGATATTACACGCGGTCGTCACGTAACAAAGGGGGGGGGGGGAATTCGCCAAGACCCGCCTCTCCCCCACGCCGGCTGGGGAATGATTGACAGCTGACCTGGACTGACGTCACTGCCCCCACCCTGCTGGAGGAGTCAGCTACGTAACACCTCGCTCGGCGTGTTCCATGGCGAGAAGAAGGTTGGGGTGAGGGCAACTACAATATAAATACGGCCACTCTGCGACAGCCGCCTGGCTTGATTGCGGCAAGTGTGCGACTACGATCGGGGCATTGAAGTACTTGGAAGAAAACGACCGGCTGGAAACCAGGGTGGGGGATTGTGGCGGACGAAAGTGCGTGTAGCGGCTGCGAACGAGTGCGTGAGCGCTGCAGGGGAAGCGGTATCCGATGGGCGGTTGACGGCTGTGTACGGGAGCGCCCGGGACGCTCCAGAACATTCCGGACAGGAAAGACTGCCGATACGTCGCTGAGCCAAGGTGGGAATGAATGGACTTGTTATTGTCGCTGAGCCTAGGTGGGACTGAATGGACATGTTATTGTCGCTGAGCCAAGGTGGGACTGAATGGACATGTTATTGTCGCTGAGCCAAGGTGGGACCTAATGGACATGTTATTGTCGCTGAGCCAAGGTGGGACCTAATGGACATGTTATTGTCGCTGAGCCAAGGTGGGACTGAATGGACATGTTATTGTCGCTGAGCCAAGGTGGGACTGAATGGACATGTTATTGTCGCTGAGCCAAGGTGGGACTGAATGGACATGTTATTGTCGCTGAGCCAAGGTGGGACTGAATGGACATGTTATTGTCGCTGAGCCAAGGTGGGACTGAATGGACATGTTATTGTCGCTGAGCCAAGGTGGGACTGAATGGACATGTTATTGTCGCTGAGCCAAGGTGGGACTGAATGGACATGTTATTGTCGCTGAGCCAAGGTGGGACTGAATGGACATGTTATTGTCGCTGAGCCAAGGTGGGACTGAATGGACATGTTATTGTCGCTGAGCCAAGGTGGGACTGAATGGACATGTTATTGTCGCTGAGCCAAGGTGGGACTGAATGGACATGTTATTGTCGCTGAGCCAAGGTGGGACTGAATGGACATGTTATTGTCGCTGAGCCAAGGTGGGACTGAATGGACATGTTATTGTCGCTGAGCCAAGGTGGGACTGAATGGACATGTTATTGTCGCTGAGCCAAGGTGGGACTGAATGGACATGTTATTGTCGCTGAGCCAAGGTGGGACTGAATGGACATGTTATTGTCGCTGAGCCAAGGTGGGACTGAATGGACATGTTATTGTCGCTGAGCCAAGGTGGGACTGAATGGACATGTTATTGTCGCTGAGCCAAGGTGGGACTGAATGTACATGTTATTGTCGCTGAGCCAAGGTGGGACTGAATGGACATGTTATTGTCGCTGAGCCAAGGTGGGACTGAATGGACATGTTATTGTCGCTGAGCCAAGGTGGGACTGAATGGACATGTTATTGTCGCTGAGCCAAGGTGGGACTGAATGGACATGTTATTGTCGCTGAGCCAAGGTGGGACTGAATGGACATGTTATTGTCGCTGAGCCAAGGTGGGACTGAATGGACATGTTATTGTCGCTGAGCCAAGGTGGGACTGAATGGACATGTTATTGTCGCTGAGCCAAGGTGGGACTGAATGGACATGTTATTGTCGCTGAGCCAAGGTGGGACTGAATGGACATGTTATTGTCGCTGAGCCAAGGTGGGACTGAATGGACATGTTATTGTCGCTGAGCCAAGGTGGGACTGAATGGACATGTTATTGTCGCTGAGCCAAGGTGGGACTGAATGGACATGTTATTGTCGCTGAGCCAAGGTGGGACTGAATGGACATGTTATTGTCGCTGAGCCAAGGTGGGACTGAATGGACATGTTATTGTCGCTGAGCCAAGGTGGGACTGAATGGACATGTTATTGTCGCTGAGCCAAGGTGGGACTGAATGGACATGTTATTGTCGCTGAGCCAAGGTGGGACAGAATGGACAAGTTTATTGTCGCCGAGCCAAGGTGGGACTGAATGGACATGTTATTGTCGCTGAGCCAAGGTGGGACAGAATGGACAAGTTTATTGTCGCCGAGCCAAGGTGGGACTGAATGGACATGTTATTGTCGCTGAGCCAAGGTTGGACGGAATGGACATGTTATTGTCGCTGAGCCAAGGTGGGACAGAATGGACAAGTTTATTGTCGCTGAGCCAAGGTGGGACTGAATGGACATGTTATTGTCGCTGAGCCAAGGTGGGGCTGAATGGACATGTTATTGTCACAGAGCCAAGGTGGGATTGAATGGACATGTTATTGTGGCTGAGCCAAGGCAGGACTGAATGGACATGTTATTGTCGCTGAGCCAAGGTGGGACTGAATGGACATGTTATTGTGGCTGAGCCAAGGTGGGACGGAATGGACATGTTGTTGTCGCTGACCAGACAGGCAAGCAGCAGCCTTAGGCCTTCTTCTCTGTTTTCTTGGGCAGCAGCACGGCCTGGATGTTGGGCAGGACGCCGCTCTGGGCGATCGTAACGCCAGACAGCAGCTTGTTCAGCTCCTCGTCGTTGCGGATGGCCAGCTGGAGGTGTCGTGGAATGTGATCCTTGTCTCTTTGTTATCGCGGGCTGCATTCCCCCGCCAGCTCTAGCACTTCAGCAGCCAGGCATTCCATCACAGCAGCCAAGTAAACCGGGGAACCTGCCCCAACACGCTCTGCATAGTAGCCCTTGCGCAGCAGCCTGTGGATTCATCCGACCGGGAACTGCAGTCCTGCACGGCTGGAGCGCGACTTGGACTTCCCCTTAACCTTCCCTCCTTTGCCTCTACGAGACATGACGATATGTACAGAGCTACCTGCAAACCAACTTGTTCGTAAACATTGGAACTGTCAGATATCAAATATATCATTTTAAATAGTAATTAATTCGGTGTCGATAAACTGTTTATAGAGACTGATTAAAACATGCTAGTGTTGTTTTTGTTAGGTGAAGGACGATTATGTAAATGTAAATAAATTAGCGTATTATAACTGGCCGCTTTTAATTAAGACCTCCAGCCCTTAAAGAACCTGGCTGTACCCAAGGCTTTGAACAGTTGTGACAATGTTGGCTTTAAAAAATGTCTGAATATTTTGTGCCGTAGCACAAATAATACAAACACGTTGTCACTTTCAAGCTCTGTAATTTCAGAATATTTTAGAAGTTGGCAGCACCTTAGGATTGAACATTTACAACAAAATATGACTTGTATAATTCTAAACGCCAAAGGCTCTCAATGCAAAAAAATATAGATTAAAATACTCATACAATTAGATTCAATTGCTCTTTCAAAGTATTGCGTTGCTCAAAGTACAATAAATATTTAACTTGCAGACAAGCCAAGTAGTGTAAAACGTCTAAAAGAATATCGAAAAATAACTCTGTTGACTAGAAATACTTCAAACACTCATGCAAAAAGATTACATTGCTGCGCAATTGCTTATCCATAAGTATTACGTTACCCCAAAATATACGATAAATATTTAATTAAAAAAAACTAGCAGAGTAATATTAAAACGTTTCAAAATACAAATAGTTGCTTTGATGACAAGATAAATTCGAGGTATTTAGTGGAGCAATTTGACTAAAGGAGGGCAGCGTTTCAGGCTCAGTAAAGCCTCATTTACGTGAAAATACAAGTAAAACTATGATTTCTTTTAAATAGTGAATCGATGGAGGCAGTCCGTAGACCCTAACCATAGTTCCAGCGAATATATAATCGATGACGACAATTAGAACACTTCAACAGACTATGCCCAACGCGTAAGTCGTGGTAGCGACAATTAAACTTTAAGTAAGTGACAAAAAACTATACACAATACGTAAAGCAACTGGAACTATACAGCGAAGCAAGAAATCAGTTAGGCGGAAACTACAATTTAGACAGGCGTCCAAAACCAGAATTTAGAAAATCTAACTCACTGCAAAGTCCAAGACAAACACAATACTACGCCACGCAATTATTTAAAAAACACTAAACTGACACACAAATGAAAAGCTGCGACCACGACTCGCCCTTTTTTAGGTCCAGCATAATCAGCCGCTCACGCAACTTCATTATTTAAACGGCGTATCATAGCACCCTCGTCCAAGGGCGGGTAAANATTTTATTAGCTCCAGCATAATCAGCCGCTCACGCAACTTCATTATTTAAACGGCGTATCATAGCACCCTCGTCCAAGGGCGGGTAAACTGACAATTTCAGCTCATGTTATAATTTAAATTAGCTCTAGCAGGCGACAACCCGACGATATTCTTCACAGGCGTAGAATGAGGGAGGCGTGTAACAAACTTATATAAACTAGCCCCTGAATTAAGAAAGCTGACGTACAAGGAGGGATAATCTTGGGAGGGAAATGAGGCGAGAAAACAGGAGGGTAGCCGAGTCGGCCAAGGAGCAGGCCGTCTTACGGAGGAGCGAGTCCAAAAACAAAGCGCGTGGGGGCGCCACCGTCGCAATTTTCTGAAAATACTACACCGACGGCGCCGGCACAGTCATCCGTATGAAAGTACAAGTAATGCTATATTTTATAAGATATAATACCTTTAAAATGAACTTGTAATCAAAAACCATTGCATCACCTGGCAGGTACAATACTTCGTGAAATGTGGGACAGCTAGATAACTTGGTGTGGCTTTGTATACTGAAGATGCTTCTATAAATTTGTATTAGTTGATTCTTATCAGAGCCCACCCAAAAAGTTGTAGAAAACAATCGTGTTTTTCTTAAAAGGATTTTGAATACATTCTCAAAGGATGCACAGCACCGCGTAAATGTTAATTTATTGTGAAAAAATATATGCATCCTTTTACTTTTATCCTTTTAAACATTTAAAAAGGCTGGTGTGGAGAANGGGGGGGGGGGGGCGTGCGGAGAAATCGGGAACATAATGTAGGGATTCAGATGTATCTCTGTGTGGGATCTGGGGAAAAAACTACTCCCTAACTAACTTAACTGCGTAAGGGTGTTTGCATTCCAGTCTGCAGCCACTTGGTTTAAATGGGGGATCAGTGTTCGAGAAATCCCTTCTCAATGCATTGATTTTAAAGGTGATCGTTTCAAACAAAAATATTGTACGTGACCCTTGTAATGGAAAACTGGTACGTTAAAAAATCTTGCCAGCTTTTATTAATTATTTTTTCTAAAATTTAACATAAAATTTTACAGTTGACAAAAACATTATAAATTAATAACATTTTTGAAAATTTCTTAGAGACAGTATTCTCTGAGAACGTTGCGTTGAATATTTTTGTGTTTGAAACTGTTTATCTTTAAAACTGACGCATTGAAAAGGAAACATTTTTTAAACATAAATTCTCCATGTAGGTATAAACTCCGCGGCTGCACGTAAGCGCGTCAATGAAAACTTATGCAGTTTTTGTTATTTCCGTATAGAAGTAGTGGTGTGGCGGTATTTGCCTCGACTTTTTTTTTTCCACGTTGCGCAATGAGGTTGCGATTTTCACGTTAGCCAATGCAGTTGTCGTGCAAGATGTTATCAGAGAGTAAGATTACAATATTGCTTTGTGGAGAGAGTGCATACATATGTACGTAATTTCGCGACACGTGGATAGACTGAACGTAGTTTCGTGAGAGAGCTCCCACGGTGCAATGCGCGTCTTCGCATGCAAGGCGCTTTCCCTCGCTTCATTACTGCCGCGATTCGTTTAGTGGCACTGGAAATGGTACAGTCATTCCGGGTAACTCCACCAGCCAGGGCAACTTCGTACCACCTGCCTTGCTAATTACAAATGACAGCTCTCACTCGAAGTATCCTTCATTTTTACGTTGTTCTTTAAAACATTTTAACTATTAATTATACATCAAGGTGGTAGGCTGTAACTTCTTCGTTTTAAACAAAAATGTGTAGTGTAAGTCCATTCACTGTTACTTCAAACTTTTCTGAAGCCCTGCTAAAGTTCTGCTTCCAGAATATCCCTCCGCCGCATGCACTCCGTGTAGTGATATTTTGCATAAGAACTATTTCTTATAGTCCATCCACGGTTACTTCAAACTTTTATGAAGACCTGCTAAAGATCTACTTCCAGAATATTCCTCCGCCTCATGCAAGCGAAGTCTTGAAACTACACCAAAGGGACAGCGCACCGCATTCGTGCGCGCTAAGTGCAATAATATTCTGCATAAGAACTATTTCTTACTAGGTATTACTAACATGCCTATTTTCTCCCTGTTGTTATTCACATTAATTATGAATTATACATTATAGTGTGTAGATAAAACATAAGTAAAAGTTCGATTTAACCAAAAGTAAGGTACTTTTATGTTAACACAAGTATAAAAATCTTGTGAGACGTGACATTTTGGAAAGAACCAAACACGCAGTACATGGGGTGATTTTTCAAAGGTTTGATTAAACAACTGTGAATATATCGCGAACAGACTATACTAGGCATTACCAACTCACTTACTATGTCTCTGTCTTTATTCATATTAGTTATAAATGAAATATTATAATTTTTAGGTAAAATATAATAAAATTTCAATTTAACAAAAAATAAGGTAATTTATCGTTAACACGTGTATAAAACGCTTGTGGTACAAGATATTTAGGAAGCAAACCAAACACATCATTCACCGGGAGTTTTTTGTTAGAAGGTTTGATTCAAAAAGTGTGAACAAACCGCGAATATACCATACAAAGTTGACGATACGTCGCACTATGTTCGTTAGTTGAGAGACCTTGGTTTTTTTTCCCCTGTGAACTCCATTGTTAAACACTGCGCATGCGCTCGCGTGACGCTTGCAGTCGAGTCCTAGAAGTTCAAACGGTTCCCGTAAACAATCGAAATGTATCGCTAAATTGTGGTCGTCTCGTAATTCGAAAGAAACGTTAATCCGCCTAGTGTAAATATAAATACAAAGCCTATTGCTCATAAACATGATGGACTTGGTGTTAATTTAGATCCATATATTGTAGCTAATCAACTAAATACTTTAATTCCAGTAGGTACTGCAATAATTATTGTAGCTGAAGTAAAGTATGCCCGAGTATCTACATCTATTCCTACTGTGAATATATGATGAGCCCAAACTACAAAACCTAATAATCTAATTGCTCCTATTGCAAAAATTACACCTAAATTTCCGAATACTTCTTTTTTTCCTCTTTCATGTGCAGTAATATGTGAAATTATACCAAACCCCGGTAAAATTAAAATATATACTTCTGGATGACCGAAAACCCTCTGTGCTGAATACATTTCTTGTCGATTTATCCTAAAAGTGCCGTCAAAATCATACAGACCGTAGACTGCCGGAAGTTTATATTCATGACGTGCGTTTCGAAACTGTAAGACTGTTCGAGTGGTATTAAGTTTTGCTTTCGGAATGTAATGTTACCTTTCATTTATTAGGTTGTTTTGAGTGCCCCGAACGGCGACAAAGTTATAGTTGGGGAATACTAGACGATCAGAAATGAGGAAGGGAATCAACCGGGGTCTGTATTAAGGAACCATTCCAGCGTTCGCCTATAGTAATTTTGAACACACACCCCNCAGAAATTAGGATGTGGGCCGGGAAGCGACCCACGTCCGTCCGAATAAGAGTCCAATGGTTAGCCGAGCGAGGTGTTGTACTGTAGTTTTGAAGAAAGTTTTTAAATACCAGTATGGTGTTACGTTGTGTCCATTTTAACGAGTATCAGCGAAATGGAACATATTATTTTTATCAACCACTGTATAATGACCTGCGGTGTCTCGGATCACTAATATAATTCAGTGTTAACACTTTTTAAAAACGGAATTTACTTCGTCTGACTGTCCAGTTCCTGTTATCAAACTAGTTGTTATTAGTCTTCAACGACCTCTGCGTTGCCGCGAAACTAGTTTCGACACATCTATACCGTCCAGGAATAAACCTAGCTATGGGTTAATTGGTCCCATATGAACAAGCGAACTTCGGGCAATTGTTGTAAGTCACAATCAGTTTGAATCTATATATCGGCCTATATACTTAACCCTCTGTTATTTACATGTTCTATTTCTGTTACGTAATTTTCTATTAGTATTTTACTCTGGTTAATGTTTACTCAGGTTACGATCAAAACGAGATTTATTATGGGAGAGTTTGGCATAAGGAAAATTTTCGCCGCTAGGTTCGTAGTGTATAAATATGTCAAATATAGTTAAAGAAATTTAGCAATGAGAATAATAAAAAAGAATGATTTTATGTATTTCTGTAGTTATTTTATATTTGATTTGTGATTATTGCAATTATTTTGTTTGTTTAATGTAGAAAATAGACAATCTTGTACACATGTGCGACACTAGCGCTTACTTAGTGGCGAAAAATTTTAGTTGTCAAACTAATAGCATTGCGCTTCCCAACCTGAGTAAAATAAACCTTACTCTGGTTGTTGTAGATAACTATACACGGCTTACGTTAGAGGACTAAAATGTTTTTCTGTAAAATGTGTAATTGTTTTCGTAACAACTGATATTTGTAATTTAAATTGTAAATATGATACTCTTTTAATTGCTAGAAAAAATCACCTTCCAATATAATTAAAAAATTTAATAAAAATAATTAATAAACGGTGTCTCTTATTTTCTTCTACGTAACGAACGAGTGCCGGGATTTGGCGACAGCAATTCGAGTACATATTTTGTGTTTATGTATGTATTCGTATGTGAAACAGAAAGACGCTTAATGACATATACTTTTTTTTTTTTACAGTAACAGTTTATTTAAAGGACACCTTCTGCCATTTGAGAGAAAAAAAGCACGGAAGTGTTTTTCTTGCAGCACATTACTTTACCAGGAATCGCGGAAATTCGTGTGTTGGTGCAAAATAGTTTTAATCGTGTAAGCGTAGTTAATATGTGCAGCACAGTTTTAAGGATGACTCTCTGTGATAATGTCGTTGAAACATTTACACAAGTTCACAATACTCCCCGGTAAAACTTTTTTTCGCATCGTACTAAAGTTCTAACTGGCTGGTAAATTTTTTTTAGGAGTTACTCAATGTTATGCTGAAAATGGTTACGTATATTTTTTCGTCCTCGTAGAATTGAGAAACGCTTTCAACTGCCAAGCTGTCAGATGTGCAGTTCGCAATAGCTGTTTTCCGTAGTATTTTCCATTACGAAGGGGAATTGATACATTTGAAACACGCCGAGAAATTTCACGGTAAATATGCCTCGCTGAGAGTTAGTAAACGGAACTGTGTTTATCAAACAGAAGACGATTTATAAATAATGAAATCGTATCGATGAAAATATCTGTAATCACTAAACAGTTGCAAGGAGAATTTTCAAGAAACTTAAATTTTTGTGGTGGGTCGTCGTAAACACGGAGTGTGTGCATTTTCGTCGCGTGTGCATTTTCGTCGTGTGTGCATTTTTGTCGTGTGTGCATTTTTGTCGTGCGCGCATATTTGTCGTGCGCGCATATTTGTCGTGCGCGCATATTTGTCGTGTGTGCATTTTTGTCGTGTGTGCCTGATGCGGAGAGGAGATGATTTCCGGCAGGATCAACACACGCCCGAAATTGTCGAGAAAACAAAGCTTCGCAGCGACCGCGCACTTGGTGTGCCTTTCGCGA
This sequence comes from Clitarchus hookeri, assembly GCA_002778355.1. Classification (NCBI taxonomy): domain Eukaryota; kingdom Metazoa; phylum Arthropoda; class Insecta; order Phasmatodea; family Phasmatidae; genus Clitarchus; species Clitarchus hookeri. The sequence goes on from NQII01003952.1 coordinate 202,071, forward strand.
CACTTCCGGTTGGTTCCGATCCCGTCAGTTGGAATCTGCATCTAAATTCCAACGCTTGGGACATAAATTAATTCCGGAAACTTTGAACGGTATGCGCCAATATAGAAAACCCCAAGATGGATTTTGCCGGGAGTGCATTTCTGCCTAATTAGTTATTGCGCCGGTGCATTTTAGTGCGGTGCTACGCATTGTGCTAAAGGAGTGTGCAGGAGCAGGCATATTCATTTGTAAATATGCATGATATTCTTCAACATTGCCTGTTGCAAATAAATAAATAAATAAATAAATAGATTTTTTGACGAAAGAGGTTGCGCTTGCTGGGATAAAACCTGTTCCGTGACCTCTTCGACAGACTTGCCCGAGGAACACCCAGATCATGAGAATTCTACGGTCTTAGGCCTTCCCGCGAAGCGTTTGTCGGTTTTCATAGTCACAGGGGTAGGACATGCGGCACGGGCTGTTCGATATCAACCTAATCAACAAGTGATAGATGAAATATCCCCCGCTTTATTCGTGGCTTGTGCGGTGGTTATGAACGAATGGGGAAAGTTTGCTGTAATCGTGAGGTACAAGAACTGATCCTCACTCTAAAATGATGCAAATGAGAAGCTTTTATATTACTCTACTTTTTATCTACTCCGTATATTTTTCGCGCACAGTTAATAAGCTCCTTGGCAACAAACCTGTTTGCTTTCGCCAACACTTTTCGTGTGACCAGCATTAGACTTTCTGTACGTTTATGTCAGTCGCGGTAAACATCATTCTGATTAATCAATTCATTTTTTGTTATTTTGTCAGTTTTATTTGAATTTCGTAACATTACTGCATATTGCGGGGGAATGCTGGCGACGGAATCGCATAGCGAGTCGCTAGTCTGAAAAGTTTGCAGGTTTCTTCGCGGTAATGGGCAATCGCTTGTCATAACGCAACTGGCACTTCCAAGTAATTTGCCTGCCACGGGCACTCTTGAAGGTTGTCCGCGTGACCTTGGGAAACACCTGCTCATCTTGTAGCGAGTAGCCGCACTGTTGTTGATTCCTACTACGTATAATACTAGCTTGTAAGATTCCTTAACACCTCCTCCCCCCACCCTTTTTTTAAATTTTTTTATTGTCTCTAAATACAAAAACTTGAAGCAAATAGTAATTACACTTCCTAACTGCACGCAAAAATAATTTTTAACAGAAAGTTTGAATTTTTTTTAATTGTGCAATGCGATTCCACTCTCTGACATGCGTAGTTTTTTTTAATTCAAATCCGAACCAGTGTAGGCATACACTGGTCCCGTTTCTAGGTTCGAAGTTCGTTATTCAAAGTTCCAGCAAGAATGCAACATCGAATACTATTATACATATTTTTTTGTGAGAGAACCTCGGCAGGCGTCACTGCTGCCTTCGTTGTGCTGCCGGTGAAGTGAACGGAGTTATAGTGTGAGAAGTGCCACTACAGAAATGCATCGCTGTGGCGGAACATTCCGTCCGCAAAGCATGCAGGTACAGTTAGTTACCTTGCATCGCCCGTTCCTGCCGGCTTTTCTGGATTGCCTTGCGGGGAACCTGTCGACCGCATTCAACGTCTCGTTGTTTCTCACTCGTCTTGTATGGTAGAACTCTGCACCACGAAAACACTGCACACTAGCGCATTGCGTTGCGCGTAGAGGCGGTAATGCAAGCGTACTAGTGGCCAGTGTCGTCCTTAACACGCTACGCCGAGCCACTTAAGGGTATTGCATGGTAAAATATTGCCTGTAAAATCAGTGTTTGCTTTTATACGCGTATTCAGCAAATTAATGATCTTAAGAGTTTTTTCCCCAGGAAACGTAAAAAAAAATTAAGTATCTACAGCCACCACTTTTTACTTTTATCCTTTTACATATATTCAAAGAGGAAAAAAAAATTGTGAAAATTGTTAAAGAAACAAAATTTGCACAACTTTCGTGTGCGGTTTTCTTATGAGAAAGTAAAGAAGTAGAAAGTGGCACTTGCAGTTTAATTCACTGGCTTTCATTGCGTGTAATATCCGACTGTTGCAGATGTACTTAGCGGAAAATTCAGCTATCCGCGAAGCATAACGAAACCTTGGTACGGTCCGTCTCAGTGCTTCCTTACGTATCGCAGTCGACTTAATTACGGTGTTAATCGTGCTGCACCGCCACGCCCATCTCTCGAGGCGTCGTCGTGGCGAGTCGCTGAGCGGTAATTAATTAATGCTTAGCAATCAAGTGAGCGGATCGTCCCAAGCCGGGCCGTCGGAGCGACGACTAACTAGTTATTACGTTATCAGTTAACAGCCGAGCCGCGTGGCGTGGCCTGTAGGGCACTTTCCCGCTGCCCTGGGGAAGCGTCGGCGAGCTCGGCAAACTCCCGCGCGACGCCAACTCTGAGCATTTCCTTGGCAGGAAAGCACCGAGAAAAATATTACAATTAAATCCTTTGAATAAAAACCCGGATATAAAAGGTATACCACATAAAGACAAACTAGCAATAATCATACACAAACAAGTAAAGAGTATCTGTAAAAGTAAATTACCTAAATAACGAATATCCTGACAATTATTAAATGAATGAATAATTGCCCTATTAAATTGTTTACTATAATTATGGTAAAAAAAAGGCAGTAAGTATTACGGTTGTGCCTTTATTTTTTTATTATTATTAATACATTTAATTCATTATTTAATATATTAAATGGTTTATTTCATATAGGTGAGTAACGGTTTCTTATTAATCAGAAGTATGATTGTAATATTATTAATCTAATAATGACTTGCTTGCTGGTAACGAATTTACTTGTTGAGCAACAATTGCGGTCACCCAGCCAAGCTGCTCTTGCTCCAAACATCCGCATATTTCCTATCGAACCGAATAATGAATTTAAAAATGACGTGTTGGGCCAAACACGTGTTTGGTGATTTGGACATAACCGCGTATTCAGTACACAACAACCATTTCACGAGCGTGTGATCGATAAATCATACTGTTTAAAAGTTGCATGTAGATAATGGTGGATTCACGTCGCCAGCTCGTTTAAAACTGAGTAAAGGCTTTTCGCGACAAAGTGAGCACTTTTGAAGTCAACCTTTGAAAAATGCCGCTGGCCCCTACCTGCATGTTATATTTGAACTGGAGCTCTGGGCGGCATGCCTCCAGTAAAGTTAGTAACGATGGTGGAGGGAAAGTAGTTCCATGTCTTAACGTCGAATTAAAAGTGCTAGGTAAAAAAGCATGTGAATACTAAAATTATTAAATTTGCTTTAATTTTTTTTTTTTTTATTCATTTAAGTGTAGGAATTAGAATATTTGTGAAATATTGACTTTGATAATATTTACGCATTTTCAGTTGGCCGACTCGTGGATAAAGTGATCGGACTCATGGCCATGTTAATTTTACATATGACGGAAGAATATAACATGTTTATACACAGCTTTCCAAAGTGCCCGGTTCACCGTGAGCGGCCTATAAATATTTTGTTGGGCGGAACAATCTGACGTTAATACCCTAGTCTGCTGTAACGACGAAATCAAACGATGGTCGCATCACCGGCTTTCATTTGGTTTGGCTGCGCTGTGATAGAGTTATGCGGGAGAAGTTGTTCGCAAATACAGCTCTAGCTGACAGTATATATGATTAGTGCTTTTTAGCATGGCTGGTAAATAGTAATTTTGGTATAAACCATCTTGACTATCATTTCAAGTGAAAGAAAAAAGATAATTTATGAAACGGAGTGTATGTGCGCGCGTGTGTATGGAGATATAGTACTAGTTAAAAATATATAAACAGATTGTTACGGAGTACTTGTAGATTGGTGAGTAGACTACTAAACCAGAACTTCTGGTTCTAATCTTGGTTGTTATCGAATATTTTTCAGTATTTAAACTACATATTATAACTCAAAATAACGCTAGCCTAACGAAAATTGCGATTATTTGTCATTATTAGTTAATAAAAAAGTGTTCCACACAAGCATTACGTTCTTTGCAACAAATTATGTTTTTCAATAAACCAAATTTCTTTCTTTGTGTGAAACAACAGAGTGGATGTTTGCCATAACACGACTTCTCTAAATAGTATTAAAGAAAGTCGCTTATCGGCGTCTGTATATTCGCTTAGTACTTCTAAACTACTTGATGGATTTTGATGCGGTTTTCGACATCATTTAGAAAATTTCTTGAGGAAGGTTTTGGTGTATAACACATTTATATTTAATGTAAGGATAGTAGAGAAATGTCGAACCGTTTGTAATAAAGTCGTAAAAAAATCACTTTTAGGGCGCTTACATGGCTTGCGCTGACTAAACCATAAGAGATACATCAAATTAATGTACTACAGAATTGTANATCACTTTTAGGGCGCTTACATGTCTTGCGCTGACTAAACCATAAGAGATACATCAAATTAATGTACTACAGAATTGTAGCTCTCAAAAAGGTCTACAGAAAAGTCCGCGATAGCATATGTTTATCTTTTAAGGGTGACCCACAGTAACCAATTTTGTCTTTCAAAGAATCGCTGTAAAACCTAAATTGTTGCCGGGCCGGTTCCCTAGTTAACTATAATATTTGGTTACATCAACAAAATATTTTGCACTATTTAAATGTATGATTTTGTTGACAGGAACAAGTATTGTTTCCCCCCATCATTTCTTTATTTCAGTTAGAAACTAGGCACAAGGCCTCGAGTTGGTCGTGCCTTTCCGTCGGAGTTAACATCCCGTCCACGACCGAGACACACTTACGGCTGATACACACTGAAGTTAACATGAGCTCTTATAGATATTTTGTCGCAGGTCACGCAGCACGTATGTGTTCACTTTAAATTTAGTGTGAACTGAAGCTAGTTTCCGTGCGAGGAATTTTTTTTTTTTATAACTTCCGACATGTTTAACTTTTGAAATATATAGTGTTCTTTCACTACTCTCAAAACTGTATATGCAATTTAAACATGTTAACACGGCTAATTGTAAATCGAATTCCGTACGCATGAAAATATATAAATAAATAAATAAATACAAATTTACATGCAGGAAAACACGAGCCTCTCCCAGATCTCAGATACGGTATTTTTGGTAGCATTCATTTTCAGCGTATCGTAGATATGACTAAAATGATAGCTGTGTTCACACTGGAGTTAAGAATTGCATAATTTTCACGTTGCGTTATCACGGGAACTTCAATTGGAATGCACCTTTCTTTGCAGATTGTGTGGTTGGCTACTTCAAATATCTACCATTCTGTGCTTAACCAGACATGTATTTTATATTTTTCTCGCCCTCCAATTGGCAGTCAGCAAAATGATTATTGGGGTCATGGTCTGATGCTTGTTCCCATTCTGTACAGGCTGAAGCAAAGAAAGAAGTCGAACCCTTGAAACATTCGTCACATCTTAGGATAAAAACATATCAAGTGATTTCCTTCGTATAGTTGCCACGCGATAATTGTATTTGATAGCGCACGAACTGGGCGTTGTGTGGAATGCCACCGTGGCTATCGAGTGACAGTCCCTTGCGATAGCGATGCCACATTCCACACACATTACCCAACCCGCGCGCCATGCAATGTAAACACTGTTTTGAATGTGAAACTTAAAGCAAGGAAACGAAGCGTGCCGAATACAGGATGTTTCTAAATTAGTCCGACAAATTTCGGCTGCCAGTTAATCACGGAAAAAAAAAAAAAAAAAAAAAAAAGTACGTATGAAGTTTATTCGGAAAGTGAGGTCCGAATCGCCATAGCTAATCAAATGTCGCGCGAACATTGTAACGTGCATGCGCACCGACTCCCGGCATGCCTTGCTCGTCAAAAGACGCCATTTTCATTGGTATTATTGCAGTGTGCTGTTTACAGTGTCAGTTCAAAATGTTTAAAACAATTGATCAGCCCGCCGACTGTGAAATACGGTCAGTGATTCGGTTTTTGACAGCAAGGAACGTTTCAGCAGCGGAAGTTCATCGACAGATAAGTCAAGTGTATGGCCCCAATGCGATGAGTGACAGCAAAGTGCGTAAGTGGGTGAGAGCTTTCAAGGACGGACGGGAAAATGTCCATGATGAACCGCGATCAGGCCGACCATCAGTGATCACAGAAGATTTGGTCAAAGCCGTGGACGAAAAGATTCGTGAAGACCGGCGATTCACAATTTCAACTTTAGCATTGGAATTTCCGAATGTGGGTAGAACAACTTTGCACAAAATTGTCTCTGAAAATTTGCAATTTCGCAAATTGTGCGCACGTTGGGTTCCCAGGCTGTTTTCTACGGAACACTAAATGAAAAGAATGGCTTGTGCTCTTGATTTTTTTTGACCGATATCTTAAGGAAGGTGACCAATTTTTAGAGGATTGTCACAGAGGACGAGACGTGGGTTTCTCGCATGACCCCAGAGTCTAAACGTCAGTCAATGGAATGGCGTCACCCGACATCACCAGTCAAAGTCAAGGCCAAGCGGACAATCTCAACACGCAACGTTATGGCAACCGTGTTTTGGGATAGATATGGAGTCGTGTTAGTCGAGTTTATGCAGCAAGGGACAACAATCAATGCAGTCGCTTACTGCGCTACCCTGACTAAACTTCGGCGTGCAATACGAAATAAGAGACGTGGCCTTCTGACGTCTGGAGTTTTGTTGCTGCATGACAATGCCAGACCCCATTCTGCCATTCACACCCAAAATCTGATCAGATATTTTGGATAGGAACAGATTGACCACCCACCGTACATTCCAGACTTGGCGCCGAGCTATTCTCACTTGTTCCGCTACCTAAAGGCAAACGCCTTTAGGTAGGCAAGCGCTTCGCCACAGATGACGAGGTGAAAGATCAGTTACAGACTGGTTATCCTCACAGGCGGCAGACGTCTATGAATTAGGCATACAAAAGCTTGTAGAACATTATGACAAATGTTTAAACAAATATGGAAACTATGTAGAAAAATAGAGAAACATGTAAGGAATTAAATAAAAAAAGTTTTTTTTTTAATCTGTGTTGGTTTATGTTTTATAAGAAATCGGACCTTACTTTCAGAATAACCCTCGTATCTTTGAAGTTGGACCTGAAGCAAGAGTGTATTACAATTACTGCAGATGGAACACTTGTGTCTCGATAATGTTTATTGTGTAACATACGTGATAATAATCCGTCTTTTTTAATCCCAAGTATGTTCAGCGTCATGGAGATTGTCGAAATGGTAAAGTTAGCACTTTTGAGGCCCTAGGTACTTTTTCCTTTCAGCCATTTTCTTATCCTTTAACCGCCTTTTTAAATAAACATTGCCATGTAAGTAATAAACACAATGTGTATATTCATTGCAGTCTGAAGATAATATCTAAGGCTAAAATAAAATATATTTGACTATTATCCCAAATGAGAGATCTTTCAAAAGTGCTCATTTTGCCATGAATATCGTATAATAGTTATTATTTCCATGAAATAAATTGATGACAGTGGCACAGGCGTTGTGTTCATAGATCTTTGTTCCGTTACACATTATTCACACTCTCGATGTTAAACATTTCCGCCAATATTTGTAATAAACTAGTTTCAGGTCCAACTGCAATGATGTGTACCGCCCCTAGGATTCACTTTAGACCACAAGTCGTATATATGTTTTCTCCTTTTTTCGTAATTAACCCACAACCGAAGTTTGCCGGTCTTGCTAATATACATCTCTTCTCTAAATAGTATAAAATAAAGTCGCTTATCCGCGTTTGTCTGTGTATTCGCTTAGTACTTCTAAACTACGTGATGGATTTTGATGCGGTTTTCAACATCATTTGGAGAATTTCTTGAGGAAGGTAATGTTGTATAATACATTTATATTTAATGTAAGGATAGTAGAGAAATGTCGAACCGTTTGTAATCAAGTCGTAAAAAANGTTGTATAATACATTTATATTTAATGTAAGGATAGTAGAGAAATGTCGAACCGTTTGTAATCAAGTCGTAAAAAATCGCTTTTAGGGCGCTTGCATGGCTTGCGCTGACTAAACCATAAGAGATACATCAAATTAATGTACTACAGAATTGTAGCTCTCAAAAAGGTCTACAGAAAAGTCCGTGATAGCATATGTTTATCTTTTAAGGATGACCCACAGTAACCATTTTTGTCTTTCAAAGTTAGATCAAAAATAATGATTCACTTGCGAAGCCGTTTTGACCGACATAGTATTAATCCTTATTCAATTAAATATGTTAGTTGCCTTAAGCATTTAGTTAAGATCAAATTTGTCCTTTACACTAACTATATCATTTAAATGAATATCGTAGAAGATATCTCATGTTTTCCTATTATACCGGGGCAAAGTCGGGCAGTTCTGCTAGTTCTGTATAATCCTAGATTTTTAACTAATGCAAAAAGTTAATCTAGGAAGAAAGTATTCTCTAAACCTGAAAACACATGGAGTAACTGCAGTATGTAAAGCCACTTCGAAAAAATGCTAGTGTTTTAAGTGACTCTGAATATGCAGTTGTTTGAACTGTTCGTAGTTATTGTTTAAGTGGGTGGAGGTATAAACTAATTTGTCATAATTTAACGAAACTAATTAGACATTGAAGTTGCCTTAGGAATTGAAATGGTGGGCCGCATTATCTCAACAAGCGAAAGATAAATTTATTTAAAGAACTGCC
>NQII01003952.1:217215-227916 GCA_002778355.1 Clitarchus hookeri
GGGGGGGGGGGTGTGGAGGAAAGGAGATTAAGTTTTTTTTCTGTATGCGGTAAGATGAAAACACTAAGTCAGAGCAAATCGACGTTTATAGTCAGGGAAAGCCGTAGCTGTGTCTTTTTCATGGCCGTATCCACCACCACCAGCGTGGAGGTTTTGTGTACGAGTAATGGTCATTGAGAAACTGTCCAAGGAGCGTAAGTTGCAACTCGGTGGGCCACAAGCGGACCGGTTCACTTGAGTATGAGCTGTTCACGATAAAGTAAGCGCTTTAGAAATCAACCTTTGAAAATAATCACTGCCCGTTAACTGCACAGATGCTACCGTAACCTACTAGCATGCAGGCNTTTAGAAATCAACCTTTGAAAATAATCACTGCCCGTTAACTGCACAGATGCTACCGTAACCTACTAGCATGCAGGCTCCCAAGTTAAGTTGGCAGCGAATCAAGAAAAAATAGTTCCAAGTCTCGACGTTGTATTGTGAGTGTAACGTTTAAAGTTAAGACAAACGTGGTTAATTTATTTCTGCTTTATGCATAGTAATGTACCTCTTCATATTGGACTGACACATTCATGTTCTAACAGTTCCACGTTCGTACTTGACTGACGAGTGAATAAAGTATTTGGGCCCATGACTAAGGTTGATTCTACTCGGGTGACGAGGAAGAGTTTGGCGTAGGGAAAATTTACGCCGCTAGGTGCGCAGTGTTCCAAAGAGGTCACCTATAATTGAAATTTTCAGACACGTGAAAAGCAGTAAATTATTTTACTTAATTACGTAGGTATTTTATATTTGATTTATGATTATTGCAATTATTTTGTTATTTAGTGTAGCAAATGGAGAAAATCTGTTACACATGCGACACTATCGCTTAGTGGCCAAACTAAAAGCGTTGAGCTTCCTAACCTGAGTATAACAAACCTTACCCATGTCAATGCTAATTCTAAGTAGCGAGTGCAGAGCAGACATCAGCACTGAATCGTTTCACTTCCCAAATTTGTCGTCGATCTCATTTGAGGTACTGTCAACCAATAGAGGAAAACAAGGTGCAAAATTAGATACTCGTTACCTTTGTTTACTTATTAGCATTACTATAGTCTATTCGCGGTTTCTCCACACTTTTTGAATCAAATCTTTGAACAATCACCCCATGTATAACGTGTTTAGTTATTTCCTAAATATGGCATATATCAGAAGCGTTTTATACCTCTGTCATCATAAAAGTAGGTATCTTGTTTTTCGTTAGATTAAAGTTTTACCCATATTTTAATTATAAATTATATTTCATTAATAATAAATATCAATAAAAACAGTGAGAAAACACGAGTGTTGGCAGCGCTTAGTGAGAAATAGTTATCATGCAAAATATTAATACCACTGTGTGCGCACGAATTCGGTGCGCTGTCGCTTTGGTGTAATTTTCTAGACTTAGTTAAGCTTAGTTTGCACGAAGCGGAGGAATATCCTAAAAGTATAACTTTAGCAGGGCTTCAGAAAAGTTTGAAGTAACTGTGAATGGATTATAAACGAAATCTCAAGATTTCCATGTTGTATTTTAGTACATGAATGCTGTTGGCGTAGGAAGAGAATATTGTAACTCTACAAATGTCTGAGCCTCGTAGCTTTGGCGTGTCTGTCTAGTCTATAATTACTGAATTTGCAGTGAAGTAAGTTTTGAATCCAACCTATTCGCTGTTTCTTCGCACTGCTGAATTATACCTTTAAAAAAATCATCCTATGTATGTTTAGTTGTTTCCTAAATACGTCACGTATTACAAACGTTTAATACACGAGTTAACATGGAATTACCTTATTTTTATTTAAATTCAACTGTTACTTATACTTATAAAATATAGTAGTTAATTTATAATTAAAATGAAAAAAAGAGAGAGACAATAGGTGTGTTGGTAACGCATAGTAAGAAATCGTTCTTATACAAGATAATATTGCATTAGTGTAATTTTCTATACTTGGTTAAGCTTTGTTTGCATGAGGCGGAGGAATATCCTGGAAGTAGAACTTTAGCAGGACTTCAGAAAAGTTGGAAGTAACCGTGAATGGACTATAGTGAAACTTTCTCCAAAACATAAAGGTTTCTATTATAACGTACAAAAAGTTGACATTTGAAAGTTTCGTTGGTGAAACGTAATGATAAACGCTCTGTTTATAGCCCACACCCCTCAACCTTGACTAAATCACCAACAGCTTCGTCGGACAAGCGTTGTTGGCGTGAAGGCTACAGTTATTTGTTAGAATAATAAATAAACGTCTGTTGACAGTCGCACACTTCCGCGATCTTGGTTCCTAAACCAGTACTCGCTTTGGTCGAGGTTCCACTTGCGATTCTTGCACCAACGAAACTTTGCTATTATTAATCTCGGTTTCGTAGATCTGACAAAGGTCTCAGAACAAATATGAAATAGTTATTATTGGTTGGTATTTGATGACGCCTAGGAAAAAAAATTTCCCAGCCGAAGTTCTGATTTTAAATGTAAGGGATGTCATCAGTAGGCCTATTTTCCCCTTGGTTTTGAAATTTTTCTGTATAAACTGTTTTCTCATTATCACACTCAGTTATACTGTATTTAATTTGCCAAGTGAAAATATATTCTGTGCACATTTTCTAAACTCAATTTATTTGTCAAGTTCGAAATAACTCTTGTTCAACATGCTTTATAAATTTAGTATTTAGATTTTAAGTTGTTGCATTCATCAGACATTCAATAAATGATTGAAATATTGAATCAACGAGCTTAGCGGCTGTAAGTAACTGCTGAATTTCGCACGGTACATAAAGATTTCGACCAACCATATCGAGTGTTCCTAATGAAATCAGAAGTCCGTCTCGAGACGTACGTTGATCTGTGATGCTGCAATAGTTTTGTGTGTTAATCCTGGCGAACGAATGAATGTCATCTCGGTCGGAGCATCGAACTTCGGTGGTGCAACCCGACGTCGGAAGTTACGTACGGGAATCACGATCATTAACGAACAGACGCTCCGTCGGAAGCACGTTTACGGGATATCTGCCGTTATTGTTCGAAGACGTACTCCGTCGTTCAAAGCGAGATGTTTTCCGCACGGTGCGGACTGCGGGAATAGTTTTGGGTTAACATGCAACCTCCAAGGGCATTTTGCGGAATCATCAAAACTCGTGGACGTACACTCGCAATTAGTTGTCCGTTTGCGATTAACTAGTGTAGACCCTGGTGCACGTAGCAAAAAAATCGCCACTAAACAACTAAAACGTAAGGGGAAAAAAAAAAACAGAAAAGACAATAGAGCAGATACTTCCAATTGGTGTTATGGAGTAAATTGGATCTTTTAACATGCCGATTCTACAAGGTCGTGTCAAAAAATCAAAGATCATGTTTTTTTTGTTACTTAGTCTACGTTCTCTAACTTCGTACCTAACTGCAATCGATTAAACTGTATCGCTTAGTCGTGCTCTGAATTTTGTGTTGTTGGTAACTGTGTGTGTGTGTAATTGTTCTGATTTATATTAAGAAGTCTGAAGTACTGAATAATTAATTCGCCGCCATTGGAAATCTTTTTTTTAAATTTGAAATGTGTCCTACAGTTGTACGTAATTACGCACTTAGCGTTACATAATTGGAAATTTTATATAGCCTACGTAGGAAATTTTTTGCATTTGCTGTCGTGATTGAAAAGAATCGCAAACCCTTATTATGTGCGAATCTTTTATTAGTTGAACCAAGTATTTATTACGTAATATATGTAACAATCCCGTAAAGCACCCAATTCAATTAAAAAACCATACACACAGTATACAATATGTTACAATAATTCGGGAAACTTGCTTGACAACGCACTTTTCATTCGCCAACAAACAACCTACCAACAATTTTTGGCAAAGCAGTTATTCTGCTATTACTGATACTAAACAGCTTGAGTTAGAAATATGTGGCGTGGAATAACGTAAGAATTCTTCAAAACTATCCACAAGCATCCCATTTTCTTCGTTTAATTAATACAGAATAGTAACAACACGAAAAAAANTAGCGTAACGAAAACTATTACCGGCCCAATATAAATTACTAGAAATCAAAATCGCTCTATACGGAATACTTAAAGATTTGTACAGAGCTCGCGGACAAATAAAACCATTGGTATATGTTCGTAAATTTGTTATTTGAATCAAGAAAACTATATTTTGTTTCTGGCTGGTTGTAGTTCGGGATCTGCCTAACAGATAGCGTGGAAGGGCGTGTTGTAACAGATGGAGTGGTAGGGCTTGTTGTGAGCTACCTCAACAGGTAGCAGCACTTTGGCCTGTCTCTTGATTCCGTATTTGTAAAAGTTTACATTTCTCCTTTTATTGGCTCAAAACGACAAGAGTTTGAAATGTATTTCGTCAAATTATTTGAAAAAAGTTATTCAACTATACCTTCCTATATTTCTGTAGGCTTTTGAAATTAATATCAAGCATGTATGGAAGGTGTGGAGAGTGAGGGTACGGCATAAAAAGAACTTCCAATGTTTGAAGTTGCATTGCATTTGAATACGAACAGTTTTCATTTCAGTTTCATTTTGAACATATATAAATTACTACTTTAGCACGAAGTTTTAGTTTGTAATACTAATAACAGCTGGTTTGTGAACACGTAAAATAAAACGTATTAATTAATCTAGGAACTCTTTCTTTTCTGCGTATGTTCTGCTTGTTTGATGTGCGTCGGCAGTGCAGTCAGAAAAGCAAACGTAATATTAATTTTCACTGATACAGGATTTTGTAAATGACACGTTGTTTGTTACGTATACGCCAAGTGGCCACTCACTGCCTGTCAAAATCTCGCCAACTTATATGAGACAGACAATATGTACTGTACCACTGTGGGTTACGTTGGATATTGCTCCCAGCTACAGAAGCAAATAAAATAGTATATATTGTATAGAATCCTGGCTAGTCTAATGTGAGCCTAGATAGCTCAGTTGATAGAGCATTGGCATACAGAGTGAAATGTCGTGGGTTCTAACCCTGGTCCACAGTCTGATTTTTCACAATGCATAAATATCTCTTAAATTAAGACATTGTATCTTCGTGCTATTCGAGTCAAGTTTAACACATTTTAAAAAAGGCTGAAATTAAGTGTAATTTTTGTTATGTATGTACTAATTTCTTAAATGCTTGCAGTTCTGCCATTAACATTTTAAATTGATGCACTACATGTAGCAAGTTAGATTTTTCCCTGTTATATTAATGTTCAACATAAAAAAAATAAATTTGAAACCACGTGCCANCTATATTTCTGTAGGCTTTTGAAATTAATATCAAGCATGTATGGAAGGTGTGGAGAGTGAGGGTACGGCATAAAACGAACTTCCGATGTTTGAAGTTGCATTTAATTTGAATACGGACCGTTTTCATGTCCGTTTCATTTTGAACATATATGAATTATTACTTTAGCATGAAGTTTAGTTTGTAACACTAATAACAGCTGGTTTGTGAACACGTAAAATAAAACGAATTAATTAATTTAGGAACTCTTTCTTATCTGCGTATGTTCTGCTTGTTTGATGTGCGTTGGCAGTGCAGTCAGAATAGTTAACATAATATTAATTTTCACTGATACAGGATTTTGTAAATGGCACGTTGTTTGTTACGTATACGCCAAGATGCCACTCACTGACTGTCAAAATCTCGCCAACTTATATGAGACAGACCATATGTACTGTACCACTGTGGGTTACGTTGGATATTGCTCCCAGCTACAGAAGCAAATAAAATAGTATATATTGTATAGAATCCTGGCTAGTCTAACGCGAGCCTAAATAACTCAGTTGATAGAGCATTGGCATACAGAGTGAATTGTCCTGGGTTCTAACCCTGGTCCACAGTCTGATTTTTCACAATGCGTACATATCTCTTAAATTAAGACACTGTATCTTCGTGCTATTCGAGTCAAGTTTAACACATTTAAAAAAGGCTGAAATTAAGTGTGTTTTTTTTATTTATGTTCATATTTCTTAAATGCTTGCAGTTCTGCCATTAGCATTTGAAATTGATGCACAACATGTAGCAAGTTAAATCTTTCCCTGTTATATTAATGTTCAGCATAAAAAGAAATCAATTTGAAACCACGTGCCACATGTCGCTTTTCACTGAAACAATATAGCCAAAAATTGTCCGNTCCATCTGCACCAATCCCCTCCGGGTCTGGCTCCAACCGGATTCGCGGGGACTTTTAGTATGTCATTTGGGACACTTCTGAGAACATTTTCCCTCAGAAAACATTTACTGTGAACTAGTTTCCACCTCAACTCCTCTATCGATCAGCCTATCGGGTCCATGCTGGGGACAGGAGTCACCCTCAGACGTGTGACGTAGTAAGAGTGGTGCAGACCCGCGCTACGGTTCTTCCAATCTCTATTCCCGTTATCTTCCCCGCCAAGAGATAGGGGATAGCGGCGGAATTCCATTTGTGTAGGTGATACCCAGCGAAGTTGGTTCCTGCCTTCTCAAGGTTGCACTCTCTATGGCCGGTCGAGCTATTGTAGTTCCGTGCACGATACCAGAACGCAGTTGATGGACCTTGATCAGACAAAAAAAAAAAAAAAAAAAAAAAAAAAATTATATCTCNAAAAAAAAAAAAAAAAAAAAAAAAACTGTTGCGCCATTTTGACGTCTACGCGTGACTTGCGATCGACTCGAACTTCATACTGCCCAATGTGTGGTCCGAAGACTTCATAAGAGAAATACCTAAGAAGTGTTTGGTGCGTGCGCGCGTATGTGTATATACACTGAAGAGCCAAAAAAACTGGTACACCTGCCGGTACACGGGTGGGCCCTCGGCTCCGAAAGCCCATATCAATGATGGTCCATTGAATAGTTTGCACGCTGGCACTTGTTGATGCCCCAGCAGTGAAATATGCGCCAATTTGAGAAAGGGTTGCACATCTGTCACGTTTAATGATTCTCGTCAGTCGTCGTTTGTCCCGTTCGTTCACGATTTTTTTCCGGCCGCAGCGATGTCGAAGATGTGATGTTTTACCGACGTCCCGATATTCACGGTACACTCGTGAAATGGTCGTACGCGAAAATATACATTTTATCGCTACCTCGGAGATTCTATGTCCCATCTCTCGTGCGCCGACTATAACACCACGTTCAAACTCACTTACTTTTGATAACCTGCCATTGTAGCAGCAGTAACCGATCTAGCTGCTTTACCAGACGCTTGTTGTCTTATATAGACGCTGCCAACCGCATCGTTTTACTCTGATTGGTTCCATACGTCTGTTATTTGCATACGCACGCCTATGCCAGTTTTTTTGGCTCCCCAGTGTATATATTTATATATTCCCCTTCTTAATTAAATAGCAATATACATCATTTATGCTGATAATAGTACTGGTGTTATTCTGAACCTGACATACGAATGTAAATTAGCAAACGTGCATGGAATGTTGTTTAGCGAACCAAATACCGGCGATATGTTGTGGTAGTTTATTGAACGGTTTAAGGAGAAAAAAAAACACACACTTCCTCTCAGCATTGTCACATTTTTTAATAAATACCAAAATCCTGTATGAAGTAAGTTACAAAGCAGTAGCAATAATTATTTCATATTTGTTCCCGATCTCTACTTCTGCAAATAACATGGAGGAGTCAGAAATCAATATTTTGGTAAAAAAATTTCGTTGGTGCAATAGTTGAAAAACAACCAAACGTAAGACTGATTTTGATGAGATCGTTCGATCTCGGAACGGATAAGCTGTTTCTGCTCAAGCATTACTGTTTTTTTTTTCTGACGGAAATAATTTTTCCGTATTTTATTTGGTTTGCGAGGTTGGTAACTCAAATGTTAACACACTAGGGTATTCCTGTGTTCCTTCAGCACAGCAGTTCGATTCTAGAGCTGCGAGCCGGCTATCGGACGCACGCTGATAAAAATGACTCACGCGGTGTGGTTTATCGCCGATCAGCAACAACAGACATCCGTTTCCTGGCGTTACACTGTCTCCTATGAATATGCGCTTACAATAATTTCCAACCATACTTATCATATCGTTTGCGGCGGAGTTGGGTCTTGGACGTACTGTAATTAGTTGGATTGGGTACTTTTGATGATATTGTAGCGGTCACGATTTAAATTATAATCGTTTTAAGAATTATATTTTTTGTAGTACTTATGATAACCGTCTCGCTTTGAATTAATTTTCGAAAGTGAATTCTGTCATGCCTGATGCACAGGCTTTTTGCTGTACACGGTCATCAATGCGTATGAGAGAACTATTTTGTGCTGTTTGGGAAACATCGAATTCTAAATGGGACAAAATAGGTTAATTGTACCTTTCGGTTACTGCAAAATTCTAACAATTGTTCGTAAGCTTGTTTTTTTTAAATTTATTTTTTAAACATTCTTATTTTTGTTCGTTATGTCAGCTACCAACTACGTTTATAGAATACGTAAAATACTAACTTCGCGGTCTTTCGATTTTTTCGAAAGTTAACAACAGGCCCAAATTGTAACTTTTTTTTTTTTTTTTTACCAGAACTAATGGACGTGCACGTGATAATTTTTCGTAGGCTAAAAGATTCCTCGAGCAAGGTAACTAGACTCGTAAATCTTGCGCGTCCATGGAACTGAATTATAACAGGTATGTACAGTAGTGGGCGTAGATATCGTTCAGGTTCCCTTAGATATAGACTCAAAAGAACTGGCAAGGGAAATGCTTGAAACTTGTAGGTTGGTTGTGTTCCTTGTGAATGATGGGAAGACGGAAGTTGATTTTACATTATTTTATGCCTCTAGTTTTGTTCGCTTAAGTTTCATAGTCATTCGGAATATCTGAGAAATAAGTTCGTCTACGTATTGTAATTAAAACGGTTAATAATGGCTAGTTTTGTAATTCCGATTACTGAAATTTACCGTTGCATATGCGACTCCAGCAGGTATATAGTAAATTGCCAACAAAGTTCAATTTGTCTGGTATTATTGTAAAAGATGTGAAATTAAATTAGCATAAACTTTCCTTTAGTAAGTGAGTGGAGTGAGTGAAGAGATTTGGGCGGNTGTAAAAGATGTGAAATTAAATTAGCATAAACTTTCCTTTAGTAAGTGAGTGGAGTGAGTGAAGAGATTTGGGCGGCTCTTAACAGCGAGGTCTTTATAGCCGATGAGGATGATTGAGGTATGGAGCAGCGCCGGGAATGAAAGAGTGGGGGAAACGGGAGATCCCCGAGAAAACCCGCCGACCAGCGGCATCGTCTGGCACGATTCCCGCATACGAAAATCCGGGTGTGACCCGGCCGGGGATTGAACCCGGTTCGCCTTGGTGGGAGGCGAGCAGTCTAACCGCTCAGCCACCGCGNGACCCGGCCGGGGATTGAACCCGGTTCGCCTTGGTGGGAGGCGAGCAGTCTAACCGCTCAGCCACCGCGGCCCCTCTGTTTCTTTAGTGTCTTTACATTTCCCGTGTTGTAGGAATATCGATCTCCCAGCCGTTTTTTTTTATAATGTATTATGCCGTATTTGAAAGAGAAACAAGAGCACCGCGCGGTTACCATTCCTTCAAAAAATGTTTCTGCTTTCATTTTTTAATTAGTTTGGAGTTAAACGTATGTTGATTTGGAAGATTGGGAGAAAATTAAAATAACACCAAACACTAAAACAAGATGTCGCTGGCATTTCCAAAACTGTAGCTGGCTTACAACCGTACCACACACAATTTTTTTTATATTGTGCAGAGGTGTTGTTAATCTATACATATATAAAGTTTCCAATATATTTTTTATATTGTGTACTTTTCGGTATCCGTGCACGTCAACAAACAAGTTTGTTAGTGACGTTATTCAACAAACAAGTGTGTTAGCAACGTGTCTAGTGGCAGGGCTTAGTCGCATTTGTATAATATTACAGCGGTATAGACTTACCGCGAAAGTAGCCAGGAAATGTTTACAGGGTTATTACGAAACCTGCTATGCAAGTTCAGTTATGCAAGACGTGATGCAAGACGTAAACATGTTTTGCAACTTCTTGGGTGTTGCATACCACGTTAGTGACGATTTAGGCGTCGGTTAAGTTCAAAGATACTTGCGCGAGTATGTTGTGTAACATGCGCGGCCGTCTGGCTTCCACACTGGTTTTAACAAAAAACTTTACGAAGTCTTGACAGTTTCTGGAATTAGTCTCTTCCCCTTGATAATTTGCGCAAAGGTGAACAAGTTCAGATGATGTTAGAGCCATCGTATGTGAACGTTATCTATATCGGTTTCCGTGTTTAGGAGTTGGAGTGGAACAAGGCCGTGACGACTAGTTTGATTTATGTTTAGAAATTCCGACGAAAAATAAAATGACGCGTGAGCTGAATTGGAATAAAATACGGCTATGGACTAATAAAACTGTGTGTAGAGAAAAATTGATCATGCTTACCGAACATTTCCAGCGCGAATTGAAGGGAGGCGTGAAATAGTCTCTGAAACGCCTTACAGATGATGGCTAAATATGATCTCGTTATCAAGTGACGAACATCAACCTCGGCATTCTTGAAAAGATCAAGCGGTAGAAATTTTTGCAGTTGCAGGATAATAGCAACGCCGCTTAGGTAATGCTAAGTCCGATTAGAAATTTGTATTAAATAACTTTCATTTGCAATCGGTTTCTCCCCAGCCTTTACAATCTGGCACTGATCCAGATCCAACACGCTGAACGCCCCTCGGCTCTCGAGACCTCGTTC
>NQII01003953.1:4716-34395 GCA_002778355.1 Clitarchus hookeri
GGGGGGGGGGGCTGAAATCGCACACATACGAGCTGTCCCGCGCGCACTCGTTAATCACCCATCACCGTGCTCGTAGTCTTCTACCGCAAGTGTTATATATACATAAATAAACGTTAGCACAGGTAGCATGCAACAACCATCTATACACAGAAAAAGTTAAGGTATACACGATCATGCGGTGAGCAAGATGTATCTAGTCATGGGGAGGGTGTTAGAGCATTAATAATAGATGTAAATAAACACAGTCAGCCTGATACGACCGCCAGCATCCCGAGACTTCGTCAGCATTATTAATCCTTAACAACAACCACCCATGCATTGGAAAAAATAAAGATGTACACAATTGCACCAGAGCAAGGTGTATGTAGTCATAGGTTACATCAAAATATGTACGCGTTAATACAAATAAACACCGTCGGTTTAACTAGAGGTGTCGTGGGAACTGCATGTACAATATATGAAACCACTCTGTACATGAAAAATCGGTCACATTACTATAAAATAATACCTGTTTATTCTGCAGGCCATAATAGTGATATCAACGTTATCAGTGCACCACGAACTTTGGTAAAAAGCTGGAATGATCGAGGATATGAAAAGAGCATATGTTTACAAGGACAAACCTAAAAAAAAATTTCTACAATGTGTCAAGTGCGATACAAATTACGCGATTTGTAAAGACAGCGTTCCTTTGCTTGCTACGAAACAACATACATTAAAACCATTAGTCGCGCAAGAGATAGATACAACACTGCTACGCGCAGACACAAACAGATATAAAAAAAATTATAAAAGCAAATAGTTATAAGGATTTACCAACCAATGCATATTGCACGAGGATCGAGCGCTGTATGTTATGTTAGGTGAAAAAAAATGGCATTGTTAAGTGCGGGAACGTTAAGGTCAACATTGCTTCACACCAATGTAAACTGATATAAAAATAAAATGTAAAGGAAAATAGTGACGAGCACTTACCAATCAGCGCAATCACTATAATGTGTTCACAGTCCACGACATGCGACACAATTTGCTACGATCTCAAGACCAGCCCATCCTGGTTAGTATAACATATTAGCAAACGACTTCCTTACGAACCGATTGAAACGAAACCGTCAAATTCAGAGTAAAGCCAGTACTCGCAACACTATCAGAAGAACGCGTCCGTCCTGTCTGACATTGCGCGATAAACTAATATCTTGGTAATCTGTAAGGCAGCTCAGGTGATCGAAAAGAAGCACGAGCACTGTGCAGGTCTCGTCAAGTCGAAGGGATGGCACATAACACTAGCAGAGAGAGAGAGAGAGAGAGAGATGCATGCACTCCCCTTTACGAGAGGAATTAAGTTATACAGTACAAGGCATCAATTTATATCGGTACTTCACATTACATGTACTTATTTTGAATACATACCATTTATAGTGGTAGAACTGTAAGCTAATTACGAAACGAATTACCTATGAATCGCTCCTCACAAAGTGTTTATTAATATATAAATATCATAAAATGTACGAACTTTGTAATGAAGAGTAAGGAGGTATCGCAACACACACATACACACACATACATTACAACTATGAATGTAATCTTCTTTTAGAAGACCTAAAACATAAAGAGAAGAGGTTTACCTTAACTGAAAAAACTGGTGTAGCTGTTTCATACCCAGAAGACTTTGAGGCCGCGAGTGCATCTCGTAGCTATCGATGTGAACTNGTGTAGCTGTTTCATACCCAGAAGACTTTGAGGCCGCGAGTGCATCTCGTAGCTATCGATGTGAACTCAGCAGAAGCACAGACCTCAATGACCATCCTGCCTTTCCATACATGGTATACATTACTGACCAAGAAAGCAACTCGGCAATTACAAGTATTGCAATTACTCCATCTTTGACAAAACATACTTACTTTTTACAAATTGTATTGAAATTTTTATAGGAAATATCTAATGTACCCTGATGGCACCGGATATAGTGCATCATACTTGAAAATAAGATATCGCAGGTTCAATACCCTAGAGAGTCCAATCATTTCACAGCTAAAAAAAAATACAACATGATACTCAATTAAAAAACTTCTGTGTGTGTTATGTAATTAGCCAAAGAGAAACATTGCCAGAACAATTAATTATATTGAAAAGTGGTGGGCATTAGCCAATGAGAATCAGGGGTGGGGCAATTGGTCAATTATATATTTTGAAATGGGGGAGTAGAGGGTGTTAGTCGTCTGCTAGGTGTGGTGCTGGGTACACCACCAGCAACGTAAAACAAACCATAAACGAAAAAACCATGATTACAGTCGAACGAAGGTGACATACAAACTCCCGTTATGTATTAACAAATGACAAACGAAAAAATCAAGATGGCGGATGGTGGCTGTAACACTTACTAAAATGGTGTACTGCACCTACCAAGATGGAGGAATGAGTATTGGCGGAGTGAATGTGGGGGACCTCCGGAAATTTAAGTTTTTTAAAATAAATATTTTTTAATATTTTTAAAAATAATTTATAAACAATTATTTAATATTTCTTCAAAGTAATTTTTTTATAAATTTTCTGGAACTTTTTTTGGATTTTCTGAGTTTTCAAGGTCAAAGATCACCGGGGTCAAAGTAAGGGTCAAGGTCATCAGGATCAAAGATGGCCTCCGGCCGACCGGAATGACAGAGCACGAACAGCTCCGACGCTCCGGCCCCAGGTCCCGATGTGCCAAAGTCCCCATAATCCCTCGACTTGAGTGTTATGCGTCGACGATTGTTTTTAAAACCATACAGGATTCAAGTGCTACTAGCCCTTCGTGGTGGTGATAAACAACGACGTCTTGAGTTTTGTGAATTCATTCTGGGCATGGAGATGGACAGCAAAAAATTTTATTCACGTTTGCTGTTCAGCAATTAGGCACGTTCGATTTAAGTAGAAAAGTGCACCGTCACAACGTACGAATATGGGGAACACAGACGTCACATACCATAGTCGAGCATTTAGAGACTCTTTAAAGCCTAATGTGTTTTGCGCCGTTTCCCGAGAGTAGGTTTACGGTCCGTTCTTTTTTGCGGAAAACGTTGTTACGGGAATGTCATATCTGGATATGTTTGGAGATCTAGCTGTTTCCACACTTACGAGAACATTCCGATAATTCCATTTTTAAACAGGGCGGGGCACCAGCGCACTGGCACCTGCATGCCAGAGAATTTCTCAACAATGAGCTTCCTGAACGATGGATCTGCCGTAAAGGGCTTACGGATCGCGCATTGCACCACCGGCCTCTAAGGTTGTATCAGCGCATGCGCCTTTTTCTAGTGGGGGTTTGTGAAAGACTCCGTCTACGTGCCTCACCTTCCAACAACTGTGGGCGAACTGCGACGCCGCATAGCAGGTGCGGTTACCGTTTAGACGTTTACTGTTCGTCCGGTGGAGGGCACATCGAACATTTGTGAAAAGGTTACTTAAAACTTTTTCTTCTTATGCTTATACGAAATTTAGCTTACCGGATGGTTTTATGAGCATGCATGTAAAAATTATAGCCTTGTGAAATCGGATGAGTTTTTTTTTTCAGACATACTGTATACAGAACGTGAAAACTTCCCTACGCATTTGTCTCTTTACATATAGTATCTTCGCGGTTTCTTCACACTTTTTGAATAAAACCTTCGAAAAATCACCTCATATATGACGTGTTAGGTTGCTTCTTAAATATGCCGTTTATCACAAGCGTTTCATACTTGTGTTAATATAAAAGTACCTCAGGTTTGGTTAATTCGGAATTTTATTTATAATATATCCATAAATCATAATATTTAATTTATAATTAATATGAATAAAATTAGTAACAATATAGAGGTGTGTTTGCACCACTTCGTAAGAAATAGTTATTAGGCAAAATATGATTACACTTGCGCACGGACGCGGTGCGTTGTATCTCCGGCGTAATTTTCTAGACTAGGTTCAGCTTTGTTTGCACGAGGCGGAGGAATATCCAGGAAGAAGAACTTTAACAGGGCTTCAGAAAAGGGTGAAGTAACCGTGTATTGACTATAGCAAATGTAGGAACGCTACCATTAACGTATGGGGGAAAAACATGCGATTCGCTGTTCCTCACAACAAGTATTCACTGTTGTGGTATGTTTGCGAATAATTTCTTAGCGTGTACTCCTATCCTGCCTGCAGGGAGTAATTAGGTGTCTTGTGACTGTAGGCCCGTGATGCAACTGCTCTCAGTTCGGGAAGGATGTACGTCTTCAGCTGAGACATGTGTGACGGTGCAAATTTGGCGAACCATGTAAAGATTTTTGGGCGCGAAACCAGAAGAATGTGCGTCACTGTGCGATTGTTGCGGTGCATTCGGGTGGTTCCAGGTGAACACTGAAAATATCGTCTGCCAATAGAACAGTGCAAAGATGCGAAGAGTTTAGTGTGATACAAACCATATTGATTAATGTAGTCTCCTTATAAAAATGATTTTTCCAGTCAACATATTACTTTTTTTTTGTAGAGCGATCCGCGTAAGCAGTTTTTGTAAAAAAAAAAAATACTTTGTTGGGTAAACCTAATGTAAAAATGAATCAACGTCTTTTTAATTTAGTTACAATATATGTATTATACTCGATGAAACCTATTTTTTTCTGGTCAGCGAAATTTGCCTAAAAATAAAACATCTGGTTGAATTAACACTAAGTACTACCCATTTTCTCAGTTCGGCTCTCAAGACCTCCATGTTAAGAGCCGCCCATATATCTCCACTTCACTCCATTCTCTCAATGTATAGCAAGTAATGGACTATTATTTTGCACAAAATTAATTAATTATTTTATTTTACTGAAAACTGTGATACACTTTCAATAGTTGTTGGATTTTTATTCAAGTGGAAAGAATAAAAGCTGAAACAATGTTTTTATTTTATTTTTTACTTAATTATAAAAACAGAGTCTAGTTTAATTATTCGATACTCTGGAGCGTTTAAATAACAAGATTAAAAATGTATCTTAAAAAAATCACGTCTTACCCACTCAGCGAGTTGTGTCGTGAACTAGGTGTACGAATCGTCTATAGTACCCTCTTAGAGCTTGTACAGGATCCCTAAGAAAAGTCTTTTCATATTCAGACTCAGTTTCACACCGGACAAAAAACTACAACCAATCACGTGACACATGGGTTTCGAAACCTGGACTCCTGGTAGGAATATATGCACAAATCCGCTTGTCAGAAAACCGATGCGGGAAATGCACTCCCGATTGTTTGCTCGCTGAAAATGTGAAAGGTGAACAAGTAGCATTAAAAAAGAACTGCATTTCCGCGCCAAAAAAAAAAAAACTCCACTGCATCCTCTCTTGTTCAAGGTCAGGAAAGCCACGCACTAGGCCTGCTGCAAAAAGCAAACTTGAAGCGACTGCAGCTGGTTAAGGCAAACACCTTCGCAGGAACACAGAGACGTAGGCGGTGGCTCTTTCAGCAAACGCCGCTGAACTTTGCGTTGCCATTAATTAACAGGAGCGTGACAAAACCTTCGCTAAACATCCTTTATTGCAAGGACAATACGTTATTTTGAGCGCGTGACAGTCATTCTACTAAAGACGTTACAAGACAGGGGGTAATTTTACGAGTTCTTCTAATTATAGTAGACTGTAACAATATTGCCACCATCGTGATTGGGTCACGTATTTCCTGACAAGATGTATGCTAACCACCAGCTATATAATAGGCGAATGAAATACAGCTAAGGCCAGAAAGAAAACACTGGCCAGAAGAGAAACGGGTGCGGCTATAGTATGTATTAAAAACAATGATTGTCTTATCAACTCGCGAAATTCCTAGCCGTACACAAAAAGAGAAAACTCTTTAAATCATCAGCTGTTTCAAGTCTGCGTATCATTCTCATTTATTGTTACGATGAAACCGTAAGCGTATATCCGAATGGAAAACAGAATATGATCTCCCTGTTCGTATAATTCACTGATCGACATAGCAACTTGCGCACTCTGAAAATAAATTGACCATAAAAGGCCGTAATTATACTTACACATGCAAAAATTGATGATTGCGATTTGTGCGATGGTGCATTCACGTACGTCGTAAGAAGGCGCTACCGTTTGCATCTTTTGTGACGCAAATAAACCATAAACTAAAAATAAGATATACCGGTTTTAATCTTCTGTGCATGTCCTCAACACTATCTCACGATTGCCATGAGAACTGTCGAAGTAGTGGCGTGCTGTTTATTTACGTTCAGTTTTACAACAAACCAGTGGTTTAGTAAAAAAAAAGCATAAGTATATTTTATTGTTACGTTCGGCCGCTTCACTTACGCACCCTCGCCCTTCCAGCCATTACACCACGCGGCCGACAAAGGTTGTGTCTCAATCGGCCCAGAAAGCGCTCTCTAGTGCTCTCGCTCACGCGACCACGTGATTATGACGTCAGAAAGAACGAATTCTAATCGTCTCAATTTCGTAAACACGCTGGCGCTCTCTCGTACTCTCTGATCACGCGCTATATTTGCTTACATTGTTTCTGTTTTTGAATAAGGTTTTAGTAGTTTTCTGGGCAAAAACAACGTCGCATTTGATCTGTAAGTGAATAATTTCAACTGCTTTAGTCAACGAAATAACTTGTAACTCGTATATATAAAAAATATATTTAAGGATTTCTGACAAAGTATAGTATTTTCAGTCATTACGCTGCAACATAACCGGAATATATGAAACAAAAAAAAATAGTATTTTATGCGCCAACTACTATTCCGATAGTGCAATAACTGTAGATTTTTAAAACATAACTAAATTACTTCCAATAGCGATAGTAGTATGATTTGGTTCCTTCTGGCACAGGGTCCAGGGCCGGGCTCGAGGGCTATGACCGTCGTCCGTCTAGTTTCCGGTGGCCATCTCTGATCCGCCACCTTGGATGACATCACAGTCGCATTCTTATTTTCGTCCGCCATCTTGTTTATGTTAGCCAACTTGTTTCTGCCATGTCATTTGTTTACATAGGCTGCTACTAGGGGCGTGCCAGACGTTCGACCACCATATTTGTTTATGGAGATAGCAGCTAGAATGCGTTGTTGTCGCTCTCGCTCGGCCGCCATGTTGGTTCTAGAGTTGTGCACTAGGAGTGTGGCTTTTTTATTTCAGAGCTCAAAATATCGTCTGCAGGAGGGCAGGATCGGACTGCCGAACTTTGAGTCGGCATGCATATTCCTTTGACCACTCAGATATCGGGATATGTGCTGTGTACGGATTTAAAAGAAGTAATTAAGTGTTGGAAGGGACGAATAAATAGTTCATCGTAATTATTTTAATGCTTGGTAATAATGTTTTATATAAGTTTTTTTTACTAACTGAGACTTATATATACCAGCAATAAGTAATTTTTTAATATTGCCATAATTTTTTTAATTATATTTTTATTTTCATGCATTCATTTTTAAGTATATATATATTTAATATCACAAAGAGGTGTACTGTAGAAATAAAACACAATTTTTTATTACATTAAGGTTACTGGAGTGGTGTTTGCAAGCATACATGGACAGGGAGGGCAGCTGACATTGTCAAATCAACCATAAAAGATCAGACATATAGGAATCGATTCAATTATAAATAATCAGAATTATTATATTTAAATATTTTTATTTAGCATTTGAGTAATCATAAAACCTAAAATAAAAAAAAACAGTAAAATGTATCGAAAATGTATTTTTTATGCAAAAATGGCTTATAACAGTTAAATTATGTAAATTTTACACTTTAACATGACACTTAGTAACATTAAAAAAAATATAATATACTCATGGAGGGATGGGGATTTTAACCAACAACTTCTCGAACAGGAGTCGGGTAATCTAACCACTGAACTACTTAAGTAAAGTTTTTTTTAATCTGCTACAAAAATCACCAAGCAAATAGGCTACCATTCCCTCGTACAATTAGCAGAACATTTTAATGTATTCAACATTTTTCCTATATATTTTTTCAATCAATGCATATATGGCTCATGACCACATTTGTTGGAGAGCTTTTTCAGTTTAAGTTTTTCATATTTACCATTTTAAAAAACTTTTTAAAAGCAAATGTTGTATTATAAAAATTTCGTTATTATTAGTCGGGGTCTGAATCATATGTGCCTATGCTCGCATTGCGTGTTTTTATATATTCTTTTTAAATAATTATGTAGCAGACATCATGTTTTCGCAAGTCAGCTCGTAAGCAAGCGAATATGTTCAAGCATTTAAGAAGTCGAATATAATATGCGAACTCTTAGGAGACAGACTTGTGAAATTCAGTTTTCAAGTATTATTTCTAGATCCAGGAATGTATGTTTAAGCCCTTTATAGTGATAGTGATTAGCCTATTTATTTGCTACATAGTGATGTTTTAAACGAAAACAGTTTAGAACACACTGGTTACAATATAGGGTTAATAAGAAAAAAATTATAAAATTTTCGTGTTTAAAATTTATTAAAATAGATTACTTCAAAAACACTTAAAAATACTCATGTTCGTCCATGTAAAGTGTGCAGCCTTATACAAATCTCAGTACTTCGTTAAACATGAAACCAACTATTCTGGCACTTACAAACTTCGTGTCGTCGTGCAGTAAGCTTGAAGGCAAAGCCCTTGCACCAAAGCGACACCTATATACCACTAAAAGTTCTGAAGATGATACATTAGTGGACCCGGATGGTTCGGCTGTCGTAATGTCGGAAGGAGCAGGAAACAGGAATGAAGATGTCTTCGTGGAAAGAGATGCTGCTACTGGTATGAGTTCACAGGCTCGTCGTTCATACTGGTCGCAGTCGATTTTGGTAGAGGAGCCATTGGATCGAAATTACCATCCATCACACCGCTGATAGTAGCCACAAGAAATATCTGTTGCAGAACCAACACCGTGACTTTGATGAGGTAGTGGGGTAGGAAGTCCACCACTCGGACTCGATGACGCCCCCTGGACTGACGTCACGCTCGTCTGCTGGAAGAGTCAACGACTTGGGGCTGTCGCGCGTACGCCAGGCCATCACCTGCATCAGCGCGGTGGCCGCGGTGGCTGAGCGGTTAGACTGCTCTCCTCCCACCAAGGCGGACCGGGTCCAATCACCGGTCGGGTCGCTCCCGGATTTTCGCAAGTGGGAATCGTGCCGGAGGATGGAGTTGGTAGGCGGGTTTTCTCGGAGACCTCCCTTTCCCCCCGCCATTTCATTCCGGCGCTATTCCATCCTCACCTCATTTCACCTTCATCGGTTCTCAAGACCTCGCTGTTAAGAGCCTCCTAAATCTCTCAACTCGAGTCGCGGAGAACTTTCTGAGCGAGATCAAAGAGAATATATACACAAAGAGGGCATGGTGCAGCGGTTCCTTTGATGTGGGCGTCCCATTCTCTGATTGGCTGTGTCAGGCTTTAGAGTCGAGCCTTGCATCTGATTGGCTACTGCATAACACTGAAAGGTTCGCTAATGGCTGGACTCCCTTGCTGGCGAATACGTTACCAGGTGCTGATTGGTGGACGGCGTTGCAACATTTTACTGGCCTGCGACGCCATTTTGCTGGCGTGTACGGCTGATATAAGTGGGTATTTCGCCTCTGTATTCATTATTACTCTGTCTCCAGGTCATCTCGGCTATAAAAGCCGCGGCGGCGTGCTACTAGTGCCGAGTGCGTTCGACGGCATGGGAGAGTTTGGAGACGACGGGTGACAGTGCTGTGACCAGCAAGTACAGTGTGCGAAGAGCGTCCGTCGGTGACAGCAGAAACTGGCACAGGCCAGCTCCAGAGTAAGAAAGTGGAGCAATGTTTCTTCAGTGACGGACTTTTGGATGATCTGAACGTATGATAATGGACATTTTTATCTTATATTTGTGATTATTGAGTGAAAATTAGGTGGCTGTACGTAGTATAAATAGAGTAATATTAGGATGTTATTTATAGAGTATTCGCCGTTTCTTCAAACTTTTTGAATTTAACTTTTATGAAAAATCACCCCATGCATGACGTGGTTTGATGTTTCCTAAATATGTCACGTATCACAAGCAATTTATACTTATGAAAAAAAAACTTATTTTGTGTTAAATTGAACTGTTTCTTATATTTCATCTATAAATTATATTTTGTTTATAATTTTGTGGATAAAAACTGGGAGAAAATATGTTAGTTGGAAATGTCTAGTAAGAAATATTTCTCATGCTAAATATTATTAAACTAAGTGCGCACGAATACGGTGAGTGGTCCCTTTGGTGAAGTTTTCTAAACTCGTTTAAACTTTGTTTGCACGAGGCGTAGGAGTATCCTGGTATTAGAACCTTATGCAGACATTCATAACATTTGGAAGGAACTATGAATGGACCATAACTGAGATCAGCATCATGATCGTGTTCTCTCAAAAGGACAGGCAAGTATGAGTAGTAGGGATAAGCAGTT
Source organism: Clitarchus hookeri (assembly GCA_002778355.1). NCBI lineage: Eukaryota > Metazoa > Arthropoda > Insecta > Phasmatodea > Phasmatidae > Clitarchus > Clitarchus hookeri. The sequence continues at coordinate 15,117 of NQII01003953.1, forward strand.
GTATTTTGTTAATAATAGCTGTATGTGTATATATTTGTGCATAATATATATATACTTGTGCCATTGTAAATAAATTAGGAACTTAAGATTTTGTTATTTTATTTTATCCAGACCTCCATTCCTTACGAAAATAGATACACCATAGGAGATTTGTAACAGGGTCATAGTCGCATTACAGCTCGTTCAGAAGAAGTGAAGGCCCTAATAACGTTTTAAAGCACTTATTTAAGTAAACACTGCACTGACTTTAGTCGAAGACGCATTGTTGAGACAGTTCAATAATGGGGAACAACTGTTCAGTGATGCGACATGGAAATGGCTGGTTCGCAGCTGGAACCCACATATTAGATAAAATATTAGGTAGGGCACGCACGCGAGCTACGCATCTCGCCGATCTCCGAGTTCCAAGACTGAACTGCTCTTCTGCCAGCAGCACTATCGAAAACAACGTGAATGCGATCTGAGGTTAGAACACGGTTTGAATAAGTAAGTCATTTCAGATGTCTGTGCACTTTTTCTAGCATAGGTTCAATGCAACTAAAATATATATTGACGTGATTCAAACTATTTTACGCATATGAATTGACGGGTGAGTTGAAAATTAAAACGTAAACAAACACGTTCATCGCTGTGACCTTGTGGCGTTGACAGTTGTACTGGCAATAAGTAAATCGATGCTGAGGAAAAGCACGAAAGACAAAACATTTTTCTACCTCATCGTTAGAGACCTGAAAAATTCGCAGATTCATTTCGGGACAAGATAGAATTCGAAACACGTGTGTTCATAAAACTTCAGTCATTGGTCCGCACGGTGTTTGACACCTCCTGGAGAAGACTGGCCCAATCTCACCTTCTACTGTGACAGCAGACAACCAATGTGCAGTTGCTATCGGCATATTCGTACATAAGACTGGAGAGTCTAGCCTGCAGGTCATTGAACTCGCGANAACCAATGTGCAGTTGCTATCGGCATATTCGTACATAAGACTGGAGAGTCTAGCCTGCAGGTCATTGAACTCGCGAATTTTTCTGGTCTCTACTCATCGTCAATGGAAACCAATCGTGTTACGAAATGTTGGTGATGGCGTGACAGGGCACCGAGGATAATTGTTTGTCTTCCAATAATGTTTATTTTTTCCGTAACATGTTAACGACTTGTAAACCAAAATCAAAGGACCCGTCGTGATGTAGTGGTCAGAATACTCGCTTCCCACCTGGGCGAACCTGGCTCGATTCCCGGTGGTGTCGCTCCCGGATTTTCGCAAATGGGGAATCGCGCCTGACGATTCGCTCGGTCATCGGGTTTTCTCGGGTGTCTTCCGTTTTCTCCGCCTTTGCTTTCCATAATAACCTGGCTTCAAGACCTCGATGTTAAGAGCCACCCATATCTCTCCACTCCACTATCCGCCAACATTAAAATTACAAACCCTTTTGCGGTATTGTACGGGAACTTGTTTTCATTAATTTTATTTTTTTTCTTACCACGCTCCGCGCATTTCCCTGTGAAAAGAGCAGGTGGCTCTCGTGTCACTGACAGCCTGAAGAAAGCTAAACAAGCTCAAAACGTCCTCTCGCGCTTAAACCGGATTCCTTCGGCCGACGCGTTCGAGATAAACTGTTTAATTATATTGTTACGCTTCCGAGGTTTTCCGCCGGGAGAGTTAATATTCGCGCCGCATCCCGGGTCTTCCCCTCTGAAACAGCGTCGATTATCTGCCCACACTGTTTGACCGCGTCCGTCCATCTGACCGGGGACACGAGCCGACCCCCCTCTGCGCCGTTGTCGCTGGCCGAGTGGCGATTATTTGTTAAAGTCTGCGCGGGTGTGGGCGTGCCGAGTGTCGCGCGGGTTCGACGGACCCTCGAACTGCTGACCCAGGCCGCAGAAAAGGCAACCTCGCAGAAGCGAAACGGACGTCACACGGCCACACAGTACGAAAAAGGGGGGTGGGGGCGAGAAGTAAGAGTCCCTCCCCCCTTTTTTTCCACTTACACACAAACACACACAAGCAATACAAATGAAGGGTACAGGGGAAAAAATATTAATGTCAATTTTTGCTTGTTTTGAGTAAAATACAATGGAAGCTATAAACTCCTCCCCTGGAAGTGTTACTTCTGAGGCCTGGTATTTCGGACTCTTGTCTCTTTAAAAGATATCCTTTGGCATGCCAATAGTACTGACAATTCCCTATCATATGACAACCTAACCTCATTTTCTGCAAAAATGGAACTATTCTTGTTCTCCTGTATACTTCAAATCATTCGGTATGTTACAGTATTATTATACCATTATTACTTCAGAAGAGATCCCGATAAGCTCATAGATCTGGGCACTTAACTTCTCTAACTGTTTGAGTATAAACTGGGAGTCTCGTGGTCAGTCGAGTGTGGTGAGCTGTTGAAAGGTAAGCTTGCGTTAGCTCTGTGCTGTACTCTGTTGCGTGCTAGTTTACACTTCCGGCACTAAACGTGGCTCGGCAACTGACGCCACAGGACTCATGTAATGGGTCCTCTTGCTGCTCGCTTGTGAGTGGTCCGAATGCACTCAGTTTCCCCAGGCTGCTCTGTGGTTACTGGCTCCTGCTGCGTGCACCGAGATTGTACAGCAGTGAGCAAGCACCAGCTTACCTCGCAACAGTTCCCCACACGCCACTGGCCGTGGTTAAGGGGTTTTCTTGGGGTACTCCCATTTTCTCTCGAAACTTCCTTCCGCCGCTGCTTCATCCCTCCTCCACTCTCATTTAAACTCGTCTGTTCTAAGGTAATTTCCTTGAAGACAGGCCTGACCCTCGAGTAGGACAACCTGTTACAATTAACATGATCCCTTTCCCGTTCATTTTTTTAATCAGGAACAACTTAAATGGACGACGCTCCCTCCCCCATGGTTGTCACGCGGGTCTTATTGTAAGCAATTTTATTTATTTTAATTTTACTTAAAACTATGGGGTATTTCAATGTATACCTTTTTTTTCATGACAGAATTGAAAGTTGACATTTTGTGGCACATTCATAAACTTTATTATTGAAACACAAATGTGGTCTTTGAAAAGCGGCAAAGTCAGCAAAAATCTCTGTAAATAGCCCTTTGTTTACGATATTTATTCTTCTGTAAAACAGCTTTTCACAGTACAGCGACAATGTTGTATGCTATCTTAACAGATTGCTGTATTAAAAACCTATGGCCACCGCTTAAGATTATGAGGAAACAGAACACACGCGAAGCTTGATAAAGCCATTTTCCACTGTCGTCGCAATGCTTCCTTATAGCTGGATGTGACCTTAAGGCGTTTATGTTGTTTACTAGGGATTCCCATTAGCACACACACGTATTTCGCTGGTCGCAAGAAGAATGCCCGACACAAGAACAGCGCACAACGAAATATTACATGACTGCAGTGTGGAGTGGAGAGATTTGGGCGTCTCTTAATGCTGTGGTCAGAATGGAGCAGCGCCGGAATGCAAGGACAGGGGGAAATGGGAGATTCCCGAGAAAACCCACCGACCAGTGGCATCGTCCGGCACGAATCCCTCATACGAAAATCCGGGGGCTACCCCGCCGGGAATCGAGCCCGGTTTTCCGTGGTGGGAGGTGAGTGGTCTAACCACTAAACCACCGCGGCCCCGGTATTACTGCAGTAGCCCACTAATGAACAGGTTAACGCCGTCATATGCTAGGCGCTCTAAGTCCGCATAATACTAACGAATACATAAGTGGAATTGTGCCGTCTACCGCAAATTAACCTCACGCGCCAACAAATTGGCGTCACTGGCCAGTGGCGTGGTGGAACGCCATTCGCCAATCAGCGCCTGGTAACTCAATTGCCAGGAGGTTGCCGTAGCACGCACTAGCCAATAAGAGAAATGGTTACTTGCAAAGCCTAGCGCAGCCAATCAGCGATTGGGTGCGCCCGCTTCATAGGAAACCTCACGCACCGTTTCAATCATAGTTAGGGCCACTTGTTTTTCGCGAAAAGATTTACGTGAAGGCTAGACTCCAATGTCCTATGGCTAGAGACCTGGAAAATTCGCGAGTTCAATGACCTGCAGGCTAGACTCTACAGTCTTATGTACACATTTGTCAATACCAACTGCACATNAGTTCAATGACCTGCAGGCTAGACTCTACAGTCTTATGTACACATTTGTCAATACCAACTGCACATTGGTTGTCTTCTGCCACAGTGGAAGGCTACTATTGGGCTAGCGTTCTCCAGGAGGTGTCAAACACGACATGGACCAATGTCTAAAGTTATATAAACACACGTGCTTTGAATTCTATCTTGTCCCAAAATTAATCCGCGAATTCTTCAGGTCTCTACCTATGGCATACGTGCAGTTTTCCTTTGGTTATTGGACACGTGTCTTTGTCAGGAGACAGCCGCTTACTTGACTGGGCCAGTAAGAATTTGGTAACTTCGACACTCAGTTTCCGTGATTCGCGGGCATACACCAGCAATGCGTGACAGTTAAAATCATCCAATCACAAATTGGATCTGAGCTCTAGTGTTTTGGAGTAAAACTAGTCCTAAAATCTTTTCGCAAAAAAAAAACCATAAATATAGTCTATTCACAGTTAATTCCAACTTTCATGAAGCCCTCCTAAAGTTCTATTTCCAGTATGTTACTCCGCCGTATACTAACAAAGCTTAACTAAGTCTATAAAATTACACCAAAGGGACAACGCACAGTATCCGTGCGCACTCAGTGTAATAATATTTTGCATGAGAACTATTTCTTGCTAAACATTATCAACACGCATATTTTCTCCCTGTTTTTGCACATATGAGTTATAAATGAGATATTAGAATTTACGGATGAAATATAGGTTAATGTTCAATTTTACAAAGAAAAAAAAAGGGCGATTTTATGTTGATAGATTTATAAAACGCTTGTGATACATAACACAGGAACCGACAAAGCACGTTATGCTTGGGGTGATTTTTCAAAGGTTTGGTTCAAAAAGTGTGAAGATACCGAGAATAGACTATACGTGTATCTAACCTATTGTGTGGCAATGTTAATAATCTGCGGACTCGTTTTTACATTATTGGACCAAGGATGGATGATTGTGGCTTAAATTATCGTCGACAGCGAGGTAATTAGAGACGAAACGACTGGCTCAGACAGTGAGGATCGGACAACGAAGTGGCCATGTCCTGTAGTAAAGAAGAATTTCAGCATTCGCCTGGAGCGATTTCGGAAACACCATGGAAAGCAGTAATCAGAATAACATGTGTGGGATTCGAACCCTCGTCCTTCCGACCACTAGTTTATTGTGTTGCCGCTCCTCCAAACATAAGTTATTTCTCACTAAAGGCTGTTCAGCGTTAATTGAGCACTTTTGTAATCATCCTTTGAGAAATGTCACTGCTCCAACCTGCATAGAGAAATTTAACGCACATACTCAGTGGCAAGCACCCAGTAAATTTGGTAACGACGGAGGGAAAGTAGTTCCATGTCATAATATTTAAAGTGTTAAAGTAGAAATTTGTAAATACTGAAATCATTTATTTGGCTATCTGGTTTTTAATACTTATAAGTGTACGAATAAACATTTTTTTTAATATCTACTTTTTTGATAATTTCTCAGTTTCTCTTTACCGACGCATGAACAAAGTGATCAGACCCATTGCAATATTAATATTACATATGGTGGAAGAATACACAATGTGCATACAAGTAAATTTTCAGCATGGCTTTTAAAAGTGCTCTGTTTATCGCGAACAGCCTTTAGTACTGTAAACTGCTAGGCTCGGTGTCCAATAACCTTCCTTGTGGGAGTCTGATTCATAAACTGTGTCACGGCTCTACGTTATGTTTTGATGTTAATATTTTAGGCTGCATATTTGCGGAGGGTATATATATATATATAAATATAAATATATATATATATATATATTTGTGTTTCATATTGTTTTTTTTCATTGACGTTTATTTATATTATATATATCTAGACACATGTGTTTTTCGCGAAAATATTTTAAGACAAGTTGTACTCCAAAATACTTTTTTTGATATGCACGTTCGTGATTGGATGATTTTAATTGTCACGTGCTGTATCAAAATCCATTATTATGTTATATTTCATGAATTGTTTATTTTAATTTTACGTTTTAAGTATTTAATGTTATTTTATGTGAAAAAATAAAAAAAAAAATTTCAAATGTTAAAATCCACAAAAAAATTATAAAAACCACCAAAAATTACAAAACTACAAAAATTGTCAAAATTAAAAAGAATCAGAAAATATACTTGAAAAGGTAAGAAAAAATATGCAAAATAAACAAAAACAGATAAAAATGTATAAAAATATAAAATGTAAAAACAAGGGAGAGGGGTGGGCCTTTGGTCGCTGGACCTCGTGGTTCCCGCGGGCTAGGTGTCGTTTGAGCAACGCTTATCCCCCCCCCTTCCATATAGGGTGCGGAAAAGAAGGCGAGATGATCCAGAACAGGTATTTCCATGTCTGGGACGACCACTGAAGCTGGATTGGTAACATTCGGTAGGGGGATAGGAAAATTCGCATAACCAGTAAAAAAAATTGTAGGATTCCAATCAGAAGAGAATTTATTTGGCGTGGAGGGGGAGGGATTGCAGACATTTGTGCTCAACGTCGGACAGAGGGGCCGCTTTGCGGAGGTGCCGTAAGGATCCGAACTTGCGAGATCGGATCTGAATATGGCTGCTGTTCGGCGGAGGCCGTAACTGTCTGCGACTCTGGCCACTGAAACAAGAGACAGATCTGACGGAAGAAATAAAAACAGAGTTCTGTCCGATTGGAAATCAAGGAAATGGTTGGAGGGGGGTTCCCTGTTCGGGCGTCTCGCCTCCTTTTTGTGGGTAGAAAGGGGGGGGGCGGCGAAGGCGGTGGAAGAAGTTGGAAGACTGGATTAACCACCCCGATCTCGGAAACCTTTGGATTTGTCGGCTCAAGGAGTTGGTGGGGGGCTCGTATCTGGGGATCTCGCTCTGTGCTTGATCCAAGATAGAAATGAAAGACAATTTTCCCTCCCTTCAGCAATGAAGTCCAGGGAGAATAAAGTAACGGCTCAAAATAAGAGATAAATAATAATAGGAAATACCCGGAAAGTATTAAGAATTATAACAGCTTTGGTGAATGACACCCAGGCAAATTGCCACCCTCCCTGTACCTGGGACCCCNCCCAAGTAGAAATCCCGAAAAACAAATGTTAACCTTAAATATCCAATCCTTGTTAGTTGGTTCTCCTTGTCAGAATTTTCGAGAAATAGATAATAGTGAAAAAAGTTTTAAAATGAAGAAATAATAGTTTTGGGTTTTAAATTGGAGTTTTAATAACACTAAATTAGTCTAAAATACAATTTTTCAAATATAAAATAAGAATAAATCACTCTAAATGGCCTATGGCTATGTAGAGTCCGGGAGTTTTAAGTGTTTTTCTACGTAATGACTGGTTCATGTCACTATCACCAAGCACGAAGCCTACATCTCATTGGTTGTGATAATGGGACGAATACTGCGTGAGCTCAAGTGCAGCAAGCGTAAAAAAATGTTTTTTGCAACACCAGTAATCGTAAATTAAAGCGGGCCTGAAAAGTTTAAGGGCGAATAATTGTAACTTTTCAGAAAATATTTTTTTCAAGCTTATCAACAAACTCTCCTTTTATAAAGCCTAATTTTGATTTATCTACCATTTAAAATATTCAACAAACAATTTTTATAATTGATTTCCCAAATAACTTAATTTTCCTGGTAGTTCCTGTCCTAGAGAAAATCACGTATGTTTTGCATATTCAGTCACTTTCTGTGCTGAAGACGAGTCTCAGTTTATAAACGCAACATTTCATTGCGAAACAATAACCACGAGAACACCTGAGTCACAACACAGGAACTGCGCGTGATGGTGTCGCAGATAATCGCTCGTAACTAGTCGTTTGTTTCCGATTGCTATCGAGGTAAAGTTCCGCTTTTCTCGTGAGAGAACAGCGGACGACTTGCTTGAGTCATGTGACCTGTGCGTGTGTGATGTCTGGGAGGTGCGATCTATCGTTAGGATAAAGCAACAATTTGACAAGCACCAAAACTGTCGCTTGGTAGAAAGTGTTTATACTGGTGTCTAANCTTGGGCGCCAAATTACACTCACTCTTAAGGAGAATCAGACATCGCCATCTTGGATATACACATTTTTCGGCGTAAGTACTGCTACAAAAGTTGCAACCGAAATTTTTGGGCAAAAAAACAAACAATAACAGCTTTTCGAACTTCATTTAATTATTAGAGCTTACCTGTCATATTAATGTTTAATATCTGACTGCTGAGATAATTATTATTTACTGTGGGCGATTATATAAATACTACTTACAACCGCAGTAAAGCAATAAATACTTTTAAAACTTAAAATAGATTACTTATTGCTATGCCGAGTCGTTAAAACACAAACCAAACTTTGAACTGCAAGCTTCGGTGAAAATTGTATAGATAGAATATGGAGGGACTTATATGCCATATTGGATTAAGATATTTTTTGCCATAAGTTCTGTTTGAGATTAATTTTGGAAAATGTGACGTAGGGGATAGAATATTATTTTATTATATTTTGAAGAGGATTATCTTTTTACGTATTGCATTACTATAGCTAAGGACAGGAAAATGTCGCGTTTTAAACGACCTATAGTCTAGACTTCACTGTCCTATGTACTTTCGAGCCTCAGCTTTCTTTTGATTGGCTGGTGCCCCAGGTGTATAACCAGGTATACCTCAAACCAGGTGGCACGGTGCTTGTTCCCGTGTACCTCGGTTATTGGCTCAGAGTCCACCTGGGAGTTTTTAATAAACTGTGATCCAATTGAAAACGTATCAGAACTGTACATGTGCTCGAAGTCTAGTTTGTCCTTATGTGAATTCGCGAAATTACCCTGTCTGTAACTATAGCTTCTATGGCCATTTTTAGAAAGTGACTAATAATTGGGTTCCATTTATTCGTAACAAATAGAGATATTCCAATGTTATTTAACCGCCTGAGTATTTGTAATCGCAGCACGAATCCACAGAGCTCATAGTGAGCCACTAAACTGGCACGCTCTTCCACACTCAACACAGGCGGTATGTCACTCGAAACACACAAGAAACCTCATGGAGTGGAAAGTATAATGGCGCCGGTCGGAACACAATAGCGAGTGACTTATCAGACATTCCATATAATATGGCTTGCCAAAGAAAACTTCTCAGTAATGGATGCGGAATACATTTTATAGCCCAACAACTGCTAACACCACAATGATTTCTATCTTCCCCCCTTAACAGAGAGTACATTTCAGCGATTAACAGAGAGTGCCCAAGTAGCCAAAGGCAGTTACTTTACTTGTGTAAATATGCTTGCACACGAGCGGCCCACGTGCGGTTTCCATGATCAGTTAACAATATGCGTGTGGCCCACGTGGTGCCTCTTGCAGTTGGTTACATCTGGGCCACAAGCGGCCCGCTTCTGCGTAACCAACTGTACACCAAACATGTCAGCGCCATCAGTGGCCCATGTGTATCAGCAGTGGCCCACTGGCTTTCTGCTTCTGGCCTGCCGTAAGTAAACCACATGTCGTCAGACAACTGTTGGCAAGCCACTTGTGGCCCAGCTATTGGCCACTTGTGTCCCATATACTAGAAGCAGCTTGCAATGCATTTCCAAAGCCAAAAAATAATTATGTTTCACACAAATAAAATTGTTATATTTACCATATTCATACATATATGTAATCGCCAGTATTATTTCGCAATTTGTAAATTTCTTTGGAAGAACCTGGAACCTAACTCACGAACCTTTCGTTCGCAGTCTAGAATGCTAGCAACTACTCTGCCATGTATTCATGTAAAATTTCTTAAGTAAATCTGAATACTTTTTACACATACAAGTTGCACTATTAGCTTTGCTATAAACACAATTAATGTTAGTATCACGAGTCTATATTGCGATTTGTGTGTTTTGTTTAAAATAATAGTGTTTTGTTTTCGGGCTACTGTGAGGTGGAAAATAAAGATTTTTTTGTGTAATGGTTTGCAGGTTTCCAGTCCAAAACTATTTTTTTCCTTCTACTAGCATATCACATGATAATTTTACTTTATATATGTATGAAATAAAAAATCAAGTGAATTCACATGTGCTATTTGCTACTGAACAACAACATATAATCGGCATGCCATAAATGGCACATAAGCTTGCTGATATGTTTCTTTAGTAATAAGGAACCGTTGGCCTGCTATTATGCCCCCAGCAGTAAGTAACAGTTGGCATGCTATGCGTGGCCCACATTAGCATGCTACTAGTACATCCGCGGCAGTAAGTAACAGTTGGCATGCCATGAGTGGCCCACACGTTTGCTGCTTGTAAGGCCCCAGCAGTAAACAACAGTCGGCATGCCGTAAATGACCCATAAACATAATGCTAATATTTTCCCACCAGTGAATAAGAGTTAGCACATCGTTTATCATCTGCTTGTGGGGCGTCTTCTGTAATCTAACAATCATTTTAATAGCATTCGCCTACATAACGATTATTTATAAAATACGTACTGTCACTTTTGGTTATATGACCTGATTTTCAACCCTATAAGAAATACTGACAGTTATAAATGCGAACGTTTTCCATCACTCCCAACAGTTGGCCTACTGCTACCAGCTTCTTGTTTGCTACTTGGGTGCATTTCAGCGATTAGCATATATTACATTTCAGCTGTTAACAGAGAGTACATTTCAGCGGTTAACAGAGAGTACATTTCAGGGAAACCTATTGCAAAGAGTACCTAAGTATACAGAAGTGAAATTGCAAGGTAGTTTTGTTTGCTGCGGGGATACCCATTCGCTGGTTAATTCCACAGAGGCTTTGGAACTACCCTTAAGTCTAGGACCACCTGTTCTTTGCGAAAATATTCCACGACTAGTTGTATACCAAACACGTTAGTTCAGAACCAATATTATTGTTTGATGATTTTAACTGGCATACGTCTTAAGGCAGAAGTAAAGTGGATCTCCTTATACTGATGCAACCAGCAACACAGTAAATGCACAACGTTTTAAAAAGTAAGGTAGAGACTTCCAAAATCGTAAAAAAAATATGGCTTTAGTTTTTTATGAAAGATAAATGTTTATATTTTATTCAGTGTAAAATATTACACCACAGTAAGTCTCTTTGATGGGTAAATTAATTAATTAATAACGAAAAAGTTTATTTCTTACTCAAGAATAGGCGTATTTCTTCTCTGGAAAAATAACAAAATTGATTTATTAAAAAACACCTCATCTTATTAGGTTAGCAGTTTTTTTCTATGCTTTTGCGTGAGAAAATATTCGCATAACAATTTATAGGTGTGCTAAAAGTTAAGTTTATGAAAATAAGTTACAATTCATATTACACCTGTTGACTGAATTATTTATTTTTAAAATTAAAAATAATTTCAAATACAGCATTTTTTCGCACCAAGTAAAATATATTATTATAAAATTTCATATAAATCAATCGTAGTAACGATAACATGCAAATAACCGTACAAACTTGGAAATACAAAAACCATTATATAATATACCTAGGAAGCTGCTGCCTTCGTAGCGCAGTGGTATAAAGTGGAACTACGTGAAGATATTGAAAGAGAAATGAACAGGGAGGGCGACGTGATGATGTGCGGGATAACAGTCCTGGTAATGGGTTGTGAACAGTTGGAAGAGGACTGAACACCTGCCTACCAGCAGTGATGGAAGGGACGCATGTCTGGCTGTATCTCTGGCTATCGTCACGAGCATTTGCTGCTGCCCATAAAAATTACAGTGATAGTAATGCGATCATGAGCAACCGACCATTGCATGTCTATGTTATTACGCCTGTTGCCTTGAATCCCAAAAAATATCCTTTTATTATGCAAATCGCACGCATTTCACTCATCTCAGTTTGAAACTGAAATTTGAATATGTNCCCAAAAAATATCCTTTTATTATGCAAATCGCACGCATTTCACTCATCTCAGTTTGAAACTGAAATTTGAATATGTAATGACTGTAAACTTACAATTATGGAAGTTGTCATGCGTAAAACACAATAAAATGTAGGCACAGCACACAACAAAAATTTTAATGTATATACTTGTCTATGCAGTGGCATTTGAAGGGAATAGTTGTGTGTAAAATCGATGATGATGTGATTGAAAAAGAATTATATTTTGTGAAAGATTAATAAAATTTCGATCTTATCATTCACGCAATTTATAAAAAAATATATATAATTTTCTGTACATCTTCCTCGAACTCACTTTCTTCATAGAGCTGCAACTAACTGCACAACAAATGCATAGCTTACCAAACTATACTAGAGCAGCTANGAACTCACTTTCTTCATAGAGCTGCAACTAACTGCACAACAAATGCATAGCTTACCAAACTATACTAGAGCAGCTACCATAATTTAAAAGAACATAAGTTGTATTTCTTTAATTGATTGTATTATATGTGATAGAGTAATGTACGTATTTTATTAAAGCCATAGTATTAAAGCCTGAAAGTATTGTAAACGTGTTATATAACTTCTCACGCAGACAGGCGGTCAATGGCCCTACTTATGTCTGACTGAATGTCCACTGCGTGTTGCAGAACGTCCCCTGCCGACCGTGTCGCCAGCTGTCAAATGAGTTCGCAGGCACTGACTGGCCAATGGCGTCACGGTATGTTGCCGCCCGCACAAAACCAGTTTGCTGGCGCGTGCGGGCGGAATTGCAGTATAACCGATTGTTTCACCTCTGTATTACTAAGGATTCTACGCCTGTGGCAAACGTTTGCTACTAGAACAGAACCACACACTTGCTCTTGCCGTAGGTGGAAGAGAAGAACAAACGAAATTTCCTCATACAGAGTTTTCACGTTCGAAGAAATTACAATAGCCTTTTTAAAAGTATTTTTCGCAGCTTCAGTAGAACACGAAATTATAATTATTAAACTTGCTTAAACAACCACCGTGTGTTTTAAATTGTCTCCTGTAATATTTTTAGAGATTTTCTTCTAGTGGTATTAGCAGTTGTGTTTTAATTATCATGCGGCTTACTCACAAACCGTTGGAAGGAACTTTCTCTCAGCGTAAACGTTATAAAATATACTTTCATAACCGTCTCCAAAATATATTANCAAACCGTTGGAAGAAACTTTCTCTCAGCGTAAACGTTATAAAATATACTTTCATAACCGTCTCCAAAATATATTTAAAAAACATTACTATAAGTTATTCAATAACGTTATCTTTATGATTCATAAGAAACATTTAATCTTGAAACACATTTTAATTTTATCGCGATTTCAAAATCGTGTTAACTGATTTTGTTTGTTGGTAAATTTNATTTAATCTTGAAACACATTTTAATTTTATCGCGATTTCAAAATCGTGTTAACTGATTTTGTTTGTTGGTAAATTTAACCGAAACCTTTGGAAATGCGACTTTTCAGAAAAAAAAATTTAAATTATCGGATCATTTATTAAAGCCTTAGAGCCACTTTAAAGCCACTGAAAACCTGTCGCACTCGTCGATATATTCTATAGAAGATATTAGGGTAGCCACTTTTATTTTTGTTAAATTTGATCTTGTAGAAGAAAAATCGATTTGTCAATTATATATGATTAATGAGCGTGCCAAAATTAATTAATATAGTCATTATACATATATTTTCTAAACCTCAGCCTTTTCGAGGAATTCATGCATAAAGATTTCAGAAAAAAAGCTGATGGCCTGGCATATAAGTAACTCTCATTACGCCTGAGGGAGATAAGTGTCTTAAATCAGGGGCACATAATAAACGCCAACAAAATTGATATAGGAACTTTTTTCTCTGGCGTATATTAACTTATTATAATGCGAACCAAGAGTTTGTGTTTGGAATTTACTTTACCACCACTTCATTTCCGAAAAGTACCATATAACAGACTCTGAAATATAAAAACTGACCAAGAAACAAGTCAACGTGTTCCGTTAAACAATATTATTTTTCTTTTAAATTGATAAAATACATGCAAGTAATCATTTTACATGTATTTACGTGCCTGGCTGTATTAACGCGTGTAGATATGGGAATATTAAAATTATAAATAAAAAATTTAAGAATTACTAAAAATAAATATTTTCTGGGAGTATAAATTGGCACACATACAATTACCTGATTGAATTCATATTTTAAAAAAATTGCTAAATAAAAGTGTAAATAAAGATTATACACTAATAAATAGACTCTTGTATATTTTACACAATCTACGAAAAATGCATAAAACGAAGTAAANAATAAAGATTATACACTAATAAATAGACTCTTGTATATTTTACACAATCTACGAAAAATGCATAAAACGAAGTAAAAAAATGATTGCCAAGAAAACTTTACATGGTGATTGTATTGTAGTGTAATATTAATTGTACAATTTTACTCCCTGGCTTTTACAGGCCTGCGATTTTTCGAAGACAAAATCGTCCTTGGCTGGTCCACGCAAATTCTTAGCTGGCATGAAACCTGTCGAAACATAAATGGAAACTATGAAAACCGTGTTGCATTAAAACAGAACTCCTGCTAACGCGTTTACCTTCTACATTAACTGCATCTGTGTGCGATGAATTTTAACTGAAACAACCGATGTATAATTCAGAAACAATTAATCCGCTGGTATAAAGATATTGTTAATAATACTAATGAAATGATTTCACGCCTTGCGCACAAAAGACGTTATAGTAATAACTGGCTGTAACTGCCTGCGGTTACAAAGTAGATAACTACAGAAGGGGGGGGGATGGTGTGGTGGTTCATCTGATGTGGGCACGCCCATTCTCTGGTTGGCTGCGCGAAGCTCTGGGACGGGCTTTGATTCTGATTCGCTGCTGCAAGCTGTGGAAAGATCCCTAGTGACTTGTCTACGGGCTGACGAGCGACGCCATTGAATTCTTAATGCTCGGCTTCACCACTTCTGAAGAAATTCTTCGTTTTCGCGTCATCATCTCGGATTCGTAGTAATAACTGACAATGCACGATTATATAAAATTTACGTTTTACGATTTGCTTAAAATTTTTGTGCGTAATTTTTAATTGTGTGTTTTCTGCTTGTTGTAAAAAGTCGAGAACGTATTAATATTTTATGAATTAGTTCTCGCATTTTTGCAAGCAGAAAACAATACACAGTGAAAATGAGATACAAACGTATTAATAGGGCCAAAGAATTTTTGCGTAAAAATCGGAGCACACAGTAGACTTCAATACTATACACAAACCTCGGCTGTTGTTATACCTCCATTGGCTGCTGATGCCGTGTCTGTCTTTGACCAAACCACTCAGAACTAAGTAACTCCGACACTGTAACTTCATGATTCGTGCGCAAACGGTTAAAAATGGCTAGAAAATTTTTTAGCCAATCAAAGAAGCTGGACGACCCTACAGTGCTTTGAACTGTATCTTGTCCCGAAATCTTTTCGCAAAATATCACTTCCCCTACGTATTAAACAACTACTAGCTTGCGAAATTTCTATAATAAAATTTTTTTAATAATACCTCTGAAACTGAAATTATGACACGTTCACGACGAATTTCTGCAAAAGGCGTGAATCTGAGCNAAACCACTCAGAACTAAGTAACTCCGACACTGTAACTTCATGATTCGTGCGCAAACGGTTAAAAATGGCTAGAAATTTTTTTAGCCAATCAAAGAAGCTGGACGACCCTACAGTGCTTTGAACTGTATCTTGTCCCGAAATCTTTTCGCAAAATATCACTGCCCCTACGTATTAAACAACTACTAGCTTGCGAAATTTCTATAATAAATTTTTTTTAATAATACCTCTGAAACTGAAATTATGACACGTTCACGACGAATTTCTGCAAAAGGCGTGAATCTGAGCCTTAAGAATACATACAGGGGTGAGACAGAATCTTAGACAGCGAACTCCAGCCACACACGCCAACAAAATGGCACAACTGGCTAGCAAAATGCTGGAACGCCGTTCGCCGACCAGTGCCTGGTAACCTACCCGCCAGCCAAGAGCCAAGCCAATAGGGAATCTTTTCGCCGTATGCAGTAGCCAATCAGACACGCGGACCTTCCACAGAGACTCGCGCAGCCTACCAGAGACTGGGCACTCCCACGGCAGTAAAGGAACGGCCACGCCGTTTCGTATCTGTGCAGCTGCCTACTCTGCGGCGACGCCATTTTGCTGGCACGTATACGCAAAGAAATTATTCGAAAATTTATCATAACAGTGTATACATATGATGAGAAAGCGCCAATGGTAAATTATTTTCCCATGCATCCATGTTAACGTTCCTACTTTTGCTTAAGAAAGTTTCATATGCATAGGGGGAAGTTCCGAGATGAGTATAAGTACAGTCTGATATGTGGCATTAGTTTCATACTATTAATAGGTTAAAAACTTCCGTTGCAGTTTAGGAAGTCTGCCGGAATTTTTTTTTTCACAGTGTAGGTCTGAAGTTCGCGGAATAAGCGGCTGTTTAACATTTTTACTGTCAAGTACGCTGTGAAGAGGTGTACAGTAGTTGAGGACGGGCTATTCTTGTCCACCGCGACATTTGTTGACGGGCTACGAGAAAGGCGAGAGATAGAGAGAGTGAGATAGGCGGTGCGTTGTTGTCGGAAGTCTTATGACAAAAAAAAAAAGTTANGTCAGCGATAAAGCGCTTTCCGCACAATCGATTTGCCGCTTAAGGTAGACGGAGTGTGGCTGGCAGTGCAGAACTTCACGCGGCAGCACGACAGGCGCCACTGATTAAAAAAAAAAATAGCCCTAACAAAATTACCATAAAAACGCGATTTTTGTTGCACACGAAAGAAGAAAGTAAATAACTTGTAACACTATAAAATATTTTGCCTAAGTGAACTTATTTAAATGTTTTAAAAAATAATTTCTAAGCGTCTATTTTATATAAAAAATTTAAGCATATTTCGATTTTGGATGTTTTAGAAAGCGCATTTTACAAAATAATAATTATTTTTAACCCTCGTCAAGTNGTCAGCGATAAAGCGCTTTCCGCACAATCGATTTGCCGCTTAAGGTAGACGGAGTGTGGCTGGCAGTGCAGAACTGCACGCGGCAGCACGACAGGCGCCACTGATTAAAAAAAAAAAATTGCCCTAACAAAATTACCATAAAAACGCAATTTTTGTTGCACACGAAAGAAGAAAGTAAATAACTTGTAACACTATTATATTTTGCCTAAGTGAACTTATTTAAATGTTTTAAAAAATAATTTCTAAGCGTCTATTTTATATAAAAAAATTAAGCATATTTCGATTTTGGATGTTTTAGAAAGCGCATTTTACAAAATAATAATTATTTTTAACCCTCGTCAAGTAGAGCAATTTTATTAATTGGTGTGGTTGTATGTAAGTAGGCGTCATGTCAGAAATATTTTTTATTGAATATTTTATAAGCGTTCATTTTAGTTATTAAAATTGTAACTTTCGTAACTGAATAGAATGTGCAATAACCATTATAAAGAAAATTGTATACATCATTAGTAATATTTATTACATTCATGCAAGAATTATTACAACAACCTTGACTAATTAAAAACCGGGGGTGAGGGAATTGTAATTTCTATTTCAAACCAAAAAAAAAATGGAAATACGCTTAAATGCTTTATTAAAATATACTTTTATTAACTTTTTTTACTTGTAAATAATTAATTATAGTAAAATATTTTTCAGTGTTAGGAAATGTACGTATTCTTCTTTCATATCCAACATAAACTGTACTTTTCTTACAATTTCGTTAATGAATGTAATAATTTGTAATGAGTTCTGCATGTTGTACAATTGAGTGCAGTGATCCATTGTAGTCGATTTCGAGTTATTGCTGTTGTAGCTGTTGCAATTATAATGCCAGGTGCAATATATTTACCATTCTGGATTTAATCGTCCCGTACTTATATACTTAAGCTAGTATGGAATTTTATCTACGTAACTTTGTGGCAAAGCCGCGACCAGGCGCACACGCAAATTTTCATAGGGTGCTGAAGTAGGGTAAAAATTATACTCCAAGAAATTGTTTGCAAATTTGCATCATCAGTGTATTATACGTTCATAAATAACGTGCAAATAGTGAAAATTTCCCTGTCCATTAATAGTATCGATCGTACATTTTCTCAGGAAATAGTCAAATCCATAGGTAAGTTCCCAACTTTGTACAGTAGTGACGTAAGCATGCATACATATGTCTACAATCTGATGTGTGATATTATTTACATAAAATATATAAGTTAAAAACTTCCATAATGTTTTACGAAGTTTACTGAAAATTTATTTGNTGTGATATTATTTACATAAAATATATAAGTTAAAAACTTCCATAATGTTTTACGAAGTTTACTGAAAATTTATTTGCAGTGAATATGTGTAACACTGACTGACTACTGCAGAAAATATGTCCGGCGAATTGTGCGATACTTTTAATATTATTNCAGTGAATATGTGTAACACTGACTGACTACTGCAGAAAATATGTCCGGCGAATTGTGCGATACTTTTAATATTATTAGTGGATAGGTTACTAGAAACAGACACTACTACATATTTGCAGTTCTGAGCACTATTGCTGTACACGTGCTTATTACTTATGAATACAAGATAAAAATATAAATTTCTGTTTTGAAGCTGAAGTGACAGCTCTCCAAGAGAACTTCCATGCGAAAATGCAGAAACTGTNAAAAATATAAATTTCTGTTTTGAAGCTGAAGTGACAGCTCTCCAAGAGAACTTCCATGCGAAAATGCAGAAACTGTTATAAAAAATATCATATTATATTCGCGGTATCTTCACACTTTTGTAATCAAACCTTTGAAAAAAAAAACACCCCACGTATGAAGTGTTTGGATGCTCCCCAAATATGTCATGTATCACGCGCGTTTTATACTTGTGTTAACATTAAAGTAACTTATTTTTGGTTAAATTGAACTTATACTTACATTTTATCTATGAGTTACAATATTACATTTACAACTAATATGAATAAAAACCGCGAGAAAATATGTTGGTAAGGCCTGGTAATAAATACTTCTTAGGGAAAATACGATTACACTGAGTTGCGCACGAATGCGGTGCGTTGGCCCTCTGGTGTAATTCTCTAAGCTTTGTTTGAATGAGGCGGAGGAATATCCTGCAAGCATAAATTTAGCAGGGCTTCAGAAAAGTGGGAAGTGTGCGTGAATGGACTGTACGTGCCAGTTTTCCCTGTGTCACGCCAGGTGAGCTGCGCCGTTATGGCTGGAATCACGCTACTGCCGATTGC